>STHD01000007.1:2507672-2519464 GCA_016170015.1 Anopheles longipalpis
CAAGGTCCCTTTAGGAGACCAGGTCGAATATTAGCGAGTTTTGCCAAAATTCTTCTTCAGATATTTTGACATAAGCGGGTGGGGGTCTTAGGTTTACAACACTGGTTTTAAATGTATAGTCAGTGTGTCATAATGTATAATAAAATAATGATGGTAAAATATACATATTACTTGAATCATTGGTAAGAAATTGTTATTATTTTATCTATGTAAAATTTGTTTGTATCATGCAAATATTTAAACAAAGATTTTAACTTCTCTCTCTCTCTCTCTCTTTTTGCCTTAACGTCCTCTAAGGCCAGCCAGCCATTTCTGACTGAGGAAGTGTCAACAACCGAATTGTCAACTAGCAGAGGTTGTGAGCTCCGCGTTAAATAGCAAAATAAGTTTATCAAAAGTGCTTACAACGTGTTTAGAGTAGTACTAATCGGTAGATTAGTGATGAATGCATCAGTGGCAAGTGTTGGTGCAGTAAAATCGGTGATATTGCCATCAGGAAACGTTTAGGAAACGTTTGTTCTCGTGCCATATTACAAGCGTGTGTGTGTGTGTGTGTGTACGGTGTCAAAAAAGTGGTACCGCGCGGAGTGTGTGTGAGTGTATGCGTCGGTGCGATACGAACGATGACGAGTGACGTATCGAGTGCGTGATTTAGCGTTGGAGTTACTTACAGTAAAATAAACACTAATAAGTGATTTCTTGTTGGAATATTGTGGTCACTTCCGGTCATCATGCCATCGGGGCTGGACGACGAAGGCCATCCCCCGTTGAAACGAAGGGTTTTGAGGCCAAGGACGCGAGCGTCGAATGTTGCAGACCCCTTACTAGAAGAGAGAGACGTGAGCGAGAGTGTCTCCTCCAGTGATGAGGACGACATTCTCAATCGAACGGTCGTAGCTGCAACAGACGTTCTAATGAGCACACCCAACCTGGTGCAGGGGAGCGGCGAACATGCCTTGTCACCAGTGACGCAGGTGAATTCGGCGAGTCAGCAGACGATAGTGGGTGAGCTGCTTGAACAGCTGAAAAGCCGCGATACCCAACTAGCTGCGATGCAGGCAGACATATCTCGCCTGACTGCACAGATGGGTGCTTTGGTACTAGAGCTCTCCAGCACGCGAAAAGAGCTAGAGTTGTACCGGCATGGAACACGAGTGGTGATGTCAATGCAGGAAACGGAGCAGACAACGTCGATGGCTCTTTCAACTGCACCATCAACGAAAAGCGGTCGTAGTCGCGGAGGTAGGCGAGTGCAGCAGAGCAGAATAAGGAAGCAGCAGCAACAGCAACAACAGCAGCAACAACAGCAGCTGAGTCAACGTCAGCAGCAGCAGCATCAGCGACAGCAGCATCGCCAGCAGCAGCAGCAACATCAACAGCAGTGCCAGCAGCAACAGTGTGTACAACAACATCAGCAGTGTGTACAACAACGGCAATCGATTTCGCGTCAGGCCTCGATCCCGGACTCATTCAACGTACCAGTTCAACAAGAGGACCGATGGTCGACGGTGGTGAAGGGACGCGCCGCACAACAACAGCGACAACGTCAACATCAGCAGCAGTCAAGTCAACAGCAGGCACCTATGCAGCAGCGTCAGGCTTATCGTCAGAAGCCTCGACCTGACATCATCAGGGTCACGGCGGCGAATGGGTCGACGTATCTGGAAATGTATGCGACCATTCGAAAACTGACCAACGTGGATAAAGACGTGGCCCGCGCGAGACGTGTCGACGACCACACGTTGTCCATGTATCTACGGCCAGGTGCAGATTGTTCAACCATTAAGGATGCAATTGAGAAGAGCTTGGCTGATAAGGCTCAAGTTCGCGTTGTGTGCGACATGAGCCAGCTTCTTGTCACTGGTATTGACATGCTGGCAACACCCGGCGAAACAGCCGCTGCCATGTCGTCTGTGGCTGGTATACCCATCAGTGTTGACGCGGTGGACCAGTGGCGTCGACAGGAAGGCACTCAACGTGCTCGGTTCAGGGTCCCGCGACTTGTTGCACAGCGTCTAGATGACAATACGGTCATCATTGGCAACACACGCTGCCGCATGCAAGAACTGGATTTCCAGAGTGGCGGGGACAAAAGATGTTATCGCTGTCTGGAGAGGGGTCACATTGCTGCAAACTGCAAGGGCATTGACAGGCAGTCAAATTGTCTGAAGTGCGGAGTTGCAGGCCACAAGGCCAAGCAATGTGAGGCAATGCCCAAATGTATCATTTGTAGTGGAACCCACATCATCGGGTCCGCACGGTGCGCTGGTGTAACCAATGGTTGACACGGCTCCTTCGTCGTCAGCAGCGATTCCGGGTACGCTTAAGGTTCTTCAGTTAAATGCGTCCCGGAGCAGAATAGCGCAGGATCTCATGCTGCAGCTGGCGCGTGAGGAAGGAGTAGACGTGATCATAGCGTCGGAAATATACCGATGTCCAGACAACGACGGTAGATGGGTGGTTGACACATCTGGGAAAGCAGCTATAATAGTCACTGGCATGCGTCCCATCCAACGTATCTGGGGCAGCTCCGTCCCTGGGATGGTAGCTGCAGATGTTGGTGGCATAACATTTATTAGCTGTTACGCTACCCCAAGCCTAACTAATGAGGAGTTTGCAGCATTCCTTGATGCAGTCTACGCCGAAGCCAGGGCTCATTCGCATGTCGTGGTGGCGGGGGATTTTAATGCGTGGCACCAGGATTGGGGAAGCGCTCGCACTAAGGACAAGGGAGAGGAACTACTTACTACCATCGATCTTCTCGACCTTGTGGTGTTGAATCGTGGACAGAGACCAACGTTTGTGGGCAATGGTATAGCTAGACCAAGTGTTGTCGATGTAACCTTTGCGAGTTCGGCTATAGCTCGCCACAATGATTGGTGTGTGTTGGATAAGGTTTCAGCAAGTGACCATCGATACATACGGTACACTGTGGGCAAAGTACTGAGTGGTACGGGTGGCAGTCACAACACCGGAGGTTTGAATCGTCAGTCTTCAGGGCCTTGTCATACGACGATTCCACGACGTGCTGGCGTTATATGGAAGACGCGCCAATTTCAATCAGAGCCCTACAAGATTGCGTTGGAAGCAGTCCGTTTCTCGGAAGCTATTCCAACTCCGAAAAATCTTGTGGATCTGCTGACAAAAGCTTGTGATGAGGTGATGGTACGAGTGAGGGTTCCATTATACCGCATTCGCCCTCATCTTTATTGGTGGACTGCTGAAATCGCTGAGCTCCGTGATACTCTCCAGGCTGCCAGCGAGTACACCTTCACCCGAACAGACCCAGATGAGAAAGCCATAGCTGCCGAACAACATATGGAAGCTAGGAGGGTACTGGCTCGTGCCATACGTCGCAGCAAAATACAAAGAATGGAGGATTTAATTGTGCTTGCCAAAGATCACGTCTTTGGTGATCTGTATAAGATTATTAAAACATGGTTGCAGGGTAGTCGTGCCCCGCCGGAGAAAGAACCAGCAGTGTTGCAAAGGATCGTGGACGATCTGTTTCCGCAGCACCCAATCTTCCAATGGCCTATGGAAGAGAATGGCGCTGTCATCAACCAGCAACCGGTTCGGCGTATCACCGAAGAGGAGCTCATGGCCATCGCGGAGAGGTTGGATACCAGAAAAGTGCCGGGTTTAGACGGTATCCCGAATGTTGTGCTTCGAACCGCCATCAGGGAACATCCGGGAGTTTTTCGACAGGTATACCAGAACTGTCTGGATGTAGGTCATTTTCCCGCTGCGTGGAAGCGACAGCGCCTGGCCTTGCTGCCTAAGCCGGGGAAACCGCCAGGAGAATCCTCTTCTGTCAGGCCGCTGGGTATGATTGACGGACCGGGCAAGGCTTTTGAAAGACTTGTTTTGGATCGCCTCCATGACCATCTGGAGGATCCTGGTGCCCCACGACTCTCTCCAGCCCAGTATGGGTTCCGCAAGGGGAGATCTACTGTGATGGCGGTGCAACGCGTCGTGGAAGCTGGAGAGAATGCGAAGCGGTTTAAAAGGACCAACGGTCGCGACAAACGGTGTTTAATGGTTGTGTCGTTGGATGTGCGAAACGCCTTCAACACCGCGAGTTGGTCCTCAATAGCAGCAGCACTTCAGCAGAAAGAAGTCCCTATGGTACTCCAGCGAATACTCGCCAGCTGGTTCGAGGGTAGGCAACTCGTCTATGACACCGATGAAGGCCCAGTATCGCGGAGCCTCTCTGCAGGTGTTCCACAGGGGTCCATCTTGGGTCCCACATTGTGGAATATCATGTATGACGGCGTGCTGGGTCTCGAGCTGCCGGAAGGGGTGGAGGTCGTGGGATACGCGGACGACTTGGCGCTACTGGTACCTGGAACCACTCCTCAGCAGGCCTCTCAGGTGGCCACTGCAGCAGTGAGCATCATCGACGAGTGGATGACAACGCATCGATTGGAGTTGGCGCCCGCTAAAACAGAGGTCGTCATGATTTCAACCATGAGGACTAACTCTGAGGGATATCCCATCAGCATATTGGGAACGCAGTTACGATCTGCAAAGACCATCAAATATCTAGGGATCATTCTTGATGAACACCTCACCTGGCGTCCACATGTCGAGTACGTCTGTGCGAAGGCTTCCCGAGTGGCCAAGGCGGTTTCGTTAATGATGCGGAATCATAGTGGTCCAAAGTGCGGCAAGCGTCGTCTCCTTGTGGCTGTGGTAGACTCTGTCCTGCGGTACGGTGCTCCCGTCTGGCACAAGGCGGTTGAGCGGCAGGTGAATCGCAGACTACTGATGCGGGCACAGGTTCAATGTCTACGGAAAGCAGCGTTTGCATTTAGGACGGTGCGTTATGAGACTGCTGCAGTGCTGGCGGGCGTCATACCAATTTGTTTGTTGGTGAAGGAGGACGCTCGTTGCTATCACCGGCAGCAGTCACGGGAATTGAACAACAGTGACGATAATGTATCAGCACAGCAGATCCGACAGGAGGAGCGTGCGCTTACCATCCGTATGTGGCAGGAACAATGGGACGCTGATGCTGCAGCACCAAATGCGTCGAGGTTTGTCCGTTGGGCGCATCGTGTCATTCCTGACATACTGCAATGGCAATCGCGGAAGCACGGAGATGTAAATTTCGCGTTGGCACAGGTATTGTCCGGACATGGTTTTTTCCGTGACTATCTGTGTCGCATGCGGTTTGCATCGGCCCCGGATTGTCCCCGCTGTTCTTACGAAGCGGATAATGCTGAACACGCGATGTTCCACTGTCCGGCGTTCGCTGCCTATCGTCAACGTCTCCTGGGTGCGGGAGGTTTTGAGGAGCTTAGCCCGGACAACCTGATGTCCTATCTACTCCGGGATCAGGCTTCCTGGAGCACCCTCACGGAGCTGGCTGTGCATGTAACATCTGTACTTCAGCGACAGTGGAACGAGGAGCGTGCCAATATGGCGGCTGCTAACGCGACCAATAGTCAATCGGCCATGCTGCCTACCAGAAACCGGCGAAGTAATGAAACGCGACAACGTGACCATGCCCTTGCCCGCGAGGATAGGCGCCGCACTGCCCCCCCTGAAACGCCACCAACGTTGGCGATTCTCGCGAGAAGGGCCATCGCGAGGGAACGGGTAAGACGATATCGAGCGCGAGTCCGGCTCTTGCAGCAACAACAGCGGGAGCGGCAAGAGGAGGATCATCCTTCTTTGACGGAATTATTCGTTAGTGCTGAGAGTAGCAGTGACCAATCACGACGGACACCTATGTCGTCCGATGAGGATGCTGCCGTCACTGCTGCTACAACATCTGGGCGCTAAAGCAGCATCTAATACTGCGGCGCGATGCAAAGCATCCATTCAGTGAAACCATCGGTTCTACGAGCGTCACCGGGATGGCTACAAGCGGAACTAAGGGTCCGAGCGTTAATGCCCGTTATAAGGGCCAGACCCCATCCCCCTACCATGCCTCGCGGTGAAATGTGGGGGAGAAGCGGGCTGCGCGCATCGTGGGGTTTAGTCGGTAGAAATCCGGCATGCGGTTCTGCCCGTATCTTTCGAAGATTCCCCACGATGTAAAAAAAAAGAAAAAAAAAGCCATTTCTGACTTATTATACTTATTTTTACCACGTAGTCGGATAATCAGTCCTTGCTACGGTTCGGATGGGATTTAACCTTATTTTACTTTAATTGATGCATGCACAGGGGGTGCAGTAGAAAGCTTCTTTTCCAGATCGGGTGTTACGCTATACCTGAAGATGTGATATGCGTTTCCCTCTTTATGCCGTATATGGCATTTATAGGTTTACATGTTTGGAGCTTTCAAGAATAATTTTAACAAGATCAACCGTATCAAACGTACCCTCCAGCCACCTTATCCCTTAAACATTTTTATGTAAAATGAAAATACCGTTGCAATTTAAACAGTCGGTGTATCTTTGCTTAGGTATTTGTTATGCTGTCAAACGCCCCCACCCTTGTCAAACGATGTCTTCTTGTTTTACGTCTTCTTGAATGTCAAAATGCTCTACATTCCACCACCTGGTCTTTTTAAATAGCCTTGCTTCGGCCATTAAATTTTGTTTTGCTTTCGAAGTGCAAGGTTTGGTTAGTTTATTGCATAGAACAGGGACATAAAATGCCTATAAAAGGGTAAAAATGGGTTCGAGTCAAAAGAGCACGCGTTTTTCAAGTGACTGGATAGTTTAGTTAGGGATATGGAGTGAAAAAACACATGGAAATCGGGAGGATGCTTGACCAGCGTGCCTCCGGAACAAAGTNAAGGATAGCTTCACGACGCGCCGGCGTCATGTGGAAGACGCGACAGTTCAATCAGGAGCTTTTCAAGATTGCGCTGGAGGCATCCCGTTTCTCAGAAGCCACTCCAACACCTGAAGATCTTGTTGCAGGAATGACGAGGGCATGTGACGAGGTTATGGTGCGTGTAAGAGCCCTATCGTATCAGGTCCGCCCCAACCTTTACTGGTGGACAGAAGAGATCGCCAGCTTACGGGACGCGGCGCAGGCAGCAAGTGAGTATGCTCTTACCCGGACAGAACCGGATGAGAAGGCCGCAGCCGCTGAACAGCAGATGGAGGCGAGAAGGGCTCTGACTCGTGCCGTCCGCCGCAGCAAAGCTCGGGTTATGGAGGAGCTTATAGAGCTTGCCAAAGACCATCTCTTTGGCGACCTATACAGCATCCTTAAGGCGCGTTTACGGGGCAATCGTGCTCCGCCCGAGATGGATCCAGTGATATTGCGACGAGTTGTGGACGAACTTTTTCCGCAGCATCCCCCCTTCCAGTGGCCTGTGGATGGGGACAACACCACCGCCAACAGCCAGCAACCCGTCCGGAACATCATGGAGGAGGAGTTGCTGATCATTGCGGGAAAGATGGCCACACGAAAAGCACCGGGACTTGATGGAATTCCGAACGTGGCGCTACGAACAGCTATCCGGGAGAACACGGGACTATTCAAGACTGTTTTCCAGGATTGTCTGGATCGTGTCCACTCTCCAACCGCATGGAAACGGCAGAAATTGGCATTGTTACCAAAGCCAGGCAAGCCACCAGGGCAGTCTTCTTCTGTCAGACCTTTGGGTATGATTGACGGCCCTGGAAAAGTCCTCGAAAGGCTTACTCTTGACCGGCTAAACGACCATCTGGATGATCCCGAGTTTCCAAGACTCTCCCCGGATCAGTACGGATTTCGCCGTGGAAGATCAACCGTGATGGCTGTTCAACGTGTCGTGGCAGCTGGAGCTACGGCAATGCAGTTCCATAGGACTAACGGTCGCGATAAGCGGTGTTTGATGGTTGTTTCGTTAGACGTGCGTAACGCCTTCAATACCGCTAGTTGGTCCTCCATAGCTGCAGCGCTACAGGAGAAAGGCGTTCCGGGACAGATCCAGCGATTGCTCGCTAGCTGGTTTGAGAAGAGGGAACTCGTCTGTTACGGACGCGACATTTCGCAGCGTACGCGTAAGAAATTTCGACCTATCATAAGAAAGAAAAAGGTTTACTTTCACCAGGCAAGAGGCATAAAAGATAAGCACAGCTGGCATAAGCCAACCGGAAATGTCACATATGGTTTTGGGTTAGACCAAACTAAACAAAGAACAATAGAAAGGTCTCCGAAAAGGAATACGGAAATAGCGATAAGCATACGCCCGTGCGCCGTAGCACATGGTGGGTAATGAAACTGCACTTGAACCCTTTAAAAACCATGACCTCGGGTAACCGCTGCATTTGGGTAACATACGCACAGGAGCGATAAGGAAAAGCGCGCCTATGCGCTCGATGCAACTAACCAAAAAAGACCGAATTAGATAGCGTAAGACAAAGAATTTCCGTTATGTTCTTGAAACTAACACACACTTACTGCGTGTAGCATAAGAACCAATATCGTTACATATTGTTAGTATATAAGCTGGATAATTTTTAATAAACTTTCACTTGTTATCCGAAATCCAAACTGACGAGTCTTTTCTGTTAGCGATTTGAGCGGCACTCCACAGTAGGAACTTATATTGAAATTTCAATAAACAGCCTATTGTTAGAACCGTTCACTCGCTGATCTACAGAAAAAGCCTATTAACGGCAAAGGAAACTTGCGCTAGAAGTTTCCAGTTTGACTGTCCTTCGCGCAGTCAACTCAACGGCGGACCGTAGTCCGAAATTGTTCCCGTCAGTAACATCGTCTACGACACCAATGATGGGCCAGTCTCTCGTAGTCTGTCTGCTGGCGTTCCACAGAGGTCTATTTTAGGCCCCACATTGTGGAACGTTATGTACGACGGCGTGCTGGGCTTCGAGATGCCTGAGGGGGTGGAAATCGTTGGCTATGCCGATGATCTCGCGCTGCTGGTTCCAGGAACTACACCCCAACATGCTTCTCAGCTGGCGACAACAGCAGTAAGCACCATTGGTACATGGATGTCGGAGCATCGACTGGAACTGGCACCAACCAAAACAGAAGTCCACATGATCTCCGCCATGAGAACCGATCCAGAAGGCTACCCGATTAACATCTTGGGCACTCAACTCCGATCATCTAAATCCATCAAATACCTTGGAGTCGAATTGGACGAGCACTTGTCCTGGAGTGGCCAAAATGGTCTCGTTTATGATGAGAAACCATAGCGGACCCGAGTGTTCCAAACGACGGCTTCTAGTAGCAGTGGTAGACTCCATTCTGCGGTTCGCGGCTCCCGTCTGGGCTGTTGCAGTCGAGAAAAAGGCCAACCGCAGGCTCCTGGAGCGTACCCAGCGACAGTGTCTTCTAAAGGCAGCATTCGCATTCAGAACGGTGCGGTACGAGACGGCTGCCGTACTCGCCAGCGTGGTACCGATTTGTTTGCTAGTGAAGGAGGATGCCCGCTGTTACCATAGACAGTCGTCCTCAGGAGACAATAGCAATGGCAGTGGGAACACAACAGCGCAGCAGATCCGGCAGGACGAGAGGCTCAACACCTATCGGATGTGGCAGGAGCAGTGGGATGCTGATGCGGCTGCACCAAACGCGTCGAGATACGTCCGTTGGGCACACCGTGTCATCCCCAACATTCAGTTATGGCACACTCGGAAACATGGAGAGGTGAACTTTGCCATGGCACAGGTGTTGTCTGGCCATGGATTCTTCCGTGAATACCTGTGTCGCATGAAGTTCGCCTCGTCCCCGGAGTGTCCCCGCTGCTCCTATGAAGTTGAAACCGTCGAACATGCCTTATTTCACTGCCCGGCCTTTGCAGTCATTCGACACCAGCTCCTTAGTGGGGGCGGTTTTAAGGATGTCGGCCCGGACAACTTGGTTACCCATCTTCTTCAGGACCAGGCGTCCTGGAGTACCCTCACGGAGTTGGCTGTCCGCATAACATCAGTGCTGCAACGGCATTGGAACGAGGAGCGTGCTGCGGCCGCAGATGCAGCAAACAGTCAATCGGTGGACCCGGCGGTCCGACAGGCGGTATTGGCTGCACGCAACCAGCGGCGGAACGAGGCACGTCGACATGCTCGCGCTCTGGCCAGGGAGGAGAGGCAGCGTAATGCCCCTCCTGCAACACCGCCGCCTTTGCTGATTCTTGTCAGAAGATTCCTGGTTAGAGAGCGAATGCGACGGTATCGACAGCGGGTTCGCGAGATGCGGCAACAACAACAGCAGCAACAGGACGAGGATATCTCTCCACCTGGTCCAGCGGACTTGCCATTCGTCGAGCCTGATAGTGACAACAGCGACCAGTCGAGACGACACTCCATGTCGGCCGACGAGGAGGCGGCTGTCACTGCCGCCACGACATCCGGTCGCTAAAGCTGCAGCATAACTTAGTAGTGCGGTGCAGTTAGCACTCTTCCAGCGCAATTGGTGAGCAGCTTCTTTTTCGGAGTCCACAAAGATGGCTACAAGTGTACGAAAGGGTCGCATGCGTTACAGGGTTTTCCAGCCCAGTTCAAATATATAACGGGAGGTTTCAAATTCGTAAAACGCAAAGTGAAAGAAGCACGACAGTGTTCAAGTATGGAAAGCCAATTCAAAGTAGGAAGTTAGCACCTCAAAATCGTAACACCAAATCTCAAATCCAGCAGTTGTTTACCCCAACTGACGTTTTGACGGCTCTTCGAAACTATGGGATAGCGGGAGCGATAAGAGTCAACACATTTTTATTTGTTATGAGTTTCAAGTGCTTAATAATATATGTATAATAAAACTATTCATTGATATATATGTATATATATATGTAATTATGAGTTGTTTATTTGATGATGGAACAAAACAGACAGAATCTTAATTCTAACATTAAATTGGGGCTTGCCGGATACGGAGACTGCTGACGGTGCGGAACTGTGGGTTATGGAATTTGTTCTGTTGGTTGCAGGCGTTGCAGAATTGTGCATCGCCAGACGTGTATGATGTCGGATGGGGTGTGGCGGTGTCGCGTGGCTTCGTTGGTCAGGCAGAGGTTGTAATATGACATCGTTACCAGTGGAAACCTGTGGGAACGATGTTTAGACTGTGCTTCGTTGCATAACTCCTCCGGGGGGAAGAAAAGAGTCCGTCCTCGAACTCAAGAGTTTGCATTTCTATCTCCGGGTCGAACAGTGACCGTTATTCGTTTTCTTAAGAGACAGCTAATTGTAAACAGCATTAGCAAGATCAGGACTGATATTCCTCCCAGGCCAGTAAATAGTACAGTTCTATGTTCGTACTGTTTTAACGAAACATTTTCAATCAGGCATAGCTCCTCTAAATTCTTCGTTTTCATTGATGTATTCCTCTGATACAAATGTCTCGTTGTTTAGATGTACTGTACAATTGTTAAACGTTATAACAATTTTTCCATACAACGATCGATTGTGTGGGTCACAGTTTGATTTCATTTGTATCCCTCTCGCGTTGTCGTTGTCGAATCTTATTGTTTTTTGATGGTTTGACGGAAGTTTCGTTGTTGAATATTGCACTGCAATAGGTTTCTTTACCCATCAGTAGTGGGTATACGCAGCTATCGTTTAACTGATAGAAGTTGAACTTTGCTAGGAATTTTTGTGGCGTAAACCTGCTGTTCACTGCGGACAATGTATGGCTGAATACTTATTATTATTTTGTTATCCGTTGATAGTGGAATTATTTGGAATGTTTCGCAGTTGCCTTTGGTTTTTGGAATTTCCAAAATGTTAAGGATAAGATTTCTTCTTAATGCAATCTGCTTACGGTGTTTTATGATTTTGTTATGGATCACTGAGATATTTCTGCTATGTTCAATGTTCCAATTCATTACGAGACCTTTTAGAGAGAGCAGTTTCGTGTTTACGTAGCCCATGTGTGTT
>STHD01000007.1:2557545-2571540 GCA_016170015.1 Anopheles longipalpis
GATGTACCACTACGTTTATTGGCAGATACCAGATGTTAGATGGAGGTGTATTCAATAATTCCTCGGTGGTAATGGGATGCGCATAACCTTTGTGTTGATATTCTTCTATTTGTTGGCACAGATTCGAACGAAGCTCGGGCTGTTTTGTGAGTTTTGATTCCAGCTGCTTGAATCTTTTTACTGCCATTGAGTAACTTTCCGGAAAATCACGTTTGTCATTTTTCCACAAAAGCCCAGTTTCGAATCTTTGTCCAACTCGTTTCGTCGTTTGGTCTAAAATGGTCATAGCTCTAGCGTCTTCTGCAGAATGTCTTGGGGGTGAGATAACAGATTCTTCCAGCTTATATTGCTCTTTCAGCAGATTGTTCAAATCCTCGTTGGTCACTCGCTGATGATGCCCTATATTGGTACTAATAAAGCCGGGCTTCGTGTATCCATAGACAGACCAACCCAATTTCGTCTTGACTGCAATGGGCTCACCCCTTTTTCCTGAAACGACTTCAAGTGGTGTAAATACGTCGATGTTATTAAGCCCAATCATAATCTCCGGTCTGCCTTTGTAGGATTCGAGCGGGATGGTTTGGAGATGACCATAGCGCTCTTTTAGCTCAGTTGGTTCTAGTCGTTGCTGTGGTAAATCTAGTTTTTGTACCGTGTGTACGTCCTTTAGTAGTTGCCATTCTGAAGAGTGTAGCGATGATATTGTCAAATCTAGTTTCTGAGATTCTTCTTCCACCCGTTCGATGCCAGCCGTCCATCTCATAATGAGCCTCTCAGGAACGCCGCCAGCTCCGAGACGCTTCACCAATTGTTGTTCGACTAAAGATATGGATGCACCTTCATCCAAAAAGGCAAGTACGGTTAGTTTATTGCCATTATGTGATATATTAACAGGTACTACCCGAAACAGTATACTTTCATTCGTCTCGACGTGTGCACTTATACCGTCGACTGTTAATAAGCTCACCTGATCGTGAAGAAGTGGATGGTGCATTCGATTGCAATCACCTACGTTGCATCTTCGTTGCAGATTGCATCTTCCACCATGGCCGTTAAGACATACCTCACATAGTCTATTCTCAGCCACGATCTTTCGTCTCTTTTCTAACGTTTGCTCCTTGAACGCCGAGCAGTTCCGTAAACGATGGTCCGTTCCTTTGCACGCTACACATGGCTTCTTCTCTTGTAGTGTGGTCTGATGATGCAGAATTGGTGCCCTTTTACGATGTTCTTTCGGCTTCGAATGTTCTGGCATATACTCTGTGATCTCTATAGAGATCAAAGACTACTAAGATACAGTTGAATCAGTTTCAATCCTTGCATAATTGGATTCCTTCACTCCTCCTCAAGCTGCAACGATTGAAGTCCCATCTTCTTCCGACAGGTTTCCAATTTTACTCTCGACAACGGTTTTGTCAACGCGTCAGCGATCATACATTCAGTAGGGCAGTACTGAACTTTGATAACGTTGTTGCTTGCCAAGTCTCGAATGAAATTAAACCGAGTGTCGATATGTTTTGTTCTTCGACTTCCTCCTTCGGTTCGCAAAATCCCGAGTTCGATTTTCGGTCTTGATGATCTCCGGCCCAATCAGCATCAACGTACGCTTCAAGTTTTCCGGCTCCACCAAGTTTCAATTTCATCTCTGCAGTCGAATTTAAGTATCGCAGAGCTCGTTTGGCCTCCGTCCAGTCTGCTTGGCAAGGATTGTTCACCTTGCGATCCAGGATGGACGCACTGATTGCAATATCAGGCCGTGTGTTGACCGCAACGTACAGCAAAGCATCCACCAAGCTTTGGAAATCGTCCTTCCAAGGCATTGGTTCCTCCTTCTTTTGCTGTAACTTCGGGTAACCAGGATCCATCGGGATACGTGATGGTCTTGCATCTGCTTGTCCGAATCTTGCAGCAATTTTACGAATATAATTGGCTTGATCCAACAGAAACTGTCCATTTTGTTCTCGTTCGATTCTAATTCCGAGATAGTTTCTTACATCGCCCAGGGTGGTTATCTTGAAATGTTGCTTCAGGGTTGTTTCGATTATTTCATATTCCGTACCGTCCGGGCAGGCAACAAGCATGTCATCTACATACAACAGTATGAATGATCGACGACCACGCTTCTTCTTCACAAAAAGACAAGGATCTGCTTCCGAGGGATGGTACCCTAAACTACGAAGCACCTCGGTGATTGTTTGGTTCCATACTCGTCCTGCTTGCTTCAATCCATATAAACTCTTTTTCAGCAGACAAACGTTATTCTTCGCACCAATTTCGAATCCAGTCGGTTGTTTCATGTAGATCGTTTCGGACAGATCTCCGTACAAGTAAGCCGACTTCACATCCACATGTTTCACAATCAACTTTGTTCTAGCGGCGATTGATAACAGCGTGCGAAAGGTGGTCTGCTTCGCGACGGGGGCAAAAACTTCGTCATAGTCCGCACCATATACTTGGCTGAATCCTTTTGCGACAAGTCTTGCCTTGTATTGGACTATTTTTCCGTCGCCGTCCATCTTCCTTTTATATACCCATTTACTGCCCACAGCTTTGCGATCCTTGGGCAAGGAAACGATTTTCCATGTGGTATTTTCGNATCGGAAGAGGGAGGTCCGCGCAGGATCTCATGCTGCAGGCTGCTAAGGAAGAGGGAGCAGCGGTTCTTATGGTCTCAGAATTGTTGCACCTCCCCTCGAACAATGGCAATTGGGTAGCAGATTCTTCAGCGAGCGTGGCGATTGTGGCAACGGGCTCCTACCCAATTCAACGGATTTGGAACACCAATGTGCCTGGAATAGTTGCTGCAGACATTAACGGCACTACCTTTATCAGCTGTTATGCTTCGCCGAGAAAGACGCTCATGGAGTTCGAGGAATTCTTGAGAGCAATCGAAGTTGAGGTTCGCTCCCACCCGCATGTTGTCCTTGCAGGGGACTTCAATGCATGGCATGTTGAGTGGGGGAGTTCGAGAACCAAAAGGAAGGGCGAGGAACTGCTCGACATGGTGGATCAGCTCGGACTAACGGTGCTGAACAGCGGCAATACTTCTACTTTCGTCGGGAATGGAGCTGCTACTGAAAGCGTGATCGATGTGTCCTTTGCAAGTCCGTCGATAGTTCGAGAGGGCTCTTGGAAGGTACTGAGACGCTATTCCGCCAGCGATCACCGTTATGTGCGGTTTGAGATAGTACCACCCTTCGTGTCCTGTAGAGCCCAGCAGCATCATCAGCTAGGGGGACAGCAGCAACAACATCAGCAGCAGGACCAGCAGGCGCAGCAACATCAGCAGGAACATCAGCAACAACATCATCGGCGACAGAAGCTGCGTTGGCGTAGAGTTGGAAGAAGATGGAAGACACACCAGTTCGATGCAGACATCTTCAAAACAGCACTAGAGGCGACTCGGTTTGCAGAACGGGCGATTTCCCCTCATGGGCTGGAGCAAGCTCTAGCAAAAGCCTGTGATGTAACCATGCAGCGGGTCAGCTCCACGACACCGTTGCATCAAGTGCGTCCGCATGCATACTGGTGGACCAGGGAGATCGAGCAAATACGTCTCCAGTGTAAGCGAGCACACGACCGGGTCCTCTCTCTCGTGGATCCAGATGAGAGGACAGCCGCAGCGGCTGTACACATGAGATGGCGGAAGGCGCTTGCAGTGGCCATTCGAGACAGCAAGGATCGCTGCTTCGCGGAATTGATTCAGGAGGTGGAAGAGAACATCTTCGGAACGGGTTACCAGGTGGTAATGATGCGGCTTAGGGGCTCCCGCACTCCACCAGAGACAGACCCGGCCACCTTGAAACGCATGGTAGATGACCTGTTCCCACAGCACGAGTCTATCGAGTGGGCAGAGCCCGAAGTGAGCGAAGGGGACCAAGTCCGCCCAGTGTCAGAGCAGGAGCTGGTCGATATTGTATCGAGACTCGCAAACAAGAAGGCACCAGGCTTGGATGGCGTTCCAAACACGGCAATGAAAGTAGCAGTTAAAGATCATCCGGATATGTTTAGGAGCGTATACCAAGGCTGTTTTGACACCGGGGTGTTTCCGACCATCTGGAAGAAGCAGCGGCTTGTACTTCTTCGTAAACCAGGCAAGCCACCCGGGGAATCTTCATCCATGCGCCCCCTGGGGATGCTGCCCGCGCCGGGGAAGGTAGGAGAGAGGCTAATTCTGGATCGCCTCAACGAACATCTAGAAGATCCTGAAAGGCCCCGACTTTCCCCTAACCAGTACGGCTTTCGCAAAGGGAGGTCCACGGTCCAAGCGGTCCAAAGGGTTGTCGAAGCAGGCCGGCTGGCAATGTCTTTTGGCAGGACGAACGGACGAGATCGGCGGTGCTTGATGGTGGTCTCACTTGACGTGAGAAATGCCTTTAATACGGCTAGTTGGACTGAGATAGCTGCGGCACTGCGCGAGAAGGAGGTTCCTGCATCCCTACAACGACTGCTGCAGAGCTGGATGACGGACAGGTGGCTCGCTTATGACACCAGCGACGGGCCGGTCACGCGACGTTTGTCGGCTGGCGTTCCACAGGGGTCCATCTTGGGCCCCACGCTGTGGAACGTCATGTACGACAGCGTACTGGCCGTCGAGCTGCCTGAGGGGGTGGAGACCATCGCTTATGTTGATGACCTCGTGCTACTCGTTCCTGGCACCACCCCCCAAGAGGCATCCCAATTGGCGGAGGAGGCGATTGCAGCTATACAACGATGGATGGAGTCGAGGTGTCTCGAGCTGGCTCTAGCGAAGACAGAGGTCACATTGATCTCTAGTCTGAAGCGAGGCTACGCGGACACCTCAGTCGGGGTCGGAGACGTCGTTATAACATCGAAGCCTGTGATCCGGTACCTGGGGGTCCAATTGCATGATCATCTCTCGTGGAAGCCTCATGTAGAGAGCGTGACCACCAAAGCTCTCCGTGTGGCTCGTGCAGTCACCCTGCTAATGAGGAACCACAGCGGGCCCCAGTGCGGAAAGCGGCGTCTTTTATCGGCAGTCGTGGATTCCATCCTCCGCTATGCCGCCCCGGTGTGGCATGAGGCCACTGAGAAGCGCGAGTGTAGGCGGATGCTGCAGAGGGTGCAGCGAATGACGGCGCAGCGGACGGCTTGCGCCTTTAGAACAGTCAGCTACAATGCAGCGGTCGTAATTGCTGGCATCATTCCTATCTGCCTCCTCGTGAAGGAAGACGCCCGATGCTACTCGCGAATTCAGGAAGAGGACGGAGTTCTGTCGAAGAGACAAATACGGGTCGAGGAGCGAGCGCGCACTTTGACCGACTGGCAGGACGAGTGGACCAGCGACACCGAGCAGGAGAACGCAAGCAGGTACGGCAGGTGGTCTCGTCGTGTCATCCCTGACGTGCCGGCGTGGCAGACGAGGAAGCACGGAGTCGTGGACTTCCACTTGACACAGGTGCTTTCCGGGCACGGCTTTTTCCGGGAGTATCTCTGTGTCATGGGGTTCACTTCGTCCCCCGACTGCCCGTGCTGCGTAGGAGCACCTGAGTCGGCTGAACACGTGCTCTTTGAGTGCCCACGTTTTGCAGACATCCGGCAGCGGTTGCTCGGCGAGGGCAGCCCACATCCTGTGTCCCCGGACAATATACTGTCCAGACTGCTGTCTGGACAGGATGAGTGGGATAGAATTGCCGAGGCAGCCAAAGCAATAACATCAGTGCTACAAGACGGATGGAACGCGGAGAGGGCCGGACAGGCATTTGTAGTCGGACTGACTGAGCACGAACGGACGGTTCGTGAAAGATACGATCGTCGTAATGCGGCCCGGCGAGCGCTCACCTCCCAAAGGCAGGAGGAACGCAGGCAGGGCCGTTCCCCATCGCCACCACCATCGCCTGAGACCGAGAGAAGAAGGGCTTCGGTCAGGGAACGCGTTCGCCTGTATAGGGAGAGGAGAAGTTCGGGTACGAACCCTAGGAGTTCGATGGGTAATGCAAACACCAGCGGGGCATTATCAGATCTAGGTAGAGTGGGACCGAGCACAAGAGGGGATCGGACCATGGAGGGGGTGCTTTCCTCAGATGAGGAAGCTGCAATCACGCAGATGAACACTTCAGGGCGTTAAATTTCACTCGGTCTGCTGCAAGAGACCTGATTAGGAAGAATAGGAGCATTTGGGGAAAAAAACAAAGACAGGAAGTAAAACGTTGAACTTTAAAACGCATAAATAAAATTGGAAGATAGGGCAGAAGGCCATTGAAACAGCTACCGAAACACCCATCGGGAAAATTAGTAGTTGGAGGAGAAGGGATGGGATAAAACACAAAAATTGTAAATGTAAACAAATGTTTTGTGAATAAAAATCATCCTGATTTGTTATAAAAAAAAGCCAGTTATCCCTAGTCTGAGCGAAACCTCCGAAGAGGAAAGACGTATTTCCGTGCGCTCCGTCCAAGTGAAAAAGAATCGTGATTATCTCCGGAACTAAGATTGTGACCATCCTGAATTATTGTGTCCGGTCCCCGATTCCGGTCCTGGACCCCCATGCCAAGTTTGGGCACCCTAGGTGCCAAGGGGGGGAGTTTTTCAGAGACGCGCGCCATTGGGGCGTACCCGCAGTTTTGAAAAAAGTGTGTGTGCGTGGGCGTTATTCGGAGGGAAGTGAGATTGTGAATAACTTTTTTGTGCGTGAAGTGCTCGACCACAGACTAATCGCAAAAGGTGCGCGCTGGCGAGACGCAATTTTTGGTGTTTTTGGATTGAAAATCCGTCAAGGCGATAAAGAGTTATTAACGAAACAGTGTTCGGGTGAAAAAAGTGCGTGCGAAAACCAACACGTGGTTTCGGGGGGCGACATCTTGCCATTTTGGCAAAGTGGAAGGCCAATAAAATTTAATTACTTATTAAATTTTCGAAATTGAATAACTCGGTTGGTTGGCCACCTGGCCACTTGGATTTTGGCATCCAGCCCTCGATTGGGGTCCACGTGTGCCAAGTCCCCCCCAGCTACACCCTAAAATCAGGGAGTTTTTTCCGGCCGGGTTTTTGATTTTTCAAAAATCAACCCAGCGACTTGGCCCGGATCTACATCATCGTAACAGGAGCGGCCCATCAGGACTCACCCGGGAAAATTGGCCGCAGGCTGATCAGACCGGAAACAGCCCGGAAATCGGCAAAAAGGCGGAAAAAGGGTTTTTCGGGTTTTTGGAGGCCAGCCCCTCCCCCCACCCCCTCGAACTACCCATCATCAGATAGGTCTCGGCCGGGCGCATCCACTGATACCCGGATCGCCGAAAACGGTTCATAAACGACTGAGATTCCTTATCTGGAAAAATCCGGTTTAGTGGTGTTGGTGTCTTGTGCAGTGGTGTTGGTGCGAATAACATTTCTATTGCACAACTTCGCGAAAAGTGGACCGATCGGGACGGTTAGCACTTCGTTGGACGCGTCTCATCAAGACCCCTGAACGGGTCAATCGGGCCAATAGTGCGGTGGCCAGAGTGCCAGACAAATTCGAGTGAGTGTGTGTGAAAACCGGTGGCCAAATCGTGCACCGCTCCGTCAGTTTTCGTTGGATCCGGACGTGCGACACCTCCCTGGAATCGTCTTCGCGAGAGCCAGCTCTTGCCGTACCAGGGGGGGGGGGGGGGTGATCCAGTAAACGGCCCGGGAACTGGGTTGTGTGTGGGTGTATGTGTGCGCGAAAATTTCATCTGTGCACCATTTCGGAACCGCTCGTCCGATTTTGAAGTCCGGCATCTCGTTGGAATCGTCTCGACGAGACCTACCTGTTGCCATCAATTGGGAACAGATCAACGAAGAGGCAAGTAAGTCGATTTTTTATTAGGGTCTGCTTGGCACCTAGGGAAGCCAAGCACCATGGACGGTGCAAGGTCTCTGCGGTCGAGGACCTTGTCGACGGACATGAGGGCGGCGCCGACGACTCGTCCTACATTGCAGCCGCGAGTGCTGCTTTCGAGGTCGTCGATGCCGGTCGTCAAGGAGACGACCTCCACGGGTCCTGCAGCGCAGCGGGACGAAGAGATGCGCGAGCTTCGTCGCGCCAACGAGGAGCTGCGGGCCATGCTCGTCAAGGTGCAGGAGGAGCTGTCCCTCTTCCGGGTCCAGATGGCGACAACAGAAGCGAATGCTCGTCGCGATGCGGAGGTGGCACTCTCGGCGGCTGTACGTCGGGAGGAGATAGCGGCGGCGGAAATCGCCGCACTTCGAGAGGCACTACGGCTCGATCGCGAGGCTCATCGGCGCGAGCGTGACGCGCTTAATGAGCTAATCTTGCAGGTGGTGGGAGGTCAGCAGCAGCTGGGCGAGCCGATGCGCGCCTCTGTGGCTTATTCGCCGACTCCAATGCCACGGCGTCGGATGGAGCAGCAGCAGAGTGAGCAGCAGCGTGGGCAGCAGCAGCAGCGACAGCAGGGTGCGGTGACGGCTATGGTGGAGCCGTCTCCGGACCAGGAAGGTGGCTCTTGGGCCGAGGTGGTGCGCCGTAAGCCGGCACGTCATCCAGCGAGCATGCAGCAGCAGCAGCGGCAGCAGTGGCCGCAGCTGCCACAACAACGGGCAGCGACAGGCAAGGGCAAGACTTCGCCCAGCGACAGGCGGTTGCAGAACCATCATTTCAGCAGCCCCAACAATAGCAGGGGCAACAGGCCTGGCGTAGCCAGCCTGCAACACAGCGAGGCGGACGGCGTCAACGGCAGCGCAAGAACAAGCCGGACGCAATCGAGATCGCCCCAGCCGAGGGACGAACTTGGACTGAGGTTTACCAGGTTGTGCGTGGGGCTCCAGAAATGGAGAAGCATGCAGAGGCCCTCGGAGTCGGACGACGCACCACACGCTCCCGACTTGTTATGGAGCTGAAGGAAAGCGCGGACGTTGCAGATGTCCTACAGTGTATTCAGGAAGTGTGCGCGAAGGCGAACCTGCCGGCTTCAGCACGGTTGGTGACGCCTATGGTCGACATCCGGATGGACGCAGTCGACCCTTTAGCGAAGGAGACCGATGTGGCGATGGCACTCTCCAACTTGTGCCAACTCACCGTAGAGGAGACGTCGGTTCGGCTGCGACCAGCGTGGGACGGCACGAAGGTGGCGATAGCGCGGATGCCAACCAGTGCGGCAGAGGAGCTTGCAGGAAAGTACGTGAAGATCAAGTACACGTCCTGTCTGATCCGGAAGGTGGCTCCTCTACAGACGCGACAGCAACGCTGCAACAAGTGCCTGGAAATGGGACATGTCCGGGCAGCGTGCAAGAGCGAGGTGGATCGCTCGGCCTGCTGCATTCGTTGCGGGAAGCCGGACCATCTGGCGAAGGACTGCGAGGAGGAGATCAGCTGTGCGGTTTGCAAGGGGCCGCACCAGATCGGGCACCCAACATGCCCCAACAAACAAAGGTCCTCCAGATCAACCTCGGGCCGAGGGACAACCCGAGATGGGCTGTAGATGAAGTCCAGAGTGTAGCGGTGATAGCCACAGGAGCTTACCCTATTCAGCGCCTAGGGGGAAGCGCAGTTCCTGGACTGGTAGTGGCCACCATTGGTGGCATTACATTCGCCAGCTGCTACATATCCCCCAGCTGCGAGAGGGCGGAGTTCACGACCTACATGGAGGCGGTGGAGATGTCGTTGGTTGGGCATGACACATCAGTCCTGGCCGGCGACTTTAACGCGTTGAGTCAAGAGTGGGGCAGCGAGCGCACCTCATGGAGAGGCCATGAACTCAAGAGCGCAGTCGACCACCTGGGACTTCAGATCCTCAACTGTGGGGATGAGTCCACCTTCCGGGGCAATGGAGTCGCGCGACCAAGCGTTGTGGACGTCTCCTTCGCCAGTCCGCCTGTCGTACGTCCGGACTCGTGGGTCCGGACTCGTCGATTCTCCGGCAGCGACCACAACTACGTCGAGTTCGAAGTGAGCGTTCCGGTTCGCAGCAGTAGCAGACAGCAGCAACATCAGCAGTCGCGACGCAGCAAGCCACCCATTAGCGCAGGGACAGCGATGCACGCCGGAGTCAGGTGGAAGACAGCCCAATTCGACCGGGGATGCTTCAACACCGCACTTTCCCTTGGCGAATTTGAGCTGGTGGACACTCCCGAAGGCCTGATCGAGGGACTGTCCAGGGCGTGCAACGGTGTAATGGAGAGAGTGCGTGGGGCCACATTCCAGCAAAAGTCCCGAATGTACTGGTGGACACCGGAAATAGAGCGACTCCGGGAAGAGTGCGAGGCAGCAGATGAACAGCTTCGGGTGTCTCCGCAGGCGGATCGCGTTTGGGCTGCACCACATCTTCTCGATATGCGCAGGTTGCTGGAACGCGAGATCAAGAGCAGCAAGGAGCGCAGCATGCAGGAGTTGATCGACGGTGTGGACAACGATGTGTTCGGTCTTGGGTACAAGATAGTAATGGCTAGGCTGCGGGGTCGCGCGCCACCAGAAACCGATCGAACCTTCCTCGAACCCTTCGTCGAAGCGCTGTTTCCGACGCATCCTCCGTTCGAATGGCCGACAATCGAGCTTGGAGATGATGCAGCGAGACCTGTCACGCGCGAAGAAGTCTTGGCCATTGCGGACCGAATGGCACCATCGAAGGCACCGGGACTCGACGGGATTCCTAACGTGGCGGCGAAGGCCGCGATCAGAGAGCATCCGGACGTGTTTGTTCGGGTGTTCAACGATTTGTTGCAGCGTGGAGAGTTCCCGAAATCGTGGAAGGTCGCGAGACTGGTGCTGATCGCGAAGCCAGGGAAGCAGCCGGGCGATCCTTCGGCATATCGGCCATTACTGATGCTGGGAGCGGTACCCAAGGGCTTCGAGAGGCTTATCCTCGAAAGGCTGAACGAACACTTGGAGGAAAGCGACACACAACGACTGTCTCCGGACCAATACGGATTTCGCAGGGGCAGATCGACATTGCAGGCGATACAACGCGTGATCGAGCGGGGCCAGTACGCGAGGACGTTTCATCGCACCAATGGGCGCGATCCTCGATGTCTGATGGTGGCAGCGTTAGACGTTAGGAACGCGTTCAACTCGGCCAGTTGGAAGGCGATAGCGGCTGCCCTGCAAGAGTTGCGAGTCCCTCCGGCCCTTCAGAGAATCCTGCGTAGCTACTTCTCTGATAGGGAGCTGGTGTACGAGACCAGCGAGGGACCTGTGCGACGGGAGGTTACGGCGGGCGTGCCACAGGGGTCGATCCTTGGACCGACCCTGTGGAACGCCATGTATGAAGGCGTTCTGCGGTTGGCGTTGCCGGACATCGCGGAGGCATTTGGTTTTGCCGACGACCTCGTCGTTTTGGCCAGCGGAACAACACCACAGGCCGCAGCACAACTGGCGGAAGAGGCCATCGCTATGATCAGCTCGTGGATGGCAGAACACCACCTGGAGCTCGCTCCTGCCAAGACCGAGCAGGTCATGATGTCAACCATGCGAAGGGCCAATACGCAGGTACCGGTAACCATCGAGGGGTTGCAGAGGATGCCGACGCGTACCATAAAGTACCTTGGGGTCATGCTGGAGGACCACCTTTCGTGGAAACCACACGTCGATTACGCCACGTCACAAGCGCTCCGTGTGGCACAGGGCATCACTCGGTTGATGCACAACCACAGTGGCCCCAAGGGTGCTAAGCGGCGTCTTCTCGCGTCTGTAGTAGACTCCACGTTACGCTACGGAGCCCCGATTTGGCACGAGGCCGTGGGGTTGCGCGAATGCCGGAGGAAATTGAACAGAGTGCAGGGATTGTACGCGAGACCAGTTGCGCGCACGTTCATTTCGGTGCGGAATGAGGTGGCCACGGTGTTGGCAGGCACAACCCCGATTTGCCTGCACATAAAGGAGGATGCCAGATGTTACCAGCGTCACCGGGCCACGAGCACGAGCCTCCGCCAGCTGCATCAAGAGGAGCGAAGCAACACTATGGCGCAGTGGCAATCAGAGTGGGATGCGCTGGAACCCACCAGCCGATACACCAGATGGGCGCATCGGGTCATCCCGGACATCGCTACGTGGAAGGGCCGACGGCATGGCGAGGTGACATTTCATCTCGCCCAACTACTATCGGGCCACGGCTTCTTCCACGACTACCTCAACACGCAGCACCTTTCACCATCTGCGGACTGCGTAAGATGTCCGGGAGTATCGGAGACAGCCGAGCACGCCTTCTTCGACTGTCCGAGGTTTGCGGACGACCGGAGGGAGCTGCTATTCGAGAGCGACGTCGCAACCGTGACTCCAGACAACCTGCTGGAGTTCATGCTCAGCAGCAGGGAGAGATAGAGCGACATCTGTGAGATGGCGCGGCGGGTGACGGTGGCACTTCAACAGGAGTGGTACGTTGAACGGGCCACCAGTGCCAGTGACGAGATGGTCGCAGCATCGCAACGCCTTGATTCCGCTCATGAACGAGTCGTGGCCGAACGCAACGAGAGGCGGAATGAGGCGCGCAGACGCCTCACCATCGAGCGAAGGGCGGCGCGTGGCGAACCATCTCCACCAACACATCCAGATGGGCGGCTTCTGACAGCGGACGAGCTGGCAGAACGGGAGCGGCATCTGCTGATGAAGCGGAACGACCAGCGCCGCTTCAAGGCGAGAAGAAGGTTGGAGAACGCCGAGCAGCCGGACTGCCGCGACTATCTGTGGGCACTGTTCGGGGTTGCGGCGTTCGAGGACGGCGAGGAGACGGGCGGTCCCTCTACTGCTGGGGCAGCTGTGGATGCGGATGGTGCCGGACAGTGAGTGCGATTTATCTTTTGTGGGGTCGCTGGCGCTAGGCCCAAAAAATAAATTCAAGCGACGTGGTCTAAATCAGTGCAGGTTTAAAAAGGGAGCAATGTTGCCGGCTTAGTGCCACAAAAAAAATAATATAAGAGCAACAAGGGAGCAAAGATAAGGGGTGTCTCAGCAATCCCTCGCGGGCCTTCTGAGACATCTGGCAGGTTGCATTGAAATTGTTTATTGTAAGAGTCTTTGCTACAATAAAGCAACCATTGTTAAAAAAAAGCCAGTTATCCCTGTGTGTGTGTGTGTTTGACAGCTCCAGAAGACAACACGCTTCTTGCGCGCTCCTGGCGAATTACTAATTTTTGGTGTAAAATTGTGGTGAAAACTGGAAAAAACTTATAAAAAACGATAATAAGTGGTGTTCCTACGACAAGTTGTGAAAAACCGCATGTAAATCGGTTCAATTGTGTAGGAAAGTGAGTGTGATTGTTCCCCATACACTTTGTATGGGAACATAAAGCGGCTAATAAAAAGGACTAAACCCGCATAAAAGTGGCGATAAGGTGGAAATATATACATTTACGGTGGCATTTGTTGGATTGCGTAAGGAAGTGTGTGCATCGCGCGTGCTGGAGCGTCCTATTCCGTTGTGCGTGAGTGTGTGTCTTTTCCTGCACTGCTGCAGTTTATTGCAGCCGGGACATACACCACGGTCTCGCCAACGACGACAGCGAGGCGGGTACCGGAACGTCTAGCCGAGACAACCACCAACCTTCTCTCGGACGTCAACAGCGCCACCAGTAGACAGCGCCCGGTAGCGGTACCGCTTAGCGAGGACACCTGCGTTAAGCAGCGTTACTCTGCTATAAAGTGAGGCGGGTTGCAGACCTTTCCGGCGCTTTTCGTGCAGCGACCGGGAACGCGTCGTGGGAGACCGGGAACGGTACTTTCGCATCGGATCCTTCCCCGGGAACGCTGAGACGGGAGATTTCGACGCGTCGGCAGGCAACGAACCTTTCTTTATGAGCGAATTTTGAAATTTTGCGAAAATTTTCAAAAATATCGTTTTTTCACATCGTTTGATGATATATTAAAAATATTAGTGGGAATTTTTTATTTCTGCGACTTTGTTGACGGAAAACTTGCCGAAGGGGCTGATACGACGGATGGTCATTCCCTTGGCAAATTTGGAAGGGAAAATTCCCTTGAACGTCCACACCAGCAAGAAGGCGGTTCCTTGATCCAAAGGGGCAGATAATGGAGAGGCGGGTGTTACGTTCCGGGGTGCGGTT
>STHD01000007.1:2572272-2588824 GCA_016170015.1 Anopheles longipalpis
TGGGGTCTATGATACCTTAAGTTAGAAAGCTAAAATTTTTAGCCCGGATCTGTCAAAACATCGAGCAGAATCGACCGGGAAATTGTTGACAGGTAATATCATCATGCAAGGATTCCTCAAGGACCTAGCATTTTGACATAAAGAATTACATTATACTGCAGTTTTGTAGAACCGCGTTTTAACGAAACAGTGATTACAGCTCCGAAATGTAGTTCGAAATATAGGCATAGCACAAGTAAAAATTTGTATTATTTTTCATAAAAAGCTTAACATAATTAAACTCATGTAATTTCATTGTTGTTTAAAATCCTAATTCAATCAACATTCAGCCGAATCAAATATGGCCTAACCTGTTTCAGACTCGCTAAAAAAATGCCTTGTTTTGACATTTGTCGAGCAGCTGATCGAAACTAACATTAGAAAAATTTTCTAATCTGAAATACGCAAGCTTATTTTGCTGAGCTGTTTGTATAGAAAACATGCAGCAAATAAGCCACCAAACGTCAAAGTCCATATAAAAAAACTAGTGGAAGGTATCATAGACCCCATTGTTTGTACAAATTAGTTTTACACCTATGATTGATTTTAACGTCTACAAATGTAATTTTTTGTCAAGTAAATGAAAATTAAAGGTGTTAAATTTTAATTTAATTGTTTCATCAGTAAAATTCCATTAAAATGTATTAATAGTTCATCAACAATACAAAATTTGGTGAGGAGTACAAATGGCAAACAAGGATTGTTTTTGTGTATTTTACAGGGAGTAATTTACAAAATAACTTGTGTACATGTTTTTTTGTGGACTCGCCAGATGCATTTTTACATTAAAAAAAACCATCTACGTCTCACGCCAAAACATTTTATTCAAACCGCAATTTGATTTCATGTACGCTATATTTATGGGTTAAAATATTACTCATGCTGATTCTCTGATGGAGGACATTTCAACATCACTTTGTAAACAGACACAAAAACATGCGTAGGGAAAAAAGAAGAATTCGCTCACACAGTACGAGCAATCGCAGTTGAAGTTCAGGCGTCAAAGGTGAACAAGCATCTACTGACAGTGAAGCATCTAGTGAAGTTAGGAAAAATGGCAGTAAGTATATTTATATTTCTATTTCTATATTACTATTATTTTAGTAAGTGTTATTATAGATATTTGTTAACACGTTAAGCGCTACGCTTATTATATAATGCTTCCATTCAACCATTCACGACAAAATGGAAATACTCAAATTTTTTGCGTGGTTTCAAAAAATTGCAAGCAAATATTTTGTGAAATATTCCAACTTCTGGACATCAACTATGACAGTTACAGTTTTTGACGGGGACAGACATGTCTGTTCTCGCTTAGCCGAACGTTTTTGAACGGACATGTTCGTCTTGAAGAGCGGCGCAACGAAGAGGAATGTTTCTATGCGGTAACGAATAACATCATGTGGCGAGGTACGCTAAGGCGCCCAGTTGCCAAGACAACAAATATTGTCCAGCACGTTTTGGCAAAAAATCACACGTCAACTAAGTGTTAACAAAAAGGGCAGTTCTAGGTCCAAACAATCAAAACATATCGCTTTACTTTTCGATTTTTAAATTCGTGGCTTTATTTTATGGATTACTTGGAGAAGTTTAATAAGCTGATAATTCTACAAAGCCATTTTACAGAGTGCTACATAAAAAGATTTCAATCTAAATAATAGATTAACCTAACATATTAATTATTGATATTACTTTTATTTTAGGAAAAACGAAAAACTACAACCAAAGTACAGTTCGAAAAATTGGTGGAGCTTATTGAGCTCAACCAACCTGTAATTAGAGATAAACATAAAGGATCTCCAAAGTTTTGGGACGATATTTCCAAAACCCTTAACCCCTTAGGACCCCCTGTGAAAGACGGTTCAGGGTGGAAAAAGGAAAGTATTCTTTATGTATTTAAATTCTGATAGTTTTAAGGAATAATTCTGTCATGTACCTATATATTATTGAACAATGATTTTTTTGTTTTTGCTCGGTTAGAACGGCTTGGCCGTATCCCGACTTATTTTACCATGTAGCAGGATAGTCAGTCCATGCTACGGGGAGACAGTCCGGATGGGATTTGATCCCTAGTCCTGCCGTGTAGGCCGGCGCCGTTTTTTACATAAACCACCCGGCCGCCCCTTTGAACAATGACGTGTGTTAATTAATTATATTTTTATGTTACAGGTTTGGACAGATTACAAATCGGCACTGACGCTAAAAGCTAACGCACAACAATCGCGAATATTCAGCTACTGGAGGAGGACCATGCACTCTGCACAATTTCTCGGCACTGGAGCAACATGTCATTGATATCCTGCAGCTGAGGAATAGTGTTATGGGAATAAACGCCAACGAATTTGGAGCACCAGTAACCTCATCAAGTTCAGCACGTACTTCTGTACCGGAATCACCAACGCCAATTTCAACGACAGCCACACAAGCCCATATAGTTACAACTCCACAGCCGATACTACCATCATCATCGCCATTCCCAGCAGCTAGAGCTCCACTACGGATTTTATCATCTCCATCTTCTCAGCAGCCTGTAGCACAAATACGAAACGATACGGATGGGAGTGATGAAACGCCACAGAGATCTTCTCTGCCAGTGCGAAGCAGCAACACACGGCGCACGGCACGACGCAAAAATACGATTGCAGAATTGCAGTTGTTAGAACATAAGCATTATAGTACGATTAAGCAAACACAGTTAGATTTAGAAAAAGAAAAATTAGGCTTAGAAAAACAAAAATTTGAATTCGAAAAGGAAATAGCAATTAAGAATTTAGAAATTAAGGAGGCAGAGCTTAATCTCAAAAGAGAACAACTTAATTTGACAAGAGAACTGGCCGAAAAAAAATGCACTTAAGTTAAGAATCGCAGAAATGAAATTAGAATTTGAGTGCAAGCAATTAAACACCCAAAAATAATAATGTAGGTTTAGTTGCAGTTAGTTAGTTATGTTAGGTTTAGTTTAGTGTAGTAGCTTAGTAATAATTCTAACAATAAACCGCCTGTGTGAATAAACAATACAGATTAGTGTAAACTTCAAGTTGCTTGCGCACTGAGCATTATGTCATCGAACACCTGTTGCCATTCAATATTGTGCTCAATACATACGTTATGCAATGCACTACAAACATTAATAATTGCAGCGCATTTTTCCGGTGTATAGTTAAGACAACCATCACCTCCATTAAGACATCGAAATCTGAATTTCAATATTCCTATAGTCATTTCTACTATTATTCGGCCAGAGGAGAGCAATGTATTAAATGATGCTTCTTCTGAACCACGACCAGGATTCCGATGTGGTCTGATCAGCCAAGGTTCTGAAGGGTACCCTGCGTCACCTGTGACAAAAAGTTATATAGTTATATAAGTTATAGAAATTATATAACTGCATATTGGTTAATTTTACCCAATAATTTATCAATTCTTCCGGTTCTGTGTAATTCTTCGAAATATTTTCGAACAGAACTTACTCTCCAAACATGAGCATCGTGGTTAGATCCTGGGAATCTGGCATTTATTGCTCTTATGCGATATTTATGGTCACAAACCTAAAACAATAAAGCAGTTTTAATATATCAAGTTTAAAAATCATATTTTACTAAATCATAAATTTCAATTTTTTCTTAATACGGGCGTTCTTAACAAGCAAAAAAAAATGAATTTGTTTGGCTATCGCAAATACATACCAACATCACATTGAGGCTGTAAAAATGTTTCCGATTCAGGTATAATAGTGGACGGTGGAGTGGGTTCTTAATTTTTATGTGTGTACCATCGACACACATGGTAATATCCTCGATGTTCGTCTTACGGGAAAAATATTCCTTTGACTCTCTTCTTTCATTCTCATTCATTAGTAATGTAATCCAATCACCAAGAAGCGTTTCAAGAGGAGGCAAAGTATCCCGTAGGGTTTCAGAAAACGTGGACTGGGCTATTGCTACATGAAAATCTTTCCCAGTACCGTGCTGGTATCGCCCTTCCGCAAAAAATCGAAGCCATGCCGCTAATTTGAGCTTGGAGCTTAAACCATACGCTCTTCGTGTATCTAAACGCGGTCCAATGTTATCTAATAAATAGACAAAAATGGCTTTTGTCACCCGGAAATTATCAACAAAGCTAAAATGAAACAAATGACTATTGAACTACGCTTGAAATAGTTGTTTTCGACTTTACTCACACATCGTCGGGAATACTAAGAGGATCTATATCGTTGCGTAAATTTTTTCGAAGTAGCTTCAATTTTCTCTTTTTTTCTGCTTCAGGATCCACGGGAAAACGAATAAAATTCATTTTTGGTACTGGTCTGGTTGTAGCGAAGCGAAAAATTTGTTGTATTTATTCACAAAACGTAAGGCATTCCAATCTGCACCAAATGACAACCTACTTCGTCTTTCAACATTGTTTATAACTGCATGTTCAAATACTCTCAGATAGCTGTGCTACAAAATGAGTTACACCGCGCGGCGACCTTTGCGGAACGATCGATTTCCCCGAAACGGCCGATTGTCTCGTACAACATCAGTCGCTTTAAGACGTTACTATCCTGAAAATGGGGTCTATGATACCTTCCACTAGTTTTTTATATGGACTTTGACGTTTGGTGGCTTATTTGCTGCATGTTTTCTATACAAACAGCTCAGCAAAATAAGCTTGCGTATTTCTGATTAGAAATTTTTTCTAATGTTAGTTTCGATCAGCTGCTCGACAAATGTCAAAACAAGGCATTTTTCTAGCACGTCTGAAACAGGTTAGGCCATATTTGATTCGGCTGAATGTTGATTGAATTTGGATTTAAAACAACAATGAAATTACATGAGTTTAATTATGTTCAGCTTTTTATGAAAAATAATACAAATTTTTACTTGTGCTATGCCTATATTTCGAACTACATTTCGACGCTGTAATTCCTGTTTCGTCAAAACGCGGTTCTACAAAACTGCAGCCTAATGTAATTCTTTATGTCAAAATGCTAGGTCCTTGAGGAATCCTTGCATGATGATATTACCTGTCAACAATTTCCCGCTCGATTCTGCTCGATGTTNCCCACCGCTTCACGAACATTGTTGGTAAAAAGGATGCCTAGCAATCGCAACCTTTCTACTGTCTTCAACCAAGGAATAGTGATGGTGTTGTGTGTCGTGACATGTCCAACGTCAAGTGCTTCTGTTTTTCCAACGTTGAGTGAAGCACCGGAGCATAAACCGAAAGCATCAATAGCCGCTCTGATCCGCTCGATTTTTTCGGGAGAGGTAGTCACCACGGAGATGTCGTCGGCATAAGCATTGACCAAGTCGTCTTGGTCACTACATATGCTTTCTAATCTCGTGATGAGGGGTTGTAGGTAAAGGATAAAAAGGTGCATGGAAAGAGGATCACCCTGACGTACAGATCGTCGGATATGGAAGGGAGAGGAAAGGATTCCGTTGATGAGGATGCGGGACGTGGATTTCTCACCTATCTTGCGCAGAAGTTCCACCAGCCTCGGATTGAAACCCATCGAGAGCATGTTGTTGAAGAGGAAGTTTCTATCAACACGATCAAATGCATTTGAAAGATCGAAGGAGATGAGCTTACCACACTTGCGTTTCCTCTGCAAATCAACCACCCTTTCCTTAACAGAGAGGACAGCTTGAAAAATATTGCAAGGCTTATTGCAACATTTTTGCGCTGCCGAGACTATCTCACACTTCCCGACAATGAAGTCAAGACGGTGTTTGATAATCCTGGACAGAAGCTTGTAATCTGCATTAAGGAGGGATATAGGTCGATAAGCAGACATGGCAAGCCCACCACCCTTCTTTTTCACCAGCACTATGACCCCGTCGACGAAGCTTGGGGGAATCTCTCCGTTTAGAGCCTCATTCAGGATGAGCAGAAATTCGCGGCTGATTATGTCGAACGCGCGAAGATAAAACTCTGTGGGTATTCCATCCGGGCCAGGGGACTTCCGCGAAGCTGAACTTTTGATTGCATCAAAGATCTCACCGGAAGTAATCTCTTCCATGCAATCATTGTTGGTTTCACAGTCCTGTGAGATGACGCGTGTGCATGTGAATGTGTTGTTTGTATTTGTTGTGTGTGTATCGTCTGTTGTGTATAATGATGTAAAGAACCCCTCAACATGAACATTTATCGCATCCGGATCAGTTAATAATGATCCATCAGCGAGCTCGACCTTATCGATCACTGTCCGTCTTTTCCTCTCCTCCCCCAGTTGAAAGGTTGAGATGTTTTCGCCATGTATGCGAATCTGATTTATGCGCGAAAAATCCTCCGAGAAGCGCTTCTGAAGAAGAAGCATCTTCGCCTTTATGCGATTTATATTCACTAACTCAGAAGAATCGGTGAGATATCGCTCATATGAGGACTTCAAACCTCTGTACAGAAGTTCATGATGCATGTGGAAACTTCGGTAGCGTTCATTCGTTTTCCAACGGAAAAACGACTAGATTTTAGGCTTCGCGAATTCCACCCACCATTTCATCCACGAGCCGTAGTTTTTACGCTGTCTGGTCCACAAGTTCCACTTTATCCTAAACTCTTCTAGGTTTTGCTCAGTTAGTATGTGTGGCCTCAGTTGCCAGTAGGCGTTGCTGCGCATGCGACTGGGTGGAGCTGGGAGGCAAAGACGTACCGTGAGCGCCTTGTGATCCGAAAAGGACAAGACATGCATGCTGGTCGTCCTCAACTGTGCTTTCAGTGACGACGAAACATAGCAACGATCGATGCGTGATCCAGAACCACTACTCAACCGAGTTACCCCGAAGCGCCTCCCAGCTGTCACACATACCCATGTTATTTACTACGTTTCGGAGAAAATGGCTGAAGTTTCTTGCTCCCGTAACGTCCTTCGATTCCAACACATTGTTGAAATCTCCTGCAAGAATGACATGTTGACATGCATTCCGCAGATAGAACGACAACGTTCGCTCGAAAAATTCCTCCCTCTCTCTTCTACGATGACTCCCAGACGGAGCGTAAACATTGCATAGGGTGGTATTATTCTCAAGCCGAAGACAAATTAGACGCGAATCTAAACTGCGTTCGACGTGAGAAAATTTTATATGATCACGTAAAGCGATCGCTGTACCCCTCGCCGCGACTTCGACATTAGTAATAACACTAAATCCGGAGATCGTTAGATCTGGAACACATACTTCCTGGAGAAATATGATATCCAAATCCATCGTCCTGATAAATGTTTTGAGGGCTTCAAGTTTTGTCGTGTTAGAAATTGCATTAATGTTAATAGTAGCCACATTGTAGCTACTACTAACACTATTACTTACCGCGTTGGAATCCATCACGACGAAACTTACATCGGTACAGGTGTGTAAGTGAACCTTTTTGGAGGGCGACCAGGCTTACGCTTTGTCACACTCGATTGGCTGTGTGTAGAAGGACATGAGCCGTCACTCTCATTATCCGTCTCGGCAGTTTGTTTACGTTTTACCCCGAGCATTTCATCAGTGGAGTGGGAGGAAGAGGGATGGGAGGGAATATCGAGCGGAACTTTAAATACCGCTTCCTTCTCTTGCGGCTGGAGAACGGGCAGACACGGCCAACCGCTAGTAGGGACGGCGGCAGTTGGAGCAGTGTCGGAGACGAGTGCAGCGGTTGGTTCGATAGCAGCTTCTTCCATCGGTGCCGCTTGCTCTTTTGCCTTCTGCTGCGTAATCACTTCCGGTGTCATCCGGCTAATCGCGATTTGCACGTCTCTAATCGGAACGATGAGCCTATGCGCGATTTTTGATGTGGATGCTGCAGCACGCTTTTTATCCACAGTTGCTTTCGCATCGGACGCCACGAGAGAAGAATATTTTGGTTTATTCTTCATCTTTTTGTTACCGACCACAGTAAACGGCGGTTCACTAGCGGCTTGGGTTGGTGATGGTGTTGGTGCTGTGCGTAAGGCATTAGCGTATGATGCCTTTTGCGACGGTGCCTTATTTTGGGACAGGGTTTCCCTAAAGCGGCTTTGCCGACTTTGCACACAATTTAGACCATGGTGCACTGGTTCTTGGCAGCTACGGCAAGTTTGGCGTTGTCCTGGGTAGGACACACTGGTCACTTCATCACCCAGCGTGATGAAGGATTTTATGGGGTTGGTTATTTTCATTCGAACGTTTCGAATTCCAGAGGCGACCCCTGCAAAGCGTGTTGACGGTGCCCACACTTCCCTGGTGATCGTAATCACCTCTCCATATACAGACAATGCTGCCTTCACATCACTGTCNGAGCGGTTAAGACGACATACCAGACTCTTATCTTTACAAAAACCTTCAGGTTGAGTCATAAAGATCTCCTCATTCAACTGCCCGTTGAGGAAAGCAGTTTTGACATCCATCTGATGTATCGTCATCATCTGCTCATTCGCCACCGCCAGAACTGCTCTCACGGTGTCTAGCCGCGCCACAGGAGAATATGTTTCGCCATAATCAAAACCTGCTTTCTGGCTGAATCCACGAGCTACAAGTCTCGCCTTACAACGCGTTTCCCCATTAGTCTCATTCTGTTTTATTTTAAACAGCCACTTGCATGTAATAGGCACACGCCCTTGGGGAAGTTTGACAAGCGTCCACGTTTTGTTTCTTTCTAATGAGTCCATTTCCTCATGAATCGCGTTTTCCCACAAGCTCCAATCAGGGCGCTTCCTCATCTCCGCAAGTGTACTTGGGAAATTATCCACAAATGCCGTCGCATTCATGGCGTATCCTGTGTAGCCCATGTCGTACTCCGCATGCCAACTCGGATGGTTGCGGACTCGGCCGGATTTACGAGTTTCCACCGGTTCAACAACGCCGTCGGATTCTTCTTTCTGTCTTCAGGACAATCGGCAATCTTATGCCCTGTTTGGTGGCACCCAAAACACTTCCAGCTCGTAAATTTCTTTTTGTTTTTCTGCTGTTTTGTTCCACCGTACGGTTTTCCGGATCCACTAAAAGCAGCTGCTTCCGCTCCTGATCCATTCGATCTGCTGTTGTTTTCACCGCTGCGCTTGATTTCTTCATCAAGCAGTCTGCATTTGCAGAATTCCAACGACAGCTTTTCTTCCGGCATCGTTTCCAGTGCTGTGACCACCGTTGCGTACGTTGACCCCATCGTCAACAGCAAATAGCAGACGATATCTAATTCATCCAGCTTAACTCCGGTCGACTTATATTCCCGGATGATTCGCTCGAAGCTTAGGAAGTGATCCTGCAACTTACCACCATCGTACCGCAGTGTCAGCAACTTTTTCTGAAGATGAAGTCGACTCGAGATGCTTTTCCGCTGAAACACTCGTTCCAAGGCCAGCCAAACTGCTCTGGGTGTTTGCTGATCTTGAACATACTCCAGCATATTATCGGCAATCCGGGAGATCAAAATCGACTTGCAGCGTCTTTCATCCTTTAAACGTTGCTTTGCTGATTTTTCTTTTGACTTCTCCTTTACTGTCTTGTCCCCTTCGTTCGCATTCGATGTATCCGCCACTTCCTGCTCGACGCAGGCCATGAGCTCATGCTCCTCCAGAACCACCGTCATCCGGTATTTCCATTGCGGATAGTGCGATCCATCGAACAGGGGCACCCGTACCTTCTCCACTTGTTTATCCATTCTGTAATGTTTTTAAATCAGGAAACAGCGAATTCCTGGGCCCATAACCTAATGAGATTGCAAATGAGTGGAGAATTCAATACACTTTATTTAACGGTACTACAGTATTTACAGGAAGTCAGGTTAGATCTGATCTAAAGGAAAAAGCGCGCGACTAACAGCACGAGGACGCGCTGTCATTCGTCCCGATTGACACTTCGTCTTCCCCCGGTTTACATCTGGTGGTTCGATACTTAACGTGTCGGGTATTGCTACTCTCAACAGTTCGTGGTCCTACTACGCAAGAAAGAGAGCATTGTCCCTTCCGGCTCGCTTTATATACAGTAGCAGCCACTCATTTCCGGACACCTGCATTTCGGACACTTTGTTACCTTCACGCGTTTGCTAGTAGTTTTTAAAAAAACTTAGCGACATGAAACCTTCTCAGGTAGCTTCTTCTACCTCTCCTCAATGTAGAAATGAAAAAAAAGAACAGAAAAAGACGTACTTTCGGAGAAAAACGGAACGAAACAGAAAAACACCCTGATTTTGTCACGAGCATTCAAATCCGGACACTTTTAAATTTATGGAACATTGTCACCTTTGCATGCATGATAGCATTTCTTAGAAAAATTTAGCGATACGAACTCTTACCTCAGCCTTTGCTTAATGCGGTCATTTAAGCACAAAGGTCCAAAAAGTTATAATTTCGCAGAAAAACGCAATGAATCTAAATAAAGACTTGAGTATAGATATGCATTCTATAACGGGTATTTTAGATCGTAATCGGGGTTATGGTACTAGTTATCGCTCTGACTTACTTACTATCGGTAACGAATTGGTAGTACTCGGTACAAAATCGCTACAAAATCGGTACTTCGGTCCAAATATTGAGCGAAGTATTCAAAGATGGGCAAACCAATTTCTGATGATGTGAAGGAAATCATCATCCATAATATGAAAGTGGGAAAAAGTATTCGGGAAATAAGTTTAATTACAAAAGTTAGCAAGTCTACTGTTCATGATATTTTGAAAAGATATAAAACTAATGGAACCACTCAAAGAAAACCAATATCTAACGCATCCAAACGCAAGTTGAGCAATAGAGATGGACGATTTGTTTTAAAAAAAATATCTGATAATCCATCTACTACAGCCGTGGATATAAAGAAGACACTGAAAGAAATTAGTGACAAAGATGTAAGTGCATCAACAATTCGACGATTTTTAAGAAAAAACCATCTGCATGGCAGAGTCGCGGTGAAAAAACCAATGATATCAGAAAAAAATCGATTACTAAGACTCGAATTTGCAAAAGCCTACGTGGATAAAGACATTGAGTTTTGGTCTAAGGTATGTTATTTTTTATCTGCTCAAATGCATTGAATGCTCTTAAAATGCAATTTCTCAACAGGTTTTATTCACTGATGAGACCAAAATTAACCTTTTTGGATCGGATGGTCGTCGATACGTATGGAGACAACCTGGCGAAACATACGATGGAAAATTTACGATCAAAACCGTGAAGCATGGAGGTGGATCGATAATGATGTGGGGATGTATGGCTGCACAAGGGACAGGAAGCATGCATGTAATTCGAGGAAATATGGATAAAACATACTATGTGAACATGCTAAAAGAAACAGTGCGACCTAGTGTTGAAAAATTAGGCATAGCGAATAATTTTTCATTTTATCAAGACAACGATCCGAAGCACACATCGTTGGTGGCGAAAATGTGGCTTCTCTATAATTGTCCCAAAGTGCTTGCCACACCTCCACAGTCACCTGATTTAAATGTCATTGAGCATTTATGGAGGGAGCTTAAAAAAAGAGTGGCAAAACGAAATCCTTCAAATTTAAAAAATTTGGAATCCGTGGTTTTACAAGAATGGGAACAATTGGATCCCGCGTTTTGCTACAAATTGGTGAACAGCATGCCCAGACGACTAAAAGCGGTTATTGAAGCGAACGGTAACGCTACGCGTTTTTAGAAAAAAAGAGTTAGATAATGTTAAAGTTAATATTATATATTTATTGCAAGAATTTTTACTTTACTTTTTCCAAGAATTTTTTTAAATTTTACCGTAGAATTATAAAAGAAATTTAACTGGAATCGTATAATTAAACATCACACAAGTTTCATGAAATTATAATAGGTTATGATAGGTTAATATTAGTTAGAATAGAATGGAATAAAAAAATTATGTTGAATTTCTATAACAGAATGGTTAAAATAAGTGATGTAGTTAATTATTTGCTGTTAAAAACGGTTAATAAATCAGCTTTCATAGAGGAAGGGAGCTGTCCGGATTTGAATGCTCGTGACAAAATCAGGGTGTTTTTCTGTTTCGTTCCGTTTTTCTCCAAAAGTACGTCTTTTTCTGTTCTTTTTTTTCATTTCTACATTGAGGAGAGGTAGAAGAAGCTACCTGAGAAGGTTTCATGTCGCTAAGTTTTTTTAAAAACTACTAGCAAACGCGTGAAGGTAACAAAGTGTCCGAAATGCAGGTGTCCGGAAATGAGTGGCTGCTACTGTATCCCTTTTTCTGGTCTATCAGGTTGGCAGCCCGTGGCTTCCACCGTTCTGTTTTTGTCCTGACACCACGCAATTTAAGCACGGTTCCAACAAAAGTGATTTTAAACCTTTTAACCTACAAAAAAAGTTATTCTAACTTGCTTTATTTTAGAGCCTGTTGCACTTTATTTTGGTGCTGCATTTGAAATAAAGTAAAAAAAAAAATCGTTCGAAATTCGATTGACATCACTTGGTCCTTCCCGAACATGGTGTTATTGAGCCACGCGGATCGTCACAACACCTGTTGAAGAATGGTAGTTTTTCTTTTTGTAAGCAGTCAAATTCTGACAAGTTTTCAACACTATCAAAGTGGTTTGAATTGGCTTTGATCTGGCTCTGACATTTTCGAAAAGCTTTTAGTTTGCCGGCATGCATTTTTTTATAGCCCTACTAGACTTGGTCATTTTGGTCTGAAAATCCATGGTAAAATGCAAAGTGTATGGAGACCAGGTGGTTTCATAGCCAGTTTTCTTATGGAGCTGGTTATGGGCTGGAACGTTCGTTTGTCTGCGATTCATACTCACGTCCGGACGTAGGGATGGTAAACGCTCAACTTTCTGCGGTACGGCTGTTTAAAATTTCTCTTTTTGAACGTTTAATTCTGCGGATTTTCATTTTTTTTCTTTTGATGTACAGGCGGTCCAAGTGATACACGGTGCCAGTTATACGTGAATTCGCATGTACGCGTATTTTAAAATTTGACAAGCTCATTTTTTAGCACTAAATTTAAGNAATCCAGATATAACACACAACATCCTCTCCCGCCGAGATGCCATTCGCTTCACCAACACCATAGTCTCTCAACACTGGAACTGCACCTGGAACAACGTAGACCCCTCCACAAACCTTCGTTCCATCAAGCAAACTACCGCTTCATGGGACGATACCGATTCCAGCCATCATCAACGAATCCTGTCCCGCCTTCGGATAGGCCACACCCGCCTGACCCACTCCTACATCCTCGACAAATCCAGTCCTCCACTCTGCAGTTATTGCGGCGTTGACATCACCGTCCGCCACATCCTCACCGATTGCCACGGATACACGACACACCGAGCCACCTGCCAACTAGACACCGACTTCACCACAATTCTATCACCTGATAAAGTACAAGAGAAACGCCTTATTCGATTTTTACGCATCAGCCACCTTTATAAAGAAATTTAATCAATAGATTTAATATGTATCTAGCCACAACCGCAATAGTTCCGTTCAATAGTTTATTTTTAGCTTTAAACCACCATTTGTAAAAAGTAGAGAGGTGAATGTAGTCCTAGGGACTCAAAACCCCTAAAAAAAAAAAAAAAAAAAAAAAAAAAAAAAAAAGTGTTCGGTCTGAAGTGGAAGCAGCATCACCGGTCCAGCAGCCCCATCGAGGAAGACGCTCTCTGGCTTTAGCCCCATCGAGGAAGGAAGACTCTCTCTGGCTTTAGCCCCATCGAGGAAGGAAGACTCTCTGGCTTCAGCCTCACCGAGGAAGGAAGACGCTCTCTGGCTTTAGCCCCACGAGGAAGGAAGACGCTCTCTGCCTTTAGCCCCACGAGGAAGGAAGACGCTCTCTGGCTTTAGCCCCACGAGGAAAGAAGACGCTCTCTGGCTTTAGCCCCACGAGGAAGGAAGACGCTCTCTGGCTTTGGCCCTACGAGGAGGAAGACGCTCTCTGGCTTTAGCCCCACGAGGAGGAAGACGCTTTTGGCTTTGGCCGCAACGGGGAAGACTCTGGCCTCGCGCCGCAACAAGGAGGACGCCCAGGCTCTTGAGCCAATTTCTAAAAAATCAACACAACGTAGGGAGAAGAAAAAATTTCAGTAAAGTGCACTAAAATAAATCAGTTCATCCGTGACAAAACAGTAATTCTCTCAAATTTGAGGTCTCTTTGTCTGTCGGTTAGCAAGGCCAGACTACTGGCAGCTGTGGTAGAGTCGGTACTTCGGTACGCGGCGCCGGTTTGGAGCGAAGGGTTGGAGCTGCGCGAGTGCCACCGCTTACTTCAACGTGTGCAACGAAAGACGGCCATACGCGTGTCCAGAGCGTTCTGCACAACAAAATACGAGTCAGCGGTGCTGATGGCCGGCTTGGTGCCAATCGGTCTACTGCTGCAGGAGGACACTCGTGTCTGTCGACGAATAGTGCAGGAAGGCCGGGTGATGGCCAATGAGATCCGGCGGCAGGAGTGAGAATCCACAATCGATCAGTGGCAACGCAACTGGGACGAGGATGCGGCCAGTAAAAATGCCAGCCGCTACACACGCTGGGCGCATCGTGTGCTGCCAAACGTCGGGGCATGGCAGTCTAGGGCTCATGGCGATGTGACCTTCCAGCTGACTCAGGTACTCACCGGTCACGGTTTCTTCCGTGACTACCTGAGCAGTATGGGGTTCACATCGTCTCCGGACTGCAGGAGATGCCCAGGAGTTCCCGAGACGGCTGAGCACGCTGTGTTCCAGTGTCCGCGGTTCGCGGAGGTCCGAGAAAGACTCCTTGGCGATGTCTCCCCGGATGATCTGCAGGCAGTTTTGCTTCGAGGCTCGGAACAGTGGAGCCAAGTATGTGAGGCAGCTGCTAGCATCACCAATGAGTTGCAGGCGGAGTGGGACGCTGAACGTGCGGAGTTGGCCGCTCAAGGTCTGTCTTCGCAAGTGTCTACTCCGCAGGATCGTGAAGCTGTAGCACGGGCTCGGAATGATCGGCGTAATGCAGCCCGACGGGCGCAGACAGCACTTCGACGGGAGCAACGAAGAAGGGAGCGACCTCCATCACCTCCTCCCTCACCAGCAACTATCGAGCGTAGGGAAGCAACGCGACAGCGGGTCGCTAGATGGCGTGAGCGGAACCGGTCCATTGAAATACCCCGCGAACTCTTCAGGGAGAGCCTGCAAGCTGAAGAACAGCAAGCGACTGTTGCCGACAGCAGTAACGATTGGACATCGGCCGAATTGGCGGCAGCCAGCGAGGCTGAGCTTTCTGGGCGTTAATCTTGCTACTCTTTTCGTAGGAAGTGGTTAAATTAAGGGGCGTAGGTCTTCTAACGCAATGTTTTGTTTGTAATAATTAAAAAGTGTATATAGTGCCGATACGGGCAGAATCTGTGTTCAGAATAGAGTAAGAAGCCTAAATTAAAGGCTTTAGGCCAGTTCTCTCCCAGCATCCGATCGGATCGGACGTGTTTCTTTCTTAGTGCGTCACAGTTTTATCTGAGAGAGAGAGAGAAAAAAAAAAAGGAAACAAGATTCTAGCGAATCTCAGAAAGAGACGAGTTGCTCGGCACCTCGATATGGGCCGATGCAAAAAACGTGTGCCTCGTAGAGGTAGTCCAGCAATGTCACTGACACATACCCAAAGTATGGATCAGTGCGTTAATCCAAGAAGTACACCCACAGTGTCGGTGAATAACGCATACGATCTTCTTAGTGAAGATGAAGAGGCTCCGTCGGCAGGCCAACCACCTCAACAACGACAATCAAACAAAAATAAACCACGAGTACCGCCAATCGTAGTAACTGGAACATCTGTGGGCAATGTCCACCGTTTAATAGTGTCGTCTGGTGTAATACATTACACCACAAACACGACAACAAAAGGCATCACTGTTCACGTGACCACCACGACAGACTTCAAAACCGTGTTAGGAATTTTCAAACAACATAAAATAAATTTCTTCACGCACCAGCTGCCAGAAGAACGAACAACGAAAATAATGATTTTTGGTCTTCCAGAGATGTCCGTGGAAGAAATCATTCCGGCACTTGAGGAGTGCAAAATATGCCCCACCAGCGTGAAAAAACTACAAATCCGCAAAAAAAGATACGACGACCAAGCAATGTACTTGCTACATTTCTCTCGAGGATCGATCACACTTGGCGAACTTAAACAAGTCCGCTTTGTAAACCACCACAGAGTGTACTTTGAGTACTACTCACACAAGCACGGCCCAATCCAGTGCAGAAATTGTCAACAATACGGTCACGGAGAAGCAAATTGCTTCCGCACACCTGTGTGTGTGAAATGTGCAGAGCCGCATGCGTCAAACACGTGCCCGCTCAGCAAAGCTACAACTAATCCAGATGGCAAAATAGCCCAGGCTAAATTGCGATGTGCAAATTGTGGGGATCACCACACATCCAACTTCCACGGGTGTCCTGCTCGTAAAGTCACCAAACCCTCACCAAGACCGACAAAACGACCGACCTTCCAGCTAGACCGTGAACATTTCCCCTCACTAACAAAGGTTAGTAACACACGCCCAACCAACACAAGCAAGACCAGCTTCGCTAGCATGCTTAAACATGATCAACACAGAGAATCCAATTTCAATGATATTGACCTATCCGAAATAGGTCAAATAGTGGAAGATGTC
>STHD01000007.1:2611653-2625457 GCA_016170015.1 Anopheles longipalpis
CTCTACGGTACGATCGTTTTTACGTCCCCATTACGCGAACCACGACGTGCGGTGAAGGTAATAAAAAATAGTGAAAAAAAGATAGCAAACGCCTCGTCTATCCATTATTCGCTAAAAGTTATATTAAAAGATATCACATCGACAACCGGTACGGCGATACCGCTTTGTTTCTCAATGGCCGTGACCACATCCTCCACTGTTGTTACTTCGTCACCGTCACGGACCTCCAACAGAACTGTTGCCGCTAGTGCCCGCAAGGTTGCCTTGTCACCAATATGTTTCTTGAGGGCCGGCACAACTGCGTGTGCGAAGTTAGACCGCTTAAGCTCTAAGAGCAGGTCGGAGTTTTGGGCCCTCCGGACCTTTGAGACTTGCTCACCCACACCCTTAAGGGTTTTCCCAGCGTAGGAAAACGACTGTTTTTCAAAGACCCCTAAGGACCTCGGCGTAGGAAGACGAATCTGCCGCCTTAAGCAGAACAGCTTCCGGTTTCTTCTTCCTCAAAGAAAGCTTTACCACCGGTTTTATCGGTCCTGACTTATGGCCGGTCGGCTTAGATGGCTCCACCTTCTTTGCCTGCTTAGAAGTTGCAGGTTACGCTTGGATCTCTTCTTGTTCTCCATAGCAGACTTCAAAGCTTTTGGCGTCCTGGAACTCGGGTGCCTCAGTTGCACGGGATGCAGTGTGTTCTACATTCCCCGCATCTGTGAGGTCTGTTTAGCAATTCGCTTGAGTAGCGACTTTTTCTCCTTCGAGAGGGTCTTCACCAGCTTCAGGATGTTGGTGAGAATCTTCGGCTTGGCCTTCACGATCTCACCCTCCTTTTCCCAGGAAATATACCCACGGAAACGCTGGAGGTCCTGTTCTGCGGCCTCCGTGAGTGCGTTCATCTCCTCATGTTCTTAAGGAGCATTTTGGCTTTCTCCAAGGGCAAAATTTCTTCAATACACAGCTCCTTATCAGTCTCAGATGCGAGGATTGGTGTGCGCCCTCATTAGGCAACACACTTAGAGCCTGGTCGGGGTAAAACAGGGCGTTAGCTCATTTGAACCTACAGCCCGCCGGTTGGGCAAAGATCAAGATACAACAGTTCTTCAGTTCACAGTAGGTCGTTCAATGAATAAACGACCTACCCTTCGAATTGAGGAACGTCATGTACGGCTAGGCCATGAATGAACCGCGATTCACGTTCAGTTCATCTAATTGAAAGAACTGGTTCGCTCACGTTCATGAGAAAGAACCGAATTGCCCAAGCCTACACTGTGCACTGTAAAAACCGTAAAGCACGGGGGCAACATCATGGTTTGGGGTTGTATCCGGTGGCAAGGTGTAGGTCCTATCTTTTGGATTAAAGATATTAGCCGGGATCGCGAAAGAAAGTCGTTAAAATGTAACAGTCGTTAGAATTAAACAAAAGTCGCTATAAACTGCATGCCATTTGTAACGCGAACAGATGAAGTCGTTAAATGTGAAGCGATTGGTTTCGTCTTGGTACGAGTTACAAGCTTGGTACGTTATGCCGCCATCGACGTGCCAAGCGTTGGTGGAATCAATGCCCCGAAAGGTAAGAAATGTTCATCGGAACGATGGGCATGCAAAAAATATTAAAAATGCCGAGTATGCCCGGGATAAAGTCTATAGCATGGGAGAAAATGCCCAAAACAAAATTAAAACAATTGTTTTTAATAAAAATTATACCCGGTCTTATCATTTTGATGCACTAATTTCTGACTTTTTACTATTTCTTTTCATAACTTTTTTATTTGATGATTTATCCACCAACGGTTTGAAGAGCATTAAAGCGTACATATTGCTCAATCTTTGCTGAAAATTTGGTTATGTTTGAACTACTTTAAGTAACCAAGTATGATATTTGAACAATCGATCAAAGGGTGGTCCTATTTATTTGTCGGACACTGAATATGCGAAGGCGCAACTACGGACCATACAGCCAGTGGAACCCAAGCCTGTTACCGTGAAGTATGCTACAGATAGTGCTTTTTCTTCTCATGCCAAAGTAAAGCTACCAACGATCACTCTACTAGAATACGGAGGAAATTTTGACGAGTGTTTCAACTTTCATGACACCTTTGCGTCACTAATACACTTGTAGCATATAGCTCGACATCCTAAACCAGTTACGCATATAAGGGAGCGTGCTGCCACAGTCAAACAAACCACACAAACACGTCACTGTTCGAAAGGTGCTCTGCCAATCGCGAGGGACTGTCTCTCTAACAAACAGTCTTCTGGAACTGGAAAAACATACTTCTTATCGCTCCCTCTATCCCATAGTTTCAAAGAGCGAAGAAGAGAGTTTCAGTATATACAATCTAAACCAGCCATATATGGTATAAAGGTTTGGTGGGCTTGCGACTCATCTACATCATACCCTATAAAGGGTCAAATTTACGAAGGGTTAGCACCATTTGGCGAAAGGGAGCGCAACCCGGGGTAACTTGTAGTAAAGGAGCTATGTACTAGTTTCCGAGGAAGTGGTCGTGATATTATTTGCGACAACTTTTTCACAAGCTACAATTTAGCCTTAACATTGGCTGTTGATTACAAACTGTCCATGATAGGTACGGACAACAAAAAACGAGAATTTCTTACCCCATGGGAAGAGCTGCTGAATCCAGCATATTCGGATTTAGCAATAGTAAATAATTTAAAATAAATATGCAATAATAAATAATAATTTAGCAATAATAATAAATAATAATAAAAAACAAATCGGTTGTGTTACTATCTACGATGCATTATGATACGGAAACACAAGGCCCAAAAAACCAACAATGATTGTAGATTACAATAAGTCCAAAGGAGGCGTTGATAATATGAATATGTGCCTTGGTGAGTACACTACTAAACCTAAAACTAATCGGTGGCCTCTAGCCTTATTTTACAATATTATTGATCTATCTACATTTGCGGCCTTCCTAATTTATAAGGAGAATAATCCTGAAAACCCAAAAGTATCGTCTGTTAGACGAATGGTTTTGCAATATTTGAGCGAACAACTAACATCAACCGAAACTCAGATTCGCTCCCAAAATCCACAAATAATGCGACATTTTGCTCCTCGTAGTGGCATAGAGAGTATGTTTGGGCAACCTATTGCTACTTATATTAGTAATCCTTCTTCCTCGCTGTGAATTCGTGATAGTACTGGAAGACTTAGACATAAAGGAACATGCTTTTTGTGCCAAAAAAACGACCGACGCGTAAGGCTTGTGAAGCATGCACAAAACCCATTTGTAGCGACCATTCGAAGAGCATAACACAATGTTTAAAATGTTGCGTAGAAATGTAAGAAAAAAATAAATGTTTAGATATACGGCCTGGCTGTCTTTATGAAATAAAAAAATAAACATATAGATCAAAATTGAAGCAATATCTCCTTTCGTATATTCGTAATGAATCATTCGGGGATCATTCGTACTAAATGAAAAAATATATAATCTAAAAAAATAAAAATTGTATTCAAATTTAATCGCAATAACATATTGTTTGGACAAATAACCATTATGCAAGTATGGTTTGCCGCTGAGTTAGAAGAGTAAAAATAGAATTTAAAAAGTTTATGTACTATTCACAAGGTTTTGAGGATTGTTGGACAGAGATTATCTTGTAGTGTACTTTACTGCATGTTATTCGTGGATGGAATAATTCAGAAAAACAATCGCAACGTGAAATGGCTTTGTTATACAATTATATATTTGTTTTATGCAATACATTCATTTATAATTTATTTATTTATTCCTAATAGAATAAATAAATTCTTGATTTATTTATTTAATATATTCTTTTTGTTGCTTTTGTATATCTAAAAGCTCATTTTCATTTATTATGTGTTTTTTTAATTATGATAAAAGTAACAATCCATTTGAAATTTGAAATCGATTGAATTTGACCCGAAAATAAGCAAAATTATTCTTTTCGAATTTTCGAAAGAAGAGAAACATCATTATCCATGCAACATGTATGGAATACCCGGGCTAAATACGCTCATGAGGACTGTGGCGACTACCACAAAATTTACGCGGCTTGTTGAAATACTCTTTGCAATTTATTTGTAACAAATCAAAGATTTGTATCTCCTTCAGAACCTGCCGCGTTCGCTTCGTCTTTTTGAAAGAACTCTCTTTTCTACTTCCTATTCGTCCTGACCTATCCTTTTCACGTGGCCTACGCACTGTGTTTATATCGCCCGCTTCTCTTCTAAAGCTCGTCCTTTAAACCGTATGATCGAGTTCTTTATAACCCCGGCTCTAAACGCTTAGCAATTGTCGCGTTTGCGAACGCGATTCAGAAAAATTTTGCGAAACTCCATATAAAAAAAATTGTGAAAAGTCGCTATACGTGTATTTTCAGCGANGAGAGGTATCGGCAGTTAATCGCTAGCACTGTGTTCAAAGCCTTCGACGAGATCACACGTTCTTTTTTGCTCCCGTTTTTTCAAAGTGTTTTTTGCTTTGTTTGTTTGCGATGGGTCGTGGTATGCACGCAACTGAAGAGCAGCGTCAGCTGATCAAGCGTTTGGCGGCTGCTGGCGAGTCGCAGCGCGCGATTGCTGCCAAGCTTGGGCGTTCAAAAACGTTTGTTTTGAATGCTATTCATAGCACGGGAAGAAGAATATCCACCGGTCGTCCGCGCAAAACCACTGCGAGAGACGATGCAAGGATGACGCGGTTATGTAAGGTCGATCCGTTCAAGTCGGCCAGAGCGATAAGGGACGAGCTGGAGCTATCGGTAAGCGATAGAACGGTCCAGCGTCGCCTGGTCGAGAACAACCTGGTCGGCCGGTGTCCCCGCAAGGTTCCGTTGCTGAAACGGTGCCACTTGCAGGCGCGAATCAACTTTGCGCAAAAGCGCGTTGATTGGGCCAGCGACAAGTGGCGGAATGTACTGTGGTCCGACGAATCGAAGGTCAATTTGTTTGCTTCGGACGGCAAACGCTGGGTGCGTCGGCCAGTTAACACTGCATATAAACCGCAGTACACAGTGAAGACCGTTAAGCACGGGGGCAACATCATGGTTTTGGGGTTGTTTCTCGTGGCAAGGTGTTGGTCACATCTTTTTGATTAAAGATATTATGGACCAGCACTGCTACGCAGAAATACTGCGAACCGTGATGTTGCCTCATGCCGAGTGGGAGATGCCGCTGAAGTGGCAGTTCCAGCACGACAACGATCCCAAGCATACCGCTAAAATGGTGAAGAAATGGCTTGCGGATCAAAAAGTTGACGTGATGGAGTGGCCTGCACAATCGCCGGATCTCAATCCGATAAAGAACCTGTGGGCGATTGTGAAGTCGCAGGTTCTCGAAGCAAGGAGGAGCTTTGGGAGAATATCCAACGTGCATGGTACGCAATTCCTCCAGCAATGTGCCAAACGTTGGTTGAAGCCATGCCCCGAAGAGTTAGAGCTGTTCTTCGGAACGATGGGCATGCTACTAAGTACTAAGACTACCGAGCAAGCCCGGGATATGGCTATAGTGTGGGAGGAAACGCCCAAAACGATAGTAAAAAAACTTTTTACTACAAAAAATTTAACTGGTTTTATTATTATTTTTTCGAATTTTTTCGAACGAATTTCTGACTTTTTGACTACTTCTTCTCATAACTTTCTTACTTGACGCTTAAACCAAAAACGGTTAAGAGGACATTACAAAGACACTTTGTTCATGCTTTTCTCAAAATTTGGTAATATTTGAACTAGTTTAAGTAACCATTCATGACATTTTAACAATCGAACAAGAGGTTGCCTTATTGCTTTGTCGGACACTGTATATATATGTAGGTACAAGACATATATGACCCGGTACACAAATTTGAGGAATTTCATCTATATTATATGTTAATATTTATATGTTTAAAAAACAAATGTTTATAATCATAATATTTCGTTTTCAAATATTGCGCTCTCAACAGTCAAAGTGAAAAGACGTGTTTTTGTTTACTTTGCTACCATGTGCTCATACGAGAGATATGGAAGGAATACCTTCCGTATCGATTATTCCGAAGCTCCCGTACGCCCAACGTTGGACGAGACAGTGGATTTTCTGTTCAACGTCCTTAAGACGGGAGAGGACATTTCGATGGTGCAGCGCAACACTGTCTTAAGCGTTGTTTTCGTGACAATGCCAACGCTGGAACGAGCGATGAATATCGTGAAGGAGCACACTGATAAGCATTTTATCACGCACGAGGGGAAGCAGTTCCCTGTCCGTGTTGAAATGGAGGATGGTGCGACGGAGGACAGGGTTCGCGATCTACCTCCCGGTCTACCAGATGCGGATGTGGCTGCCGACCTTGGCCGATTCGGAGAAGTAATCTCGATTGTGCGCGGTGTGTATGATCCGGAAACGCGTTTCGCTGGTGTTTTGACAGGCATGCGTATCGTGCGTATGNAAGGCGCATTGTTCAGGGAAATCGTGCCTACTACGGGCTCCACAAACTCCTGCGATCCAGAAGGCTCCAGCAACACACGAAATGCACGATATATCGCACACTGATACGTCCGGTAGTCCTCTACGGGTACGAGTCCTGGACTCTGCTAACGGAGGATGCCAATGCACTCGCTATTTTCGAACGGCGGGTGCTAAGGACTATCTTTGGCGGTGTGTGCGAGCAGGGCGTGTGGAGAAGGAGAATGAACCACGAGCTAGCTGAGCTGTTTGGCGGTGCAGATATCCTGACGGTGGTCAAAGCCGGAAGGATACGATGGCTGGGGCACGTGATGAGGATGCCGGACTCATGCCCCACCAGGAAGGTGCTCGTCAGCGATCCGTTCGGCACGAGGCGGAGAGGAGCACAGCGAGCTCGTTGGCTGGATCAGGTGGAGTCAAACCTGTCGGAGATCGGATGCAGCCGTGGATGGAGGACTGCAGCCCTGGACCGAGTTTCCTGGAAACGGATTGGCGACCAGGCCATGTCTACGCGACGTGCTCGACCGCGAGCAGGCCAGATATGATGATGATGATGATGATGATGTAGTAGTTTTCGAGGAAGTGACCGTAATATTGTTTGCGACAACTTTTTCACAAGCTACAATTTAGCCTTAACATTGGCTCTTGATTACAAGCTGTCTATGTTAGGTACGGTCAACAAAAAAAGAGTATTTATTCCAGAGGCGTTTTCTAACCCCAAGGGTAGAGCTGCTGAATCCAGCATATTCGGATTTAGCAATAATGTTACCATGTGCTCATATGTTCAAAAAAAAAAAACAAATCGGTTGTGTTACTATCTACGATGCATTATAATACGGAAACGCAAGGCCCAAAAAAAAACCAACAATGATTGTAGATTACAATAAGTTCAAAGGAGGCGTTGATAACATGGATAAGTGCCTTGGTGAGTACACTACGAAACGTAAAACTAATCGGTGGCCTCTAGCCTTTCTTTACAACATTATTGACTTATCTGCATTTGCGGCCTACATAATTTATAAGGAGAATAATCCTGATAACTCAAAACTGTCGTCTGTTAGACGAATGTTTTTGAAACATTTGAGCGAACAGCTAACGTCAAACGAAATTCAGATTCGCTCTCAAAATCCACAAATAATGCGACATTTTGCTCCCCGTAGTGGCATAGAGAGTATGTTTGGGCAACCTCTTGTTCCTTATAGTAGTAATCCTTCATCCTCGCTGGGAATACGTGATAGTACTGGAAGACTGAAGCATAAAGGAACATGCTTTTTATGCCAAAAAAAAACGACCGACACGTAAGGCTTGTGACGCATGCGCGAAACCCATTTGTAGCGAACATTCGAAGAGCATAACAAAATGTTTAAAATGTTGCGTAGATATGTAAGAAACAAAACAAAATATTGGCCTGGCCGTCTTTATGAAATAAAAAAAATGAACATATAGATCAAAATTGCAGCAAATTTTTCAAATTTTTTTTTACAATTTACGAAATTGTATATTCGTAATGAATCATTCGGCGATCATTCGTACTGAATGAAAAAATATATTGTAAATATAAAAATTGTATTCAAATTTAATCGCAATAACATATTGCTTGGAGCGGTCCGGTGGTGCATGTGATAAACGGCGCCAGTCCACACGGCCGGACCGGGTTCAAATCCCATCCGGACCGTTCCCCCGTAGCAAGGACTGACTATCCGGCTACGTGGTAAAATANTGCGGTACTGTTAGCAACAGCCGTTATTTGTATCACAGGAGTCAGCAGCATCCTGCCACGAGCTTTCTTGATGGTCCATTGTTTTGAAACATCGTCACTGGGCTTAAAAAACTTGCCTTTCTCATCAACTTCATCCAAACAATAAATTTACTATTTATTATAATTTTCGTTGTTTTAATTAATTTAATTTAATTCGAAATTAATTTCCCGCTACCGGCCAGATTGAAAACATAAACAAACCTTGCACGAGAAAACTTAAACAACCTTGAAGTCGCGCCGAAAGTCGCAAAATTTTTTGGGAAAACTGTGCTACGATTGTCGCGTTCGCAAACGCGACAATTGCTAAGCATGTAGGCACGGGGTAAGATTCAACCCAAAACATCGCGCGGCTAGCTCTGTTCGCAACAAGGACAATGCGTTAAATTTATATAAAAGGAGGCTCGCGCGAAGCCAAGGGACAGTCAAGTATCGTACAATGCACATAAATACATTTTCGTCAGTGCGCGCTAAACAAATAAGAAGTCTGAAAGTGTTTACAAAAAAATAAAAATAATGAATATACGAATTCGCAAAAGGAAAAATACATGTCTGCCGATCTAAAGATTGAGAAGGACGACAAGTCCATTACACACTCATCCATAGACATGTCAGTAATACAGAAGTTTCATTACCTTCTTGCTTCTTTGAAGGAAGAAGCTGCGCATCTTATCCAAGCAATTTCCGTCACAAGTAAAGCGTTACTCTAACAAAATCTTTTTGCGGAAGAAGCGTAATATACGATCACTAATTTCACATCCGAAGATGAAGAACAAAGGAGCTGTGGTCCTTAACCGTTTGATTGACGATTTTATACGGCATGTGAGTGTATTAGAGCAATTGGAGCAACCAGTGAAATCGTTCAGCTCGATTTTCATCGAATTAATGACTGATAAGCTGGACAAAGAATCTTTACGTGAGTGGGAAGAATACCAAGCCGATAAAGATCCGGTGTTTACAGAAATGATAGAGTTTTTGGAAAAACGTTTAAGAGTTCTGGAAACATTATCGCTATATAAATTCTACTTGTGCAGTAACGCAGCGTTACTGCAGTGTTGGTATAGCTGTTTTTCTAAGGCAGTGTAGTGAAAATTTATTTTGCCCAACATGAAAGCTCAATCAACAAACCCTGCATGTTCACTAGATCGGTATCGTTGTTTGGTTGTTGCACAGGTTCTAAGACTACTTCAACTTACCGAAATGTGAATGCATCATACAAAAGGATATTTTACGGTAGGACGATGCAAAATATTTTATAGTAGGCTGGCTCAACAAGCGGTGCGGTTTGCAGAGTGTGTGTTGGCCAAGTGAAAGTACCTGTTCAAAAAAGCAAAATCAACCGCATTTTACCACCAGAACATTATTTAGAAGCAATAGAAGGAAGATTTGACTTTTTTGCAATTGCTGAATGGCAGCGGCGGCGGTATCTACACCATAGGACGGATAATCTAATCCCATCCAGGCCAAACCCCCTTACAAAGGATGTCTCGCTACGGGTAAATGGTCAAGAAAAGCCATTCACGGCTGACCAAGACCTCTTCAGGTTGTGGTGTCCCAAAAAAGAAGGATGATATCAATAACAGGTGGTATCTATCCAGGAGAAATGGAATAACTGGTGAAGATGGTGATGATATTAGCCCGGGAAACCGGACCACCATTGAACACTGCCAATTTTGTGAAACAGTGAAAACATTCACTAATGTACCTCGTTAAACCGATCTGATTCGTTGTCGGTAAGGTGTAAGGAGTTTTGGAATTTGCTTAAAAATTTATTCAACGATTTACTATTTTCAATGGATGTAGAAAATGTTGATTCAGTGGTCGACCCTACAATGGTACATCATGACACAAGGATTGAGGAGTCGCCCAGTGCGCCTCAAACGGAATTTTCTAATGTTTCTTTCAAAATTGTCCATATTTGAATTTTCCATATTTCTGCGACTGTATTAGAATTATTGTGTGCAATTTTGACGGAGCCAAGTCCGTTGCGGAAGAGTAAATTGATAGAGACAATAAATTTGAATATTTAGATGGTTGAAGAGAAATAATGCAAACCCATGATGGCCGGGTTGACATTGGCCATGACCAACTTTGGAATCCGCAAAATAAACGAATAATGCTCAAATGGGATCTCAAGAGCTCACGGTGAGGGGTAAGGAGCCTTTCAATTCGATAAAAAATTGTTTCACAGGTTATTTTTCCCTTTGGTTGTAGCAGATGAAATACACCGTGACGTGACGGTTCATGAAACAAAGAAAACTAACAAAATCAACCGCATTTTACCATCAGAAGATTATGTTGAACCAATTGCACGAAGATTTGACCTTTTTGAATTCTTGAGCGAGAATTGCTAAATGGTAGCGGCGCCGATATCTACGCCACAGGACCGAGGATCAAATCCCATCCGCTCCAAACCCCACTACGCAAAACTGGCTGTCTCCCTACCGGTAAATAAAGATTGAGACAACACTTAACGAGTATCCAAAAGACTGCGCTTGATGTTTAATAGCAGATTAAGTGCTACTTGCGCTATAAAAGGTGCAATGATTAGTCCTTCGTTTGGGGAACGCGTTTGAGGTTAGAACCCATACGAAACCATGCCGACAACAAGTCGCAATGATATCGCGACGCATCCGTAAGACGTAATTACATCAGAAAATTTTCAGCACGATAGGAAAAAGATCTTTCACTACATGTGACGAAAACTCAATACTCGTAATGCATACCTCAGCATTACGTAGCTCTATTGCGTAGCCCTGTAACCGGGTGTATTAACTAGTCTATTGAAAAATGCGGTTCTATACTCAAAAAACTCGCGAAAGCTAAAGGATCATTGCATGCGGCTACTACTCATACTAACAACGTACCAGTATGTGTTGTGTGTAGTGTTGGGTCAAGCAGCTCTTTTGCCTGAACGAAGCTAGCTGCTCGCGCTGGCCACGAAGAGCGGTGACCATTCAGCGAATTGCGCCGACGACGACGACGAGCACACTGAGCGAAGAGCGCACTGAGCGACGAGCGAAACGCACTCAGAAGAGCGCGCTGAGCGGTGTGCGATATGCGCGCAGAAGAGCGCATTTAACTAAGCGCATTACGGTGTGCGCTAGTGTTGGGTCAAGTGCGAAAGGGGAACCTCAATCGCTCCGCTCATCTTATTGTGCGCGCTCCCGCACAGCTCACGGGAAAAAGAGGTAGCTCCGAACGGAGCGCTACACACAGGGGCGATTGTGCGATGCGCTCCCATTTGAAAATTTCCCAAGGCTATAGCTTTAGTTGTTTTTTGATATCAAATAAATTGATTTATTTTAATGCCAATTGGTTCAAAAAAGTTTCTTTTCACTCAAATAATGCTTTAAATTAAAAAAAAATAAAAAATTATTTAAAAAAAATCTAAAAATTTGAAAATTTCATAAGGCCTTAAATTAAAAAGAGAATAAAAATAAAAAAATATTAAAAATTTGCAAATTTCATAAGGCTATAGCTAGTGGGTCAAGAGCGAAAGAGATATTTCAATCGCTCCGGTCATTTTATTGTGCGCGCTCCTTGTGGTGCGAAACTTCGCTCCTGGGAGCGCATCGCACAATCGCTCCTGTGTACAGCGCTCCGTGTGGAGCTACCTCAAGCTCACCGCACACTTAAGAGAGCGAGAGCGGTGCGCTACTTGAGACAGCTACTTGACCCAACACTAGTGTGCGCTGATCATTCAGTGCGTGCTGTGCGAAGAGTGTGCAAAATATAAATTTACTCATGCCTGAGGAACCGTAGTATTTGTGATAACTTAAAACAAATAATGCAGCGCTTACAAATAACTTCGTTCAGAAAACATTTTTTAACTACGCACTGGTTTCAAACATTCGAAAAATCCTAGAATAGTTAAATCAACGCATTTAAACTCATTTGTAAGCTCATGATACGAACGCATTATCGCATGATACAACGATTCGCAGGAACTTAGATTGTATTGTAGCGGCGATATTGCACAAGGAACCTAATATTACGTGCATGGTATCAACATTAAATGTTCCGTTTACAAAATTTGTTACTATGAACTCGCCAAACAAAATTTTGTGCTAGACGACGCAACCAAACAGATTTTATTTAAACTTCAATCGAACAATAACAAACCCTGCTCACAATACAGGGGTATTCACGCTATCCGAAACATATAGCGTAGAAACAGATGAAATAACCATCCAACCGGTGATAGCAAGGCAAAACAAACTCCACAAATCATACTTTAAATCACTCAAACAACTGTCGTCGGTTTCACCGATAAACGAAAAGAAGAGCGAAGATCCAATAATAGCGATAACAATAGGAATAGCCACAGGCATGATATCCGTTGATAACAGCATTCGCTATTGTGAAGTGGCATCCCCGAAATCAAAAGAAACCATTCCCCCTACCGGCAAATGATATAGAATTGTAACCCCAATGAAAGGAATTACGGGAGTGCGGATGTCGCCGACAGGGTGACTTCGTTAGAAGCACACACCGCGTGGTGCGAAACATAAGAGCTGCATCGGCATTTTGGGTGCAGCGGTTGATCTAATTTCGCGCCCCAAGCCGGTGCCGCGGTTTTCGCGACGTCAACAACTTGGGTGCTACGATCAATCGCAGCTCAAAATGCTGATGCATCTGGTTATCGAATTAAAGATGTTAGAAACCCGTCTTCCAAACGCGCCGACGACCCCTGCTTTGAATGCGTTCCTGGAGCAATACAGGGTTTTCTATGCAGTTTAGACTAGTAGCACACTTTTTCCTGCTCTGCGCACTTGATTTTTGACGCGGATAGGCAAACAAACATGCTGCTTGCGGTTTCGGAGGATCCGTGTATCGCAATTAGTGAGTATTTAAGCTGCGTGCGATTAATCATAGAAAGAATTCGGTGTGATAACTATTATCAAAGTGCAAGTGGCAATAAAGCCTTAATAGATGTAAAGAGACGGCTTCGTGTTGCATTTTTGCAATGTGTTGCAAACATTGTTGATAAGTAAGCTAAAATTTAGTATTTAAGATCATTAATTTTAATCCATAGCTAGCATAGGTAGCAAGGACTGACTATCCGGCTACGTGGTAAGAATAAGTCTAGTAAGCCAGAAATGGCCGGCGTGACCTGTAAGGTCGTTAAAAGCCAAGAAGAGAGAGAATTTTAATCCATAAAGCAGTATGTCTCAAAGTATCCTGGAGTGGAGGTTTCAGAAATTAGTGCTCGAGTCGGCGTGAAGTGCCCCTGTGTCGGAAAGTTTTAACCGAAAAAAATTTCGCATACACTACACTATACATAAATTGTTTTCATTTGCAAATATTTCTAAAAAATCGTGCACAACGGTGTTTCTTCTGGATAGTTACAGCTTGTAGAAGTATGTAATGCTTGGTTATTAGACGTTTTGGACCAACGTGCACACGGAATTCTCAGTAATAGATTTGTTACATTTCAGATCGGGGTTTCGTTTGCGCTATTGTTGGATTCTGCATATCTGGTGCATCGTATAAACGATTACAAAAACAAGTACGTAGTGCAAGATATTTCAAATTATTCATGTGTACATGTGGTATTCACGCTGTAGTACGATCTCCTTGCAGCTATGAGTGCAACAGAAGAAGACACCGTGGTG
>STHD01000007.1:2629903-2641635 GCA_016170015.1 Anopheles longipalpis
AGATGAGTCGATGCAGTCCGACTAATCATTGGTAAATTGTAAATTTTGCAGGACTCGATCACCATTGAAATTAAAGTGTTACGGTAAAACGACCATCCCATCTACATTATCAAATTTGTCGGGCCGCAGGAAGAGCCGTGAACTACATGCACAACGAAAATCCGCCGCGTTTTACCAGCGCACAGCATAGCTTCTTAAGGTCGATGAAAAGCACCATGATGAAAAAGGTCACAAATGTGAGTCGAAACAGGACTGCTAACAGGTATCAGTTTCGATTCACCATGAGTCGAAAATTTGAAGCGTTTTGTGCCACTGGTATATTGCAAAATTTCAGCGCAAGACTTTTTTGTGAGTGGCAAAGATGAACGTTAATCATTTTTTGCATTGCATGCCTTACAAACAAAATGAGCATGCTTTCTCATTACCTCCACAACATTCACAATTGTTAAAACGAGCAATTTTTCGATTTTGATTGTGAGGAGATTTGCACTGAAGTAAAAACAATGACGATTTATGCAAAATCCGCGCCGGTAAAGAGCAAAAACAGGGCTCTAACAGCCCTGCAAGTGTACAAGAAAACGGCAAACGTAGAGGCGAAAAAGCGTGGCGGAAACCACCAGAAATTGATGGAGGACTGTACAATTACATTTAAAAAGGTATACAAATGTGGCAGCTGTACCACTTGTAGTGTGCCGCTCTGTACCGCACACAATTGCGCATACTTAACTTATGCGTACACTAACATTTCTAATACTTCTTCTTCTAATATTAATAATTTAATATTTTCTTTACGCACTATTGAACTAATACCTACTAATTAATTATTAACCTACTTACTAATACACATGTATCGTTAAGTAATTCTTGTAATAAAATTTAGTCTAGTCTCAGAGCTGAATACGATCGGTTGTCCCTGTCCACACGATAAAAGAAAGAACACGCGCTAAAGTGGTGACCCCGACGTGAATTAACGTAAAACGACGTGATCTAACTTTTTCTAAAACCTGATCAGTGAACCCGTGAAACATGTTGGCTTATTCGATTGGAGGAACTAGTTATTAGCGAGGGAATTAAAAAGTGAACAGACACGGATGATGGTTTTACACAGACTAAACTTATACTTTATTTCTATCCTAGTTATGTTAGCGTTAGTGTGTTATTCGCGCATCAACAATACTTCCAACAAAACATTCGTAAAAAGTGTTACGGTTACGGTTTTGTGCTACGATGATGAATGACGATAAGAAGACAACGGCCACCGAAGGCACCAGCGAGCATGCAGTACAGCCGTTAGCAGCACAGCCGTCCATCGAGGAAGTAAAAGCGCCTAGACTTAACCCGCCCAGCATGCTCGATACCAATATAGAAACATATTTTTTGTCTCTTGAGTTCTGGTTCGCTGCATCGGTAATAAGCGCCATACACGACACTCGGCGGTACAATATTGTAATGGCTCAAGTGCCGCCGAATAAACTTACGGAGATTCGCTCGATTATCGACGGCACACCGGCGACCGATAAGTACGCCTACGTTAAAAAAAGGCTGATAGAATATTTCGCCGATAGCCAGCAGCGCCGCCTTCAACGAGTGTTGTCGGAAATGCCTTTGGGAGACCGAAAACCAAGTCAGCTGTTTAACGAGATGAGACGCGTGGCCGGTAATGCGCTAGGTGAAATGGTGTTGCTCGATTTGTGGGCTGCAAGATTGCCACCACACGCACAAGCAGCGGTGATCGCTTCCTGGGGAGATGCTGCCGACAAGATCACCATCGCAGACGCCATCGTGGATTCGATGGGCCTCCGTAGAGTCGACGTCATCGACCACGTGCAGAATATCGCGATGGCGTCCCCGCATGTTCGAGAAGAGCAACGTGAAGTTGCTGAACTGTCTCGGAAGCTCGAGAAAGTGTTGCCCGTTAATAAGCATGTTCGCGGTCGATCACGTTCCCGCTCCCGTCGTGAATGGCATAATACGCGTCACGAAAGAGATCCTTCCACCGGACCTTGTTGGTTTCATCGTACATTCGGGAACGACGCCCGAAAATGCCGCAAACCCTGCACTTCTAATGCACGTGTTTCACCTAACCAACAATGAGGTCGCTCTGCTGATGCTGTGGGGGAAAATGGCGAACCGTCCAACACAGCAGCAATCTTTCGTCTGAGAATTACGGACTCGACCACATGCACACAGTTTTTGGTCGATTCGGGAGCCGATGTGTCCGTAGTGCCACGAGGATTGCACTCAGCAAAAGTGAAACCAACCGCATTACAACTGTTCGCCGCTAATGGAACGCCGATAAAGGTTTACGGAGAGGTCTTACTTAAGGTGAATCTTCGTCGAGAGTTTCTTTGGAGTTTCCTGATCGCTGACGTCACATCAGGGATAATTGGTGCTGATTTTTTACGGAATTTCGACTTGCTAATCGATCTCAATCGAAACCGCAGCTGTACCACTTGTAGTATGCCGCTCTGTACCGCACACAATTGCGCATACTTAACTTATGCGTACTTCTTCTTCTAATATTCTCTCTCTTCTTGGCTTTAACGACCTTACAGGTCACGCCGGCCATTTCTGGCTTACTAGACTTATTCTTACCACGTAGCCGGATAGTCAGTCCTTGCTACGGGGGGACGGTCCGGATGGGATTTGAACCAGAACCGGCCGTGTGGACTGGTGCCGTTTATCACATGCACCACCGGGCCGCCCCATCTTCTAATATTAATAATTTAATATTTTCTTTACGCACTATTGAACTAATACCTACTAATTAATTATTAACCTACTTACTAATACACATGTATCGTTAAGTAATTCTTGTAATAAAATTTAGTCTAGTCTCAGAGCTGAATACGATCGGTTATCCCTGTCCACACGATAAAAGAAAGAACACGCGCTAAANAAAGTGTCAAAAGATTATGGGACGAAATCAAAAAACTCTGGGAAAGTGTCAAAAGATTATGGGACGAAATTAAAAATCTCTGGGAAAGTGTCAAAAAATTGCGGGATACCCTGTATTTTAATAGCAAAAACAAAAATCGACCTAGTAGGCTGAATTGTAATTTCGGTATCAAATACCTAGCAGATTGAAACTCGAAACGAAAGACATTTTTGTGGACGATCTTATAAAATGAAGAATAAAACTAAAAATTACGACGAGAATGCAATTCGTGATTGTATTCAACTAATTAATCATTCAAACGTAAGTTTATCTGAAGCCTGCAAGCGGTATAAAGTTCCGCGAACAACAATTCAATATCGCCTTAGTCATCGGTGGCAGTCAGGAACATCCAATGGTCCCTCATCCATTTTGTCGCATGATGAGGAGAAAAAAATTGCACTTTGGATAGTGCAGATGCAGCAACGAGGATTTCCAGTGACAAGGAACAATTTATTAACAAAAATTGCAGAATTCATAAATATCGATTCAAGAACAACTCCATTCAAGGATAACATGCCTGGTATGTTCTTTGTTATAAATGGTTCATGTCATAGCTTAATGTCTACATTAAAAAATTACAGGGCGGAAATGGCTTCAATCTTTTTTAAAGCGAAACCCAGAAATTTCTTTTCGAAAACCAGAAACAGTTTCGTCAGCGAGTAGCAGAGTCAGTGAATCTGATATCAGAAGCTGGTTTGATTCAGTATACAAATGGCTCTGTGAAAACAATTTTGCGGATATTTTAAATGACCCTTCAAGAGTTTTTAATGGAGATGAAACATCTTTTTATATGCATCCAAAAACGAAAGAAGTGCTTGCACAAAAGGGATCTCGAAATGTGTACGAAATTGAAAAAGCGCCAGCGAAACAAAATATAACGGTAATGATTTCATTTAGTGCGAATGGCTTTATGGTGCATCCACATGTAATACTACCAGGACAAAGAATACGTAAAGAAATTATTCAAGGATTTCCTTCTGCATGGGGTATAGGGCAAAGTGAACGTGGCTGGATGGACACGAATAACTTTAGAGATTATATAGAAAAAGTATTTCATCCCTGTCTCGTTAGAGAAGGTACAACATTTCCTGTTATATTATTCGTCGATGGCCATGTATCCCATAAGTCTATAGAAGTTGCAGATGTTTGCCAATCACTTGGAATTATTTTGATTGCACTATATCCAAATTCAACCCATATACTACAGCCAGCGGATGTTGCAGTGTTTAAACCACTTAAAGATGCTTGGAGAATTTCACTGGAAAAATGGCGCTTTGAACATCCTACTGAAAATTTTACACTCAATTCTTTTGGTCAAATGTTGGAAACTGCTATGAAAAATGGAATTAAAGCAAACAGTATCGAAAGTGGGTTCCAAGCATGTGGATTGCACCCTTTTTCCCCGGAAAATTTGGATTTTTCGAAATGCCTGAATAAAAGACCGCTCCAGTCCAACCGTGATGATCAAAACCTCGTAGAAAACGCATGTTTTAATGCAACGGATCAAGCTACAATAACACCTGAACATTCGCAAAACCTAAAACAATTTGCGTCTATCCCAGTGGACAAATTGTACCACGCAATGGACATGATTGGCGAAGATACGTTGCATAAAATATTGCAAAACGATATATGGAACCTATCGCATACTGAAAGGTGTATCAAGTATTTTTACACGGAAGTCATTAAACCACATATAAAAATAGACTCTCAATACGAAAATGATAAACTGCAACACGAAGAGTTAAACAACTTGGGAATCGACATATCTATTGAATCAGACCACTCGCGTCAACTACACCCTCGCGACATGATCGAAGAGCCTTTAAGTGGATCATCAAGCCAACAAACCGATCAGTATGTTGTAGATGAAAACCATGAAGTCGAAACCAGTGGAACAGATTTTTCTGGTCAGCCTTTCAGTACTTCTAAGTCTTCACGATTAACTATTGAAAACCTTGACATCGAACAGGATCATGGATTAAATGGATCTAATGAAAGTATATCCATCGAACGAATAGAACAGCATTCTCCAAAAGAACTTTGCGACGTCGTATTCATGGAGGAGGAATCTGTAAATGAAACTATAAGTAATACTCAAAATAGTGAAAATTTGCTACTTTCGCAAGTTTTTGATTTGCCATCTACTCCTCACCGAAGCGTGAAACATCGCAATTTCAAATTGCGTTATTATCCTGTGTTAACTGCAGGTGAAAGATTACACGAGATGAACATGAAAGAAGAGGAAAAAGTTCGGCAGCAGGAGGAACGAAAATTTAAAGCTGTGCAACGCCAAAAAGCCAAAGAGCTACGAGAAGCTGAACAAATAGCGAAAAAAGAAGCTCGATTGAAGAGAAAAAACGAAAAAGATTCGAAGAAACAGAGCAATAAGCGCAAGAAATTATTATAGGTAGCTAATAAAAACAAGGTTATTTATGCTCCTTAATGCCATAATTTTTTTATTTGTTTGGTAAAAAATATAATTCCTAATCGTGCATTGTGTAACATTTTTTTATAAACTCTACCTTTATCTTTATTTCACTTGATGAAAAATTAATTTGAGGGTCTTCTGCACAAGGCTGCGTATAACTGGTAGTCTAAACACATTTGGAATCCCCACTTCTAACTTCGTAAAAAGCTTCATTATAGGCATAACCCATACCAACNTACCTTTATCTTTATTTCACTTGATGAAAAATTAATTTGAGGGTCTTCTGCACAAGGCTGCGTATAACTGGTAGTCTAAACACATTTGGAATCCCCACTTCTAACTTCGTAAAAAGCTTCATTATAGGTATAACCCATACCAACTAGACACATCTGTTAGTCTACGGTTCGTCCATGATGTCATGCTAAATTCCAAAAAAAATAGCACGAAGTATAAGATTGATTAGAAATAATTAGTGCAATACGGAAATGCATGTGTTAACCGTTAGTCTGTGAGTTTGAAAACCACCGACAGCATTGTTTATAACTCCCAGCATGAAAACGTCAAAATCTGACAGCAAAATTGTCGAAACGGGCATCATAAAATTACATTTTTAACCATTTTGCGGCCACAAAATTAGCAAACTAAGAGTGGAAAAGTGTTTAAAATTCAATTTTCTATTCATTTCAATCGTTTAAAACGTTTAACGGTCCTTATTTACGCTGCCGAAAATAGGAACACAGCCTGCCGAAAATAGGAACATTGCTGCCGAAAACAGGAACAAAACCAATGTTTACATTTTCATAAATATTTCACATAAAACGCATTAAAATCACGAAAATGAAAATGCAGAAAGATACTACGAAAGTTTATCAACCGAAATAACATCACTTGCAATCACAAATATTGCAAATAATAGGTGTTTTTTCGTTTTTTGCAAAACAGCTGCACTAACCTGCCGAAAACTGGCACACTTACCCTACTTCGCTTAGGTTCAGCTGCACTAGCGCTTGGTAGCGCGCAACGCAAATGCCGTAATTGTTTGCCGGTGAATATGGCAGTGTCACACGAATAATCAACAAACCACACAACGTTGTGGCGTTGTGCGTTTGGTTAGCAGATATCAACTGACGGTAGTAGACACCAATCGGTTCGAGGTCGGTTGAAGTGAAGAAATAAACACATCCAGCAAAATTTGCCCGACCTAAACAGGCGCCTACCAACACACGAGTGTTTTGTAACTGGTGCGTACGATTAGTGCAAAACCACCACCGCTGTATGCTTTGTACGCGGCAAATTAAGCCGAGATAACATGGACCAAACACATACCCTTCAACACCAATCATTATGGTGTCGTCAGAAGCAATTGTCAGCCAGGGAGTGTAGTAGTTCTGTGCGTAAAATACAGCCGATTGTAAAAACCCAGCATACAGCTATCATTGTGGCCGTCGGCATAATGCTAGACATCGGGTTACGTTTACCCTGTGCTATCAAATTACTTATCGAGTGGTCGATTGATTGGCAGAGGAATCCATATTGATGAGCACATAATAAGATAACGAGCTGTAACCCATGAGCCATACAATGTTTGCTTAATTGCTTTAAATACCTCCGTTTTTTTCCGTTGTTTTTAAAAACATGATATGTAAAATTCGTAAAAAAAACAATCATTTAATAAAAATATGATTTTAAAATGAATGTTGAACATGGAGCGGTTTACTGCAAGTGTTGGATTATGGGAAAAGTAGGTAACGCTTAAAAAATGTTAAACGCCTAAATGTAGGCAAGCGCAACAACACCTTCGAGTTGATGCTTGAACCGGTTCAACACATGTAACGCAAGATGAAGGAAACAAGGCAGTCGATTAAAAGAAACTTTTTTGAATCAATTATTGCAATAAAATAGCAAAAAAAAATCTTTCCTTGGGATGATTCATCTATAACGTAACGCAAAAATTGTGCATTTTTGACCCACTCCCTCGCTATCGTAACAAAACGTAACTTCAATCTTTAAAAACTAAGCGGTGCAGAGTTCATATTTGCCATATAACAGCCATATTATTACTAGAAACAATTGACGATTCATCTCAAATAAATGAGCTGTACATGATTATTTCTCAACAAAACAATTCAGGCTCCGTCGAATTATTCACTAAGCAGGAGCCAACATCTTTTACGCCATTAACGTCCCCACTCAATGCCATCATTGGGCGATTCATAGAGATTCTTTGCATATAATATACATTTATCGTTTTCTTGTTAAATTGTAAAAATAGGTTTTGTAATAGTAAACCATTTAGTACTTGAGAATATTAACAGCTTTGAGAAACGGTTCAGGGAAGACGATAAGTGGAATGAACATATTTCTTTTTTTTTGTAGCACCCCAAAAGCAGTGTTGCTCGTTTGCATAACATTCACATATACATGTCATAGAATATCCAAAATTCCCTTTTACATTGAACTCATATTCAGCAGTATTCATTTGCCTACGCTTTGGCCGAAGAACCTATCCACAAGCGCGAATCGATAATGAAAGGATATCGATAATTGGTAACCAAGGGACTTTGTTTTTTTTTTTACTCGCACACAGATAGAATTTCAATAACATTCCTGCTAGCTTATATCTAGCGTCGAAAATGCTACCCTACCATGCTAACCTGTATTTGCTGTCCTTTCAAATGATTTATCCTCTCGCAATTTGCTGTAAACATTCTAGAGCAGTGACGCTCACCTCTTCACCTCAAGGTTCGGCATGTTTCCGTGTCAACATGAGTCACCGTATAAGTAATGCTAGAGTAAAAACAAAAACAAAATCCCTATAATGGAATGGAATCCACGATTTTGTGCGCGGGTCCCAAACGACTCGGGCTTTTGTACCAATTATTCGCATATTTAGTGTCTAATTTGTGAACCGTTCGATTTTCGGACGAAGGGAAATCAAACAACAGGACGCAGATGGAGGAGTAGTAATATCACCGACCAGTGGCATTGCAAAAACATTTCATCAAAACGAAACCGTACCAACTGTTGCCCATACCATCCGTACGGTTCCTTTTGCGCAAATCGAACGCGGAAAATAACGATTGGGAATCCTATTAGTGGTGGTCTGCTTCCCGGAAACTCGGCTTTCCCCGGGTTCCCGGAGGTCTTTACGCTTTTTTTTTTCTTTCGCCGTTCGACCAGGACGACCTTCCCAATCGTTTCCCATTCCGTTTGATCGTAACCGTTTCGCACAAATATTCAATCACGGACAATCTTCCATCTGCTGAAACCGGATGCAGGGGAGGGGACTAGGGATGAGTTTTGAAACCAGAAATAGAAATATTGTGCACGACAGAAGGACACACTTTCACACGAACGTTGATTTTTTCATTCTACTTTTTGTTTTCCACTCTCTCTCTCTCTCGTCAAGCCACAATGATCACGAATGGAAGGACTTGACAAACGGTGAGAAAGAGTGGCGCGAAAAAAAGGAACTAGTGAACGAAAAATACTAATCCCCGATTCGGACGAAACCTTCCATCCCGTGTGTTTTTTCTCGCGTGCGTACGTTCCGGTCGTAAATCCTGTAATTTATATTCAATTTCATTTTCCACAATTTCGGACAGCAGGCGTCCATTTGCCCTCATCCTTTCTTGTGCATGATGTGTTGCTTTCACCTCGCTTTTGTCCGTTACGCCCGTTTGTGTTTGCTGCTGTATGTTTATTTCTTCGCTACTTACAGCAAGCGGTCCTTGGAGGATCGCGGCTTTGGCGACCAATTTTCGGTGCGTATTTGGCATAAAAATGATTTATTTATTCTCCATGGTAGCCAGCCACCGCCCCAGAAAAAAACCCCCCGGCCGTCGATGATGAAACCCGCACGATACCGAAGGCCCATCCCTTTGGACTGGTACATTCAAATGGTGGCTGTCCTTTGCCGTTCGTCGCCCGGGGTGATGGTAGCCATCATTGGCAGTAGCGGAAAATATTCACCCCAAAAATGCCATGACAGCGAAGCTTCGAGTCGATTTGAGAGTTTTGCAAAGGAAATGATAACGCAAACCATGGACAAACTGTGTTCAGCGGAATTGGTTTTGACGCTACTTCAAACGGATCCGGAGTGGATGAAATGAGTGACATTTAAACATGCTGTCGCTATGGTGAACGAGTTCGTTTTAGTCACTCTGGGAAGGCGAAGAGGTAAAATGGTTTTATATTAAAATGTAAAACATGACAAACAATGTACGCAACAGTTGTTTTTTTTTTTTGCTTACTAACTCCATTTCCTGTACCCCTTCGAAAGTGCTTAATTTCCGCATTTGCACATTACATCGACTTAACCTCTTTTTTCACCAGCTAAAAATATCCCTCAACCAGACGCGTGGAACGTGGACTGTTGATTTTGGCAAAACACAGAACAAACACATCCCGATGCGTATTTATTATGCGACCGGTTTGCTTACTTACTGTGTGCTTGGGTTTTTGGGTACTGTTTTACTAGCGCTCTTTATCTAATCTTCTGCATCATAGCATTACGCGCCTTCCAGGAACGTATAGGGCCCATATTATTTGCCATTAGGTACTGGGTGCTTCTTGTTCCGTTCGCTAGACGATGTTTGTGTTTTTTTCCAACGTTTGTTCAAACAGCTCAGATAAATGAGACAAAAGTGTTCGCTGCTGGTAGTATTCGCTTTTGGAACGGTGTATACAGTTGGAAACATGAATCGAGAGTGTGCCCGATTTGTTTTGGAAGATTTAGAAACGAAGATGACGTGAAAAACGCCTGAGTGTAACTTTTTCCACGCTTCATAACTTTTGTTCTATTTGACATAATGGGCTTTTGAGGTCATATTATTATGACACCGTTTACTATTCTAACAAGGAGTCCTTGGTGCGAGAAAGGCAAATTAGATGAGATTCGATCCACGAACCTTTGGGATATTAAACTGAGCCCCAAGTCACAATGTCAGTGGACCTTTGCAAAGGATGAGTGGCGTTTGACGCTTATCGAAATACATCAGAAAACTAATATCAGAAAAGCTTAAGAACTTGTTTTTTCGTAAATAATGGTAAACCCCGTATTCTAATACGATTGTAGATATTACTAAAGAAAATAAAAAAAAGACTTATTTTGATTAGACAAAAAATAATTTTTTTTTTTTTTTGCTCGGTTAGAACGGCCTGGCCGTATCAAGACTTGTTTTACCACGTAGCAGGATAGTCAGTCCATGCTACGGGGGGACGGTCCGGATGGGATTTGAACCCGGTCCGGCCGTGTGGACAGGCGCCGTTTTTCACATGCACCACCACCCCACAAAAAATAATATTGAATGAAACAGATTTTTTTTTTTAATCCTACATTTGAAAGCATTTCTGGAACAATTTACTTGTCCTTTATAGACAGCTTTTTATACTACAACTGGTCAGTTTTTGTTTTACCATTTTCGTGGCTTTGGTAATGAACTGTTATCCTTCTTAGTGGGTCACGAAATTAGTGCACTTGATTCTCCATTTAAAGTTTTGTCTAAGAAACTTAGTCGGACTTATCGGAGCGCCATTCAGAGAATTTGCAATCTTTGGTAAAACGTTTGCCTTAATCAATCGATAAGCTTGTTTTAAGTAGAAACTTTAACCGCTCTTTCTGGCAAAATAGTTTACCGCTCACCGGATCTTGTCTAGGTACTTCTTCACTGTTTGGAGGATTGCATTCAATCTTCAGCGGGAAAGACATGAGCACTTTACTCTCGATCGTTATCTCTTCATCGTTTTTCTTTACTGTTTTACTGTTTGCCAAAAACACCCAAGAAAAAAAAACTTCTTCTCCAAAGAAAGTTTTTTAACAGGATAAATCAACTTCAAACTTTAATTACAACTTTCAACAAGATCACATTACCCTTAATTTGCACAGAACCCTTTTATGCTGTGCATTGTAAAGCTCCTTTACTCATGACTTACATTCTTCTACCTTACTAACAGCGTATTCCAATGAGATCATCCATCTGTGCAGTTTAATGCATGCATCGAATCGAACGTAACACTTTATTTTTGCTATCAAATGCCGGAAGCTGCCGATGCTACTATGTCCGCTTTGCTACGATACGAACGCCAAACATTCGTCTAGCTCGTGCCGATCAAAAAGCAACCTCTAATCGATAACCGTCCGTAAGGAATGTGTAAACGTTTCAGCTGGTGTCCGAGCGACGAAAGCGAAACCGGAACACTCGACGACCTCCAGGACTGAGCAACCAGCAGATTGATCCTTGGCGTACGGTGAAGTTCAATACCGAAGTTTCGTACCGGCAGTAGTGGTAGAAGTGCATGCTAACGATTCGGAACAGGTTATACCGGTGTACGAGAGTGAGCATGTACCACATCACACCGTTC
>STHD01000007.1:2642953-2654483 GCA_016170015.1 Anopheles longipalpis
CCGACGGTTCGTACTTGGCAAATGTTTTCTTTTCTAATGTAAACGTTTTCTGTAATCTGTATTTAGCATCTTCTAATGGAAAACGTATTACAATATCGTTCCCGAAGAACTTACTCCTTTAGACAAAATTGACGGCTGGAGTCGGCCCGCCGGCATACGGGAAAGCGCAAGTCTATTGTTCTCTACTTTTACGACATCTAAAACTGGGAGAACTACTAATGTGGGTGGGGTAGGGAAAATGAAGGGAATATACTGTAAGCATTGGCTTCAGGTCCTTTCGGAATTTCGGGCGACACCTAACCCCAAATATTTTAATTTTGTTATGTGTGTTTCTCCTATTCGGAACCTATCGGTGCAGCGTAGCACTAAACGTTTCTACATTGTTTATCACATATTTATTCTGCTTTGTTTGCTGTTCCTTAAAGCAAGGCATTACCTGCACGTGCTGTCCAGATATATTTTTTTACATCAGTGATTTGGTGGATCCACAATCTTTACCACAATCTTGAGCGTGTGTTAGTAGACACGCCTTGTCACATGTATTTGTCTTTACCTATTTTTTCCGTTGCGAACAACCAGAGATAAAATAATGTGCCCCATTGTCTAATTCGAGAGTAACAAACTTCGAGGCTTCTTGTGCTAGATCTGGTTAACAGCGCTATTTAAAAAAAAGGAAAGGTATGTACCCCGTACTTTTGTCTTTTGTGCGGTGCCTTCTGCTGCCAACGTGGGATCGGACTGTAGTGAAATAATTTTCTTTAGATTCGCATCTTAACCAGATCGCTGGGGAGGTGTGTCCGATCTCTGTCTGGTGCAATCTGGTTCCTGGTGATAGTTTTGGTTAGCAGTGGTGTTCTAAAAAAAAATTGTTAACGTATGTACCCCGTACTTTTGTTTTTCGTGCGGTGCCTTCTCCTGCCAACGTGGGATCGTACTGTAGTGAAATAACTTTCTTTAGATTTGCATCTTAACCAGATCGCTGGGGAGGTGTGTCCGATCTCTGTCTGGTGCAATCTGGTTCCTGGTGATAGTTTTGGTTAGCAGTGGTGTTCTAAAAAAAAATTGTAAACGTATGTACCCCGTACTTTTGTTTTTCGTGCGGTGCCTTCTCCTGCCAACGTGGGATCGGACTGTAGTGAAATAACTTTCTTTAGAATACAATCTTTACCGGGGGGTTGGGAGAGAAGAGCGGCTCGGTTGCAACAAACCGTCCGTAGGTTGATCTGCCACTGTCAATTTTAATATAAAAAGGGAAACATTTGCCAATACAGTTCAGTTCTACCGCGACACTAGTGAAGTACTATCGTGATACTTACCAACCATTACCAACGTAACCATGAAGGGTTCTAAGGTTGGAACTCGTGTAACAAAGTGCCTACAAGACAAATTGGTCGAAATCATGGAAAAAAATCCAGAGATGGCAAAGGGTTCAGGTCCCAACCCGACACAATTTTGGAAGGATGTGGCTTTGGAATTAAACGCTATGGGGCCAACTGTTAAGGATGGAGTAGCTTGGAAACGGGTATGTAGCAGATCGCTGAAATGGCGAACACCATTTTTCTGTTACTAATTTTTCTTTATTCTTTTTTCTCTATTCACAGACATGGATTGAAAAGAAATCTGTGGTAAAAAAAAGCTAAGCCACAACAAGAAGGAAACCCAAAAGACAGGAGGTGGCAAACCGACATTCAACGCACTCAGCGACCTGGAGGAGCGAATTGCCGTATTAACTAAAATGCGAGAAGTTACTGAGATGATGGAAGCCACTCTCTGCATTGGTATAACCAAGCCAGGTTCATCGCACCACAGCGAGACCGCGGAACTTTCATCGCATCACAACCAGCTTCCAGGACCATCACACCGAAGCCAGATCTCTCCACAGCCAGAACCATCACATCGAAGCCAGCCTTTAGAAGAACAGGGTCCATCAGACCGAAGCCAGATCTCTCCACAACCAGAACCATCACATCGAAGCCAACCTTTAGAGGAGCAGGGACCATCACACCGAAGCCAGATCTCCCCACAACCAGAACCATCACATCGAAGCCAGCCTTTAGAGGAGCAGGGACCATCACACCGAAGCCAGACCTCGCAGGAACCGAGACAAGCTAGTAAATTTCAAACAGGGAACAGGGCAAAAACAACAGCTGCTTCCAAGCTCGAGGAGTTCCAAAAGAAAATATTGCAGCAAAATGAAGAAACAAACGAGCATCTGAAAGAAATTTCGTCAAACTTAAAAACTTTAACAGAGGGAACATTGGGAATTTACAAACAAATGTTTGATTATATGAAAAATAAAAATTGAAATAATAAAATTAACCTTTTGTTTAGTTATTATCTAACAAAAAATATTGCAACAAGACGATGAAAGAAACGAACATTTGAAAGAAATTTCTAATAATTTAAAAATCTTAACAGAGGGAACATAGGGGATATACAAACAGATGTTTGATTAAATTAAACTTTTGTTTAATTATTGTAATACCATTAACTATTGTATAATGTACATATTTGGTCGTCATACTTAACGTTATTCGAAACCGTCAATCGAGGATGCGTTCCTCCGCGTCCTTGATTTCAAAAATAATACGTTAAAATAATACGTGCGTTCCGATACGCACTTGATCCTATGACCTCGTATTCAAACGTCAGACATCGATGTGTCATGTGCGAGCGTGCGTGGGAGAGAATTGAATGCGTAACATTCTGTTTCCGCTCCCTGCGTGAGCGATTATTATAAGCGATTGATTGTATTCAATCTTTGTGATTTTGCGTACCAAAGAGCAATTGGCAATAAACCCTTTAAAAGTGTATCAAGCGAATACGACCGGCTTCGTGTTTATATTAATTGAGAATACGAATGGCTACGCGTTCGTAAAACAGTATTACTTAACCTAATTCTCGTCAGAAATACCATGCATTATCAACAGGTTGTGGAGTATGCAACAAACATTTACTATCCGAACGCATTTCTTCGGTGCATAGTGGAGCTGCCTTTCACCGTTAATTCAGCGAAATCGTCCTTTGAGCATGCCAAATGTTCTTTCCACAATTGCTCGCGCTTTGGCATGTTGTTCATTGAATATTGCTTCTGCAGTATTAGCCTCGGCATTTCTGTGCGGCTTTATAAGCCATGGTTTTGATGGATAAGCAGAGTCCCCTAAAATTTTATGAAAAGTACGGTTAATCACATAAGAAATATGAAAGCAATAATAAAAAAGTCATACAAACCCAAGATCTTGCACATCTGATCTCCGCTTCTCCACTTTTCTTCTCGAAAAGAAGAAATCGGACTGAAATTAAAGATGTAAGTATCATGATCGGAGCCACTGAACCTAGCGTCTACAAACCGGATCATTTGTCTGTGGTCACATATCTAAAAGAGAAATTTATTATCATTAAACATACTTTTAACCGATGCGAATTTTAATACTTGCCTTTAAAGCGTTAAGGCTATAAAACCCTTTCCTGTTGTAGAATTGAATAGCGTTTTCTCGAGGCGCAACAATCCGGATATGTGTTCCGTCAATGCACATTACTACACCGGGTACAGGTAATTTAGAAAAAAAGTATCTTCTAGCATCCGATTTCTCGTCTTCATTCAAATCCATGTTGATAACATATGATAGTTCACGCTCTAGCACTTCTAATGTTTGATCTAATGTTTCCGAAAACGTTGATTGTCCAATTGCCATCGTGTAATCGTTACCGACACCCAGTTGGTACGATCCTTGCGCCAAAAACCGTAAAGTTGTAGCCAAATTCTCTTTTGCTGATAACCCACGGTTATGCTGCTAAGGAGCAAAAAACCAGCTATTTTGCAGAGAATTTCTTCAAACAGCGGCTTTGGGATCCGTAAATTTTGAATGAATCTGGAAAGCAACATGGTAACACAGAATTATGAATTAAAACTAAAACCCATATGAGCAATCAAAACAAGTAACGGCTGTTGATCAAAAAGAAGTAGAAAAAACAATACACACAAGACGCGACCCTCATTTTTCTTGACCGCTTGTCCATGATGGGCTTGGCTAGTTGCCGGTACACCACCGATGACGGAGCGACCCATCGGAATGTTCTTCAACGAGATTCAGCATGTGCTCACCCTGCAACTGGAGCTGACACCAGCTGACATTCAACTTCTTGTCCGGATGCTGTAAACCATTGCCCGCTTCGTCTTCCGGGCTTGCACCTCCTAACATCCTTCTCGCTTCGGCTGCTTCTTGATGGTTCAATACAATCGATGGTCGCATTTCTATTGTGGCCACTTATCAACTACACTTTCACCTGGAAATTTCTTATGATCCCGTACTACTCCGTTACACATGATTTTACTTACGCTGTGTCCGATAATTCCAACGGATCTAACTCTTTCCGCAATCGCCGACCGTGTGTTGCTAAATTTGTATCCACTTCATCACTATCACCCATGAAAAATAAGGAATTTAACATGTTTAACACGAATTTATAACAAACTTTTCCCACACGCAGTTGCAAACTTGAGCTACAGTTTGTAAACAAACGCGCGATTTGACAACAAATGTATCAGATAGTTTAACTACTCGATCTGTAATCTTAATGGTCGTTAACATTTTAAAGACTGGTGGGTGGAAAGCGTTGGCGATACCATTTCGAGTAGATAATTTTAATGGTCGTTAAAACCAATTGACCAAAAACAACAACTTTGACCGAAAACATCAACTTTGGTCGCAAACTTCAAGTTTCCACCAACATTGACCAAAAACATCAACTTTGACCGAAAACATCAACTTTGATCGCAAACTTCAATTTTATACCAACATTGACCAAAAACATCAACTTTGACCGAAAACATCAACTTTGGTCGCAAACTTCAAGTTTCCACCAACATTGACCAAAAACATCAACTTTGACCGAAAACATCAACTTTGGTCGCAAACTTCAAGTTTCCACCAACATTGACCAAAAACATCAACTTTGACCGAAAACATCAACTTTGGTCGCAAACTTCAAGTTTCCACCAACATTGACCAAAAACATCAACTTTGACCGAAAACATCAACTTTGGTCGCAAACTTCAAGTTTCCACCAACATTGACCAAAAACATCAACTTTGACCGAAAACATCAACTTTGGTCGCAAACTTCAAGTTTCCACCAACATTGACCAAAAACATCAACTTTGACCGAAAACATCAACTTTGGTCGCAAACTTCAAGTTTCCACCAACATTGACCAAAAACATCAACTTTGACCGAAAACATCAACTTTGGTCGCAAACTTCAAGTTTCCACCAACATTGACCAAAAACATCAACTTTGACCGAAAACATCAACTTTGGTCGCAAACTTCAAGTTTCCACCAACATTGACCAAAAACATCAACTTTGACCGAAAACATCAACTTTGGTCGCAAACTTCAAGTTTCCACCAACATTGACCAAAAACATCAACTTTGACCGAAAACATCAACTTTGGTCGCAAACTTCAAGTTTCCACCAACATTGACCAAAAACATCAACTTTGACCNGTATTTCAGAGGTGGATCATCAAATTCGCACAAGCCGATACAGCTACACATCTTCACCAATGCCAGCGAACAGGGATATGGATGTGCAGCCTATTTCAGGTTAGAAACATCTAGCGACGTACACTGTGCGATGGTGATGGTAAGAAGCAAGGTAGCTCCATTAAAACATCTTACCATTCCTAAGCTAGAACTACAGGCTGCGCTACTCGGTGCAAGATTGAAGCGTATGGTTTATTACAGTCTTGGACTTGGAGATCAATGCCACATAATTCCATAGTGATTCCATAGTAGCACTTCGGATCCTCATGGATGGATCCTGGGATCCTGACAGGGGAATCGACTCACAAGGGAGATGGCTGAACGGACCTGTATTTTTGTATCTACCCGAAATCAGCTGGCCCATACAAAAAACTTCGCTATTACGCGATTACGTGTGCACTTGCCCTGAGAAATTCGGGTTCATGTGAATGGTATTGTGTGAAACAATCTTGAGGAAATCAGATTGCGCGAGTTTAATCGAGACTTTAAAGAAATTTAAATCCTGAGTATATCGGATTCGCACTAGTGTTAACCGTATAGTTTCGCGTCGCGTCTTGAGTAATTCGGATTTGCGTCGATCGAGCCCTGAGGTAAATCGGACTATGTCGGTGGATCAAGTGCTAAATATGCAGAATGTAAGTGAGGAACTGTCGTGTTGCGTGTGCGCGCAACCGGGAGGAGACAAAGTGCATTTGCACAAAGTGCATTTAGTGTGATGCGTGCAGGCAAGCTTACCACTTTGAGTGCGTTGGCGTAGACGATTCTGTGGTTAACCAGAAGCCTTGAAAAACCACGGAAGTCAGATCATCATCCTTGATCGACCCGCGACAGCAGGACCAAGCCACGTAAGAGATTAGCCATCTTTTTGAGGAAATGAAAGCGTGGATGGAGCAGAGAAGCGATACGCCAAGACGGTCTCGTTCCATTCGCGTTTGCTACTCGTGCAACGGACCCGAGGCTAGTGAAATGAACGCCTGCCAAAAGTGCGATCGTCAAACCCATTTTATTTGCTTGCCAATGGGATTTTCTAAAACAGAGCGCAACACGTGGCTAAGCGCTTTCTGCAAGCTGAAAGGGATGGAATCGACGAACACCATTGACGCGGTTCTAGCCAGACTTGAAGCAATGAAGCGGATTCAACGCTCCGCTAGGCAAGCGGTTACCGGGAAGCTTCCAAAGTTTTCCGGTAATCCGGAAGAATTGGCAATGTTCATCGCCAGCTACGAGGAAACTACCCGACTTTGGCTGCTCGGAAAGACGTTTCGACGGACCGCTCCTGCAAGAGTTTGTTGGGAGACTGGCGAAGTGGCAAGTGGATGCGTGACACAAAGGATGCTGCGCTGCTAGTGACCTCACCATCTACCATACGGGATGATAAAAAGGTCACGAAGCAGGTGAACGTTCACACCACTGTACGGCACGTCTACCCTTCGACAGCGACCTGTGCCTGCGACGATCGTTGCCGACAGCTGGACTGCTGTGAAAAGTTTCTTCATATGACAGCTGCGGAACGATGGAAACATTTACGGACGAGTCACTTCCGCAGTGGATGTCTAAGACGTCATCGAAATAAGTGCCGATACAAAAGGACGTGTGGGAAAAATGGTTGCACGCTGAAGCATCATCCACTGCGGCACAACAATTCGGCGACGCCAGAAGCTGAAAACAGCAAGTATTTATCTAACCTGTCACACTCCACCAATTCACAGACGGACATTTTACTGCAGTACGTACCCGTGACGTTACACGGGCGAGGCAAAAGTGTTGATACGGTAGCGCTGTTCGACGAAGGATGGAGCAACGTATAATGAAGGAGTTAGGGCTAGTGGATCCCCCAAACCTCTCTGCCTCAGCTGGATCGGTGGGCAAGTCCGTGAAGAAACCAATTCGATGCAAACGAACCTCTTCATTTGCGGAAGGCAAGCCAAGGAACATCAGTACGGAATATCCACCGTGCACACCATTCGATCTCTCGGGCTCCCTCCCCAGTCTGTCAATGCTGAAAAACTTAGCGAGAAGTACAGCCACCTGAGCGCGTTTTCGATTTCATCCTTTGACTCTGCCGTCCCGCGTATAATAATCGGTATCGATAATTACCACATTACACGACCACTCGGAACCATTGAAGGAACGCCAAATGAGCCAGTTGCTACTAAGACCCGGCTTGGCTGGGTGGTGTCAGAACGCTACCGTTTAGAAGATCATGGTACGAACTTCGTTGGTGCAAGCCGAGAGCTACGTGAGGCCCCAAAAGAAGTAAACGCAAACGAGGTTGCAGAACAGGCCAATCTTACCGAAACGAAGTGGACGTCCAACCCTCTCGCAGCATCATACCTTGAGGAATCATGGGAAAGTAGGTTGATCGAAGTGGAACTTGTAATCAACTGTGGCCCGCTGACCTACGTACACTTTGATCGTGAGGAAGATGCCCGGCTGATGCCGAATCATTTTTTGCTGGGATCGTCATCAGGGGCAAAGCCAGCTGTCCCAAACATATCTGTTAAATGGTTATACGTTTGTAGAAATTTCACTAATCGGGAAATCGGTATTATAGTGATATTTTGAGAAAAGATGTGTTGCACGTTGGAGGGTCAGTTTGCTACTGTTTTTTATTCTGTCCGGTTACAAGTTCATTCGTAGTTCATGCATTGAGTTCATTTTTCGTATCCCTATTCCTTACTTCGTGCGTCCGATTTATACTAATAGCTCCTAGTGTTGTCCTTTATCGTCATGTCGTAAATTCAAAAAACGGAATTCAAATAATTTTCGTGCTATAACTATAAATTCCAACAACGTTAATTCTTGATTTTCAACTGACAGAATTCACAAATACATAATGCTTATATACTACTTTGACGCCAGAGGTGTCAAACCCACAAATACAAAACGTTGTTTATTTCTAACACTCCTCAACGTATTGACCTGTTACACTCAAATATCTACACATATTTATGTGTTTTATGGCTCCCAATGTGTTGCGTCACTGTCGCATACAGTCAAGTGTGCGTACGCAACTTTGACACAGTGAGCCGCGTACCCAAAACTGCACGCGGGTTTACTAGGAGAGAATTCTCTCCTGCACGCGGGTTTACTAGGAGAGCTCAGCGTAAGCACCGCCCACCAATTCTGAGTCCAGCGAGAGTCCACACCTAGGGGGAATCATGACGTCATCGATCATCCGAGCCCAGAATCCAAAGGCGCACGCAGCTTAGCACACGGATCGTCTCCCGCTGCAGGTGTATTGGTGTAACGCAGCGGATACAAACATCATACGAGAGGACACTCCCCCGCAGGATCGAATCACGTGATTAGGATTAGGATGAAATTTGTGGCATTTTTATGACCATATGTAATCCGACGATTTCAAACGCGTGACTGGGAAGCGGAACTAGTATATAAGGACATAAAAATGTAGAATAAAATCAGTAGTTAACCAGCAATCGTTTGAGTAGTTGCTTTGAATCCGAAACATTCTAAAGGTTTTACTAACTGCAGTATAGAGTCCCGAGAGAGAGGACCACTAAAGGGTTAGTATCCGATCAGTGCTAATTTCCCAAAACTGCGGTATAGAGTCCCGAAAGAGAGGACCACTAACTGGTTGTGCGGGAGTTAGTGCTTAAGCGGTTGAGTGCTAAACGGGCCTAAGGTGAGGAAAGGCCTAACCTTCGCGAGGCCTGTATCTAGGAAGGTCCACCCCTCAACACAATGGCTTGGTTAGGATATCTGCTTTCATTTCTTCGCTTGGGCAGTACTTGATCTGAACAACATTCTTCTCAATCAAATCTTTATCAAAACACATTTTTGTTTCAATGTGTTTAGATCGCCTTGTACAACTACAAGATTCGGCGAAGCTTATACATGCCTGATTATCCTCGTATACCATCGTAGGTTCATTAACTGATTCTCACATATAGCTGCGGGGCCACGACAGTTGAGACTTTCCCTCAAACTTCCTCAGTCACTCAAATCCCTCAAAAAACGTCTCAAAACCAGTGTTGCCGTGGCCGTTTGAGGTTTTCCTCAAATTTGGCCACACAAACAATCACTCATGCTGCTTCTCTTTTCGTCAGCAACAACAAACAGTGTTTGACAAATGCTACTTATTTCATGTAATTGCAATCTTTATTGAAAGGTGTTTTTTGATTAATTCAATGCAAAATATGCTCAATAAAATGTTGTTTTAAGGAAAAGAAAGTATTTAAACATTTTATCACTCAAAAGAATGAGATTCAAGGGTAGTATTTCGCATAAAAAGGGTAGCTTTTAAATTAAAACGTATACATAAATTGTGTCACACACTGTGCAACAAATGAACAATTTACCGTCGCAAAAAAACAAAAAAAATAAACACACGAATTAGGTGGTAAATTGCAATTAATGTTAATTTTAGTTCTGAAGTAGGTATTTGCATTAACAATGACACAATTGAACAATTGAAAAAATTGAAAAAAACCGCAAACAAAAATATGTTTTGTTTACATTCTAAACAGCTGAGGCATCGGAACTGTCAAAACGATTCCTCAAAAAAAATCTCAAAAAGTTTTTGAGGTTTTTGTAGATCGGCCAGGTTTTCCTCAAAACGCAAATCCCTCAAAATCACTCATGAGTTCCTGAGGTTATGAGTTCTGAGGGAATCCTCAACTGTCGTGGCCCCGCAGCTTATCGTTTAATAGCCGCCTTTGCCAAACTATCTCCTGACAAACTTCTGTTAAGGAACAGTACTCGGCTTCCATTGAAGATAAACGTACACAGTTCTGGAGGTTTGTGACAATATGCCTGCATTTCTATAAAAGTTTTTCAACTTGTCACTCGTATATTCCCCGCCTCCATCTGATCGGATTATTTTGGGAATTTTACAGAACTGGTTTTTTACTAACCTTACNCCATTTCTCTGAGTGCCCACCGAGTGCCACCGGCACTCACAATACGACAGTTGCTGAAACTTGACGAAACCAGCAAACTGTCGGTTTATACCACTATTGTGATTCTTGTGTGAACATGTTCACACACATGTGTGCACACATAATTTTCCGAAGCTTTACATTTGAATGCGTTCTGTATTACAAATGGATACAGTTTTGCAGACGTGATGAAAATTGCACACCAAACAAAAGTACTTTGATTTGTTCGTAGCATTTCCGTCGAGAAGATTATTGACTACGAAACACACCGCTAAGGAACATTCCAAACTATATACGTAGATTACCCTTAAGAGATGATCCATTTCTATTAACATAAATTATGTTTACTAATACAATTTTATATTTTCAGCTGTTGTTGACTGTTGTTGACTGTAGTAGTTGACTGTTTAATTGAGTCATTTGAACAGACAAAAAATGACGAACTAGAGTCCACCACCCACGGCTTAGAACATAATAACCAAAATTTACCTACTTGTTACTCAATTTACGAAACATTAACGACACTCATTGCAGATGGAAAGAATAAGAAAATTGCAGCTCTAGACTTAGAAGTAAAGAATTTTAAACAAGTTCAAGGAACAAACTATACATTAACAGATCATAACCAAAATTTAAGAAATAGTCAAGAAGGTCATAACGCCGAAAATCGTCTTTTAAAAACAGAAATATTATTGCTGAAAAAAGAAAACGATGAAAAACAAAAATTTACGAAGAATCGACGAGAATAATCCCAGCCGTAAAGAAAATTATGAAAGTACGTTATCAGAAAACCGAATAGATCTAATTTTAAAAAGAAAAAAAAACTTCTTGAATTAATGCAGAGATTAGTTCAACATTAACTCAGAAATATTTAAGCACCAGAACATATAAGTATCTTTCTACTGGTTTGAACTCTTCGGTCCAGTAGCTCTTTGCAACGATATGCAACAAAAATTAATTTAAAACAGGAACAGAAGATGTAATAAGTCCCATTGGAACTCTTGTAAATACAATGGATCCTAGAGATCGCGAATGCGCTTCAAGTTTCAATGAAATGAAGATTTGCAAAATGGTAGAATATGA
>STHD01000007.1:2694902-2716090 GCA_016170015.1 Anopheles longipalpis
TTCAATGCCCATATCGTCTGCATAATGAGCTTCGCTCTCATCTTGACCGGGTCCAAGAATCCCAACGGATCATACAATCGAGCGATACATGATAAAACATGTGTTTTTGTTTTGACTTCTACTTCGCTTGGTACCCGTACCTGGACCTTTAAAGTATCTTTGCTTGGAGTCCAAACCAATCCTAGTGTTGAAATTGAGTCTTGTTCAGTGGCAAGTTCTAACTGACTGCCGGTTGCATGCTGCTCACTGGGAATACCGATTAACGCTCCATGATGATTTGATGCCCATTTCCGTAAGCAGAACTGACCTTCGTTCATTAACTTATTTAACTGATCCGCCATTTCTCGAGCCTCTTGAACGGAATCTGCACCTGACAACAAATCATCAACGTAAAAATCCCTTTTGCATGCTAACGCCTTTGGGTACTTGCTTCCGTGGTCTTCAAAAATACGCTGTAGCGTACGTACAGCTAGGAAAGGTGCACATGCTGTGCCATACGTCACGGTTTTAAGCTCGTACACTCTTAGCTGTTCTCCAGAATGATCTCTCCACAGGATTCTCTGCAATGCCTTATCGTTGTCATCTACTAGCACCTGCCGGTACATTTTCGCCACATCCGCCACCACAGCAATCTTCTTCATCCGGAACCTCAACTGTATGCATATGATGTTTTCTTGTATCTGAGGTCCGGTGATCAGGACATCGTTCAGCGATCGCCCTGAGCTCGTCTTGCAAGATGCATCGAAGACTACCCTGCATCTCGTCGTTGAACTTCCAGCCTTCCACACAGCGTGATGTGGAAGATAATATGCCACCTCCGAACTCTTCCCCTCGAACTCCGAGTATGTGCCTATACAGGACATATGGCCCAAGCTTATATATTCCTGCATGAACTCCTTATAAGCATCGTTAAGTTCCTTTTCTCTTCTCATTCTTCGCTCTATTGCCAAAAACCGTCTCAAGGCAATCTCCCGTGACTCACCAAGCAATGTTGAAAACTGTGGTAATTTAGGAAGAGTTACAATGTACCTGCCATCTCTACTACGCCGAGTTGTCTCCTCATAATGTTTCATACATGCGATGTCATCTTCTGACGGAATCCTTTCTTCTGGCAAATTTTCGAGCGATACGAGACGATCCATCGAGTTGTTAAAGCGTTCTTCCATCACGCTACAGCAGGCAAGATCATATTGGTTCGTGTCTTNCTGGCTTACATCGGAAACAATTAACGCATTCGTGAAATACCTTTCTCGCAACTTGTCGCCCTCCTACTACCCAATACTTATTTCGCATCACACAATTCATAAGTTGTGGCCCAGCATGTAGAAGCGTTTGATGATAGTGGGCTGCAAGTAACCGCGCAAGAGGATGAGCGCCGTGAACGATAGCTGGATGCTTCACTTCGTGATGTTTCTTCCAATTTTCCAAACGTCCTCCAACCCGAATAACACCATCGGAATACAGTATGGGATTCAGCCACTTCATGGTCGATGAATTGGACACTTGTCTTCCTTTTTGTAGATCGTGTATCTCTGCTTGGAAGACATCTCTCTGTGCTAATCGGCAAATTGATCGGTCAGCTGACCTCAGATCTTCAGTTGAAAGCCACCAACCTTCAGTTGGCTTTCCTTGCAGCTTGCGAAAATATTTCATCCACACGGCTACCACTCTTCGCAATTTACTGTATGATGAATATAGCAAGAACAGCTTATGAGGTTCTTGTTTCACAGTCACACATACTGTCTTCGACTTCCTCTCATGAGATGCGGTTTCACAATCCTTCCGCACTGTAGCTGTCTGTGGCCAAAACTTCTCAGATTGTTTTAACCACTGTGGCCCATGCCACCATAGTTGTTCTACTAGTATAGCATTCGGTTGAATGCCTCGTGACACAAGATCAGCAGGATTGCAGGTCCCAGGCACATGTCTCCATTGCTCTCTCTTTGTCGTTTGCTGGATTTTGGACACTCTATTCGCCACAAACGTCTTCCACGAGTTCGGTGACGAACTCAACCAATGCAGTACTGTCGTAGAATCTGTCCAAAACACCACCCGTTGTGTAAAGCTTAGTGCTGCACTAACCACCTTGTACAGCCTTGTTGCCAGATACGCGCCACATAGCTTCAGACGAGCTATTGTGTGCTTGACCGATAATGATGCTACCTTGGATTTCGAAGCAAGCAAACATGTGACAACGGCGTTTTCTGCCCCGACACTTCTAAGATAACAACATGCACCATATCCTTGTTCAGATGCATCACAAAATATGTGCATTTCCACTTCTTGATACGGGTTTGTCATGACAAATCTGGGTATTTTCAACACTTCCAGAACTGCAAGTTGCTCGTAAAATCTTTGCCATTCTTCGCTCAGACCTGAAGGCAATTCTTCATCCCATTTCCAACTACTACCGTCTTCTCTTTTCATGCTCCAGACCTTTTGCATGATCTGTTTAGCAGTTGCTTTGATGGGATCTATAACTCCTACTGGATCATGTATTTTTGCTATGGCTGAAAGTATCTTTCTCTTTGTTATTTTGCCATGAGCTGACTCCAGGTGCACCTTAATGCGAAGCATATCTGACTTTGGCTCCCAGACCAGACCTAGTGTCATGATTGATTTATTACATGCGGCTTCTGCAATCGGTATCGCAAGGCTATGTGATTCTACACCATCCAGAACCTTTGAATCATTAGAGGCCCACTTTCTAACTTGAAAACCACATTTTCCATAAAGCTCCTGTACTTGATGTCTCAGCTTTNTAAAGCACATAACGGCGTATCCCATTGATCCACGGGTTCATTCAACTTTTCTAACCCCTTCACATGACGAATAAAATCGTCAACGAGTTGCACCAAACTATCCACACATTCCGAACGCATTGATGGCATCATGTGAAGTGCTCTGATGTATTCTCTTATGAGAGACCTCTTGTTATCATAACGTTTAAGTAACGCATTCCAAGTTATGATGTAGTTGTCTGCTGTGATGCTGGTGTGTTCAAAGCGCGCTGCTGCTTCTCCCCTTAGAGAAGCTACAAGATATTGCAACTTCATAACTGCAGGTATCTCCGACGAGACATGTATCATCGCGGTAAACCTATCGCGAAATGTAAGCCACTTTGTTGCGTCTCCGTCAAACACAGGTAACTCGATCTTCGGTAATCGTAAATGCAAATTGTTCGATTGCCCTGCGTTGCATATTGTGGTGTTTAAAGCTGACGCATTCATAATCGCAGTGTCACTTCCCATTTGGCTTAGTAAGAATCCCTTAATGTTGAAATACCTCGATATGAAATCAGCTTCTTCCTCTATTCCCTTCTGAATATCAATCGTCGTGTCAAGATCCTTTATTTTTTCCATAGTCTTTAGGAACTCTTCTCTTGTTTCTTCTAGCCACTCTTTTCTCACTGCGATTTGTTGCTGCTCTTCGGATGCATTATATTTTTCTTTGAACACTTCGAGAGCAGACAGCCTACCGAAAAGCTCTTGCTTTTTTCGTTGGCAAACACTTAGCTTCTTCTCACTCATGTTGCACTTATTGTGATATTAAAATGTTCACCCTAAAGTTTTATTTCACTAGTAACCCTGCTTTAGTCTTTCACCTCGATTGTAGAATTGCTGCCAAATTGGCGTCACTTTGGATTTCACAAATACGAATCTATGCGTTGCGTTGCTGACTTGCACTTTGTGTTATTGCCCTGCGCTTCTCTCACGCTTCACAAGGTGTTAGTGCGATTAGTATTCTGCATTAGGTACATTTTTCACTTTCGAGTTAGATTCACTTTATTGTTAATATGTTAACAAATCGTTCTAGTCTCAGCCACTGTATCTTTAACGTTGACCCATGAACCGTTCATGGCAATTTAATCGCAATGTTGAATTTAATGTTGAACCGCAATGTTGAATTTAATTGTTTCTACGCACTCTCTACGCACTTCCAGACGCACACAACACAGCTTCAGACGGAACACTCATTGAATACGCACTACGTGTTTTGTGTTAGTGTACGCGCTCACTACACGCGTTGCCCTGCGGTCGATGTCCTGATACGTTGCATGTTGCTACGATCGAAATTGTTCGCACACCCACAATCACAGTTTCTCACGCATTTGTGCAAATGCTGTATTCGCTGAGAGTTATCTTAGATAGAACGCACTTAACTTTAGAATGCCCGAAAGCTCGTTTTTTCTAATAACGCGCTTTACATTCCGGCTTTTCGGTATCCGGGTTTATAGTGTCCGGCTTTTCAGTATCCGGGTTGTAGGGTCCGGCTTTTCAGTATCCGGCTCGAAGGACCAAATGTTCGATAGCTCTTACTCTGTGGGCTTCCAGTTTAAGACTGTTTATTCGACTGTCAATTTGATTACATGATTTTACAAAATTCCTTATAGTTCATTATAGCAAGTTCACACACATGGAGTTCGACACATGAATAGAGTCATTATCCTGCTCGAAAAGAGGCTAATGGTCCAAATGACGAATGCTTTAAAAATTTCTCTTCGAACATCATGTCAATATTAGCTGTAGCAATCAAGACCATCTAAGTTGAACTTTTTTTCATTTGAAAAAAAAAATCACATGGTTCTATTCTTTTGTCTAGTGTATGTGTTTTTGTGCAAATTAATAAACGCAAATTGCTAATATTTTCACATGCGGCTAAACGAACGCATCACACTGTATCCGGTTTTAAACAACCACTTGTTATTCCACGGATATTAAAGCAAAGCTTTCTTATTTCCCGGCAATGGAGGCGCCTGGTGGTTTATCCCTAACCGACAAGGAACACGATAAGATCGGAAGCAAATTCTATTCGAATTATTTTCCTCAAACTGATTTTCCTGCTAAGTTGTATAAGTTAAAGAACTTTCATAAATTTTAGGTTGAAAAAGAAGTTGTTAAAAAAAGAACAAAATTAAAGAGAGAACAAAAATTTCCAGAGAATCATTCATATCAATCTTCAGTTAAAAGTCATTCAATACATGAGACGACTCCCAGCATATTGATCAATTTTCATACATTCAAAAGAATCCTCAAATATTCATGAATCGTTAATGTGTACCTATTCCAAAAGGACTGACCGGTGGGAGGAGGATTCATAATTCAATGAGTTTTCATGAATCTTCAGAACAGAGATTCAGAGTCATTCATTCAGTTCATAGCTCGTTCAGTTTCATGAATCTGAATCAGATTCTCCCAACACTAGGATAAACATATGAAAAAGTAAATAAATCGAATTATTGCAAAGAACCGACCCAAAATTTAACGTAATTCGACTTATACAATCAACTCTCATGCATGTTTAGTTATAATTCCATTTCATGTCGGTTTACAGATCGATTAATATCACCACATATAGATTTCAAACGCATCTACTAATCATTGCACATTGATGTTCAATTTCAATTTCCCATCAGCCCTTCAGCGTGCAAACTGACACATTCTTGCACAAACGCTAATCGCATACGACATGTGTACCCTTTCTGCTGTATTGCATGTTTCCTCCCTCTACCTTTATTTAACCACCATGTTTTAGCAAAACGATAGTAACCCACCATACTTTCTTCTTTTTCTACTACCACACCCACCCCTGCAAAACAAAACCTGGGAAGGGAAAAATGATATTTATATGCAAATTACAGACAACAACACCAACCACACACACAGCGCGACAGGAACAAATCCCTTCTGATTTCATAATAATGTGCACTTGAATGTTGAGGAGCGTTTTCAAAATTTCAATATCATCAAATCAGAACCGCAAAAACGCGACCCTTTCAGTTGCTGCCGGTGCGTTCCTTCCTACGAAGCTGCTACTGGTGCTTCTGGGGCTGAGCATAATCGTTATGATTTTGGCAACTAGCACTCCTACACGTGGCAGGGTTTTTGCTGTTTATTTTTAGGGCGAAACGTTGTCGATGTACGAAACCGTACGAGATGGAATGTAGAGAATACACCGTCGCCCCGAAACATAGATTCTATGTGTCGCCCGTGTGCTTGTGCACACTGTCATTTAAAATATAATTAAACATAACCTCAAAAATGCACACCAACGCATACGTTCAACCGCAGGATAACGATTCGTGCTCAGCAGGATCGCAATCAGCGGTCGGTGTTCAATGCCGAGTGTGCTGCTTCGACAGTATCGCACCCCAGAAAACGCGAGATGCAAATGTGTGCGAGTGATCGTTTGTGCGATCGTGCAGGATGAAGGAATTTCATTTTTGCGTAGGGAGATGGCAGGATGAGTTACCATAACTGATCCTTCCCAGTCCTGGCCACGTTGAGCGAGAGAAACGAGAGCAGATGATATAATTTAATTGAAATGAAAATTAAAAAATACATTCAATTTCACCACGGGACCGAACACGCGCTTCTGCTCGCGGGCTTGATGAAATATCACTTATCCTTTATTGCACGGCAGGATATTGCTGTTGCGTGTATTTCTGGGTTGTGCGATGGACTGAAGGTGTAAACGAGTTTTCATGTGTGATTGTTGTTTGCCTTTTTGGGGCTATTTTACAGTTTTACACCGGAGTGTGCCTTACTTTACATTCTGTAGCTTTAACCTGTCGTACTGGCGGGTGGATGGGCGAAAAAGAAGGAAATGCGAACTACTGATATCAAACAGCCACGTGGGAGATACAAACAGATGAATTTCGCATTAAGGGATAAGATGAAGGGCAGTGTGAACAGCACAACCCGGAGGTCACAGCACCCCAACAAAAGCCCAACTCGATGAAACATATCGAAATGATGCCACCAGCCCACCACCCAGACTACAGTATTTCCCTATCTGCGACTGATAATGTCATGTTGACGACACGTTCTATTTCCCACGACCGTGACTCTGGGTCGCTTTCGTTTCATACCGTCCCTCAAAATGGCGAACTGTGGCGCACAAAAAAAGGTGACCAAGCTTTGAGGCCGGATTCGATTTGATTCCTCCTTTGGCTAACACGTTCATTTTGGGCTTGTTTTATGTTTTCTGGTGGTGGCTTTTGTTTCCCACTTTTGTTGCACGCTCATTTTACTATTGTTGTTTGGTATAATTTTGTACCCGGGGCCCACCCGCAGCCCATGGGCCTACCGTGGGGTGAGCGCCCGAGTTTTGTAATTCGCGTAAGGAAATGCAAGCTTTTTTTACGAGCTTTTTCCCTCCATTTTCTCCATCCACCCATCCAAGGCGAATGGGTGGGATGATGAAAAAAAAACAAAACAAAAAAAAAACACACGAAACACGGTTCACCGAACTAATGGAAACTCTTCTCATACGTAGCTTTTGTTTGTGTGCGCTAGCATTAAATGGATGAATATGGTTTTGCAGTTGAATTTTTAATTTTCCAAATTGGCGCTTCCTGGCAAAGAGGATGGTTCGTGTTTGTTTGTTTTTTTTATTTTGTTTCGCCCCATTCTGCTGTACCACCGTCTACGAGTAAGGGTCGGTAGTAACCGTGGACAAATATTTCGCGACCATCCACGAAAATGACCTCGCGCGCATCCCATCGGGAGTTGATGGCAAAAGTGTGTTGTCGAGAGTTGGCGTTGTAATTGAAATTTAAGTGTTGGCTCTTGTTTCCTGAGCTGCTGCTGCTGTGGCTTGTGTGTTGGCAGTAGCCGTTGTTGATTTGTTTGTTTGCTTGTTTGGCGCACAGTCGGGGATTTACAATAGGCAGCAATGGTGGAAATTTTATTTTTTTTGCATGAATGATATCTCATTTTTGCGAACAAACATGTATAAGTTACGGCATCACGTTACATCGGGAGTGGATTGTAATTTACTGTTCAAAATTAATAACCTCATGATAAGGAGCTAAACGATACAGTTTAGTGGATGAGGGATTACTTGTAGGAAGTTTGGTAATTATCAGTAAAAAAATTAATTTATTGAGAGATAAATCCATCGACCGAGTATGCCCAAGGTATGTAGGACAAATAATAAGGAGGAAATGTCTTGTGAAAATTGTACACACTTCAGCTCTTTAACACTAGAAGTACCAAGCGTTTTAAGCGATTTTCGTGCGTGGTTAATTTTAAAACAATTTCGAAGAGTTTGAGTTTGTGTTATTGTTTATTGGAGATTGTACTATAGAAAATATTTGTAGAATTCATGTATCAACTACCTTAAGATTGTTGAACCCCAAAAAATAAAGTGACGAAAATCAATCGTTCCAATCAAAATGACTGTTACGGAAGTTCTAGTGTTAAGGTCGACAATATGCTTAAATCCTAAATAATGAAGGATGAAAAATAAACCAATTTTATTAAGAGATAAATTCATATGGAGCATTTATGAGAACAAAAAAAAAGATTTTTTAATTCGTTACCATAGTTCAGTGAATTTAAAAATATTTTTATAAAATTAAACAAACTTTTCTTTTGAAGTTGAAATTTCTATTGTTTGCTTGGAACTAATTTGTTGGCTTATAACTTTCACTGTGAATGAAACCGTTCGAAACGGTACTTGAAAGCAGCAGCTTCAAAACCTTTGACACCAAAATAGGACGCGAACACAATTTGCCCAGATACCCCATGGTGTATGATGGGCTGTTGGTTTTGAAATGCCCCGAAAAATGGGCATGATTTCGTAGCGACTGCACCAAATCGCTTTAATGAGCTTCCCGACCCTGCTGGTGCAGTTGTTACTGCCGAGCTCCATTGTTCAACGCACACGCATGAGATGCAGTGCTTCTGGAAAACAGTGGTAGTAATTTCATTTAATATTAACTGCCACACATGATGGTTGTGTCGTTTAAATTATTGATTAAAATGTACATTTTTCGTTCACTCGCCACGTTTGCACAACCAAAAGCTGTGTAGAAAGTAGATGGGCCAAAAAAAACCTTGGGACCGAGAAGTTAAGCTCGCATTTGTTTTGCAAATGTCTGTTTAGAGAATAAAGCTGTGCTTAACAGTTAGAAGCTTTTCTGTCGGGGGGTACTTTTGTACCGGTGGGACAAAACCGTCCCCATGAAGCATTGCAACCAACCGTCAATTCGTCAGTAGTATTTTGCATCATCTGGTGGTAATTCCATGCAGACGCACGAATACGCACCATCCACCAGCCCACGTGTGTGTGTGTGTGTCGAAAGCGCAATTTGATTAGCATTAGCGAGGAAAGCCGTGCATAATAATAAGCAACTTCCGGATGCTTGCTACCATAATAATATGAGCTCTGGTATAGTAGCAGACCTGTCTGCATTAGGGCTTCAGCGTTGATGCAGTTGAACATTACCACAACACAAGTGCGTGTCCATCCGTGGACAATTGAATAGATCAATTTTAACAGCACGTACATCGCAAGCAGGTTAACACTTTTACGCTAAATAAACGCAGCAGTTGATAGGGTTTGTAGGGTTTGTCTCGAGAAACTACCCTCGGGGATAGCAACATGATCAGTTCTATGATATAACAAACACCAATACGTGGAAAATTGACTCGTTAGACGTTAGAAAATAAGACAATTACTGCACTGAATTTGTTGATTTAAGTTTGTTGAATGTACTACAATCAGTGATATACCTTTGGGTATTTATTATCTTATGCGGTATTTATTTTTTTGGGTATTTTCTGAATATTTTTTTTTCGTTTTTACCTGTTAAATGTAGGGTATTTTCGAGCGGGAAACTTAGATCCCACTGATCAAGGTATTCAACAACACGGCCGTGAAAATGGAAATTAACGCAAGTATGGTGCTACAAATTACATTTAGCCATCAACTACATCTGCAGCAGATCAAGAAAGATCATTTAGAAAATTTGGATTGATGTATTACTAAACGCATAACAGCACATATCGAGCTGGAAAGCTAACTTATTTGTCATAAAATTATAACTTATGTAAGGAAATAATTTCCTGAAATGTGATAGACGGTTATTTTAGCGATGGTGATACTACAGATTTATTAGATTTCGAAGATAATTAGCTAAATAAAGCTATTCATAGGTAGTATAGGGCGGCCCGGTGGTGCATGTGATAAACGGCGCAGATCCACACGGCATTACTGGGGGTCAATTCCTATCCGGACCATTGCCCCTTTTCAAGTACTAACTCCGGCTACGTAGTAAAAATATGTCTAGAAAGCCAGAAATGGCCGGCGTGACCTGAGAGGTCGTTAAATCCAAAAAGAGAGAGAGAGAGAAATAGGTATTTGTTCATATTAAAATTTAAAAAAAAAGTTTGACACGAACAATCCACCGTTTACATAAAAAATAGTTATTCACAAAATATGTGCTTATTTTAATACCCTTCCGGAAAACCCAAATTTACACGGGTAAAAACAATTTTTAATTGTTAAATATACACACCGATTTTTCCTGAAATTGAAAATACCCGATTTGGTACTGGCACTGACTACAATATAAGCTTTCATGACTGTTGAAGAATTTAACAGTATAGTGTCATTAATTCGCTGTAATTTAGTAAGTTTTTACTAACTACAAATCAACTACCGTATTTTTTTTTGTCGATTATATGTTTCATACGTGTGTGATTCAAGCAAACGAGATAGTTCCATCCTCTTGATTATAACGCCATAAATGTTGCGTACTGATATTCATTAACCGACAAAATTTCTCACACGTACGCCCGGCAGCTCGGTGTGTGAGTTCTTTCTACAAAGTTGCGCGGAAAATCGTGAAATCTGCCCTGGATGGGGGTTGCTTCGTCTGCTGTTCTTTTCCAAGGGTTACGAGATCCACTTGAAGCCCGCTCATTTGCCAAGTTTGCCGAACTCGAACGCATCCAACAAACCACGGTGACGGTGTTGATAATGATGATGAAGAAGATGAAAAAGCTTTCGTCGTACCTACGGAACCAGTCGGTAGCGGTTCTCCGTTCCATAATAATAGCTCCCACGTAATGCATTATTGATGTTTGGCGGTTTTTTGATGCTTCTTCATCCTGTTTGCTCGTGCCACTTACGGAAGCGAAAGTGACGCAAACCCAGCGACGAAACGATGTGCTGCAAAGATAGAATGCGAGTCCTGCAAATGACAACTCAACGACAACGGTGGTCACGGTGAGCGGGTTTGGCTCAACAGAGGCGGGTGGGAAGCGTTGGCAAAATTAAAATCATCTTGACAAGTGCTCGCGTGGCACCATTTGCATAATTTTCTTTTGGCATCGACCTATCCGTCGGCGGTCGCGGCAGACCTGATGGGTCTGGTGCGTTTCCGTGTCCGTCTCGAAATCCCGTCATGCTTTTGTTGCGCATTTGGAAGGCGTTGTGGGTACTGTGGAGATATTTTTTTGATTTTTTTTAACCTCCCAACCTGTCTCCTGGTCGGTTCGGCAATGAACGGTTCGATAACTTTATTTACCATAAATTACAGCACCATGGTGGTGCCTTTGCGCAGCGTTGATTATCCTTTTAGAGGCTAAACACAAGCTTTAATGACAATGTTGGCCCCTTGATGTTTGGTTTAAAAAAGATACCGGCGAAAGACACTGTGTCCAACTTGGTTTTCGCATAAACACAAACATATTTGTAACGAAAGACGATCGAATGAACCCCTGCTACGAGGGTTATTTCCACTAGTCGGCATGTGGTCGTTAAAGCTCTTGTTGCTTTTTGAATAAATTATCAGACTGCATAAAATTTAATGTGTAATGCAATGTTCATTTACCCTTTTGTAAGCATTATTTTGCAACCACAACAATATCGAAAAATAATGTTAAAGTCCATTCAACGGTGAAGTNGGCTAAAGTCTGAAACACGACCCCCCCCACTCACGGGCACTCATTTGAGTGACTTTTTTTCGTGCAGGGTGGTTCGAAATCGGTTGCGTGTTTTTTAATTATGTTTCGAGACACAGACACCTGAGGGCATGGCCGACGAAGAAGAAAATGTAGCAATTGGTGCCATCTATCGACCACAGGTCAAAGATTGGCGATCCGTTGGAGCTTTCGCGAATAGCTCCGGCCACAGACATGGTAGCGATTAGTGGTGCATGGACGAAATGTAGCCACAAGTGCCATCTACCCAATGGCAGAAGACAGTTTGGCGCTATCTTGGATACCGGCGGAGCTATGCGGCAAAGTTGGGCCAAAAATGAGGAAAATTTTACGGTTTCACAAACAGCGTATGGAACTTGGTTCCTCGATGAATAAATCACTTTTCACTATGCGAAAACCTCCTTACAATTTAATAGTAATTATAAAAAAAATCAAATTCAGGCCACATTGCACAGTCTCCGAACCACCTTGTACGAAAAATTGACACGCAGATGAGTGACCGTGAGTGGGGGGGTCCTCTTTCAGACTTTAGCCGTAAATTCTCGCTTTCGATCCACTGCAATGAACCTCTCAATGATCGTATCTCCTGACGTATAATCCTGATACTTGAGCTGTAGGAATAATACCTCACCTAATGGGATTTACCGCACAATCAGCACGGTCTCGGTGGTTTCGATGCTTGTGAATTTTGGTCTGCAATACTTCCTCAGGACTCCGCTGTTTGTTTTTGTTGTCGCCTCGCTGACCTTTCTGCGCAGATCTCGTGTTCGCACGATGTGTCATATGGGAGCTTGCGAGGAAGAGAATTTATATTGCGTAAAATCCTGTTACCGCTTCCTGCGTGAGTGACTAAGTATGTATAATAAGCTACGTGCGGTCGATGGAAATCTAATATCACTTTTTGCGTGTACCAAAGACGACGGACTACAAGCCGTAAAGCTTTAAAATTTATTAAGAATCTGCGCTTAAACATTATTATACGACTGCGTGTACATAACACAGCATCTTTTCCGAACAGATCCTCGAATCGCGAGTACCACGCACGAAATGTGGCTCTTGCTTCTCCGTCCTAACGAAGCTCGGTGATGCTTGCCGCTAGGGAATTTATAACCAGCTCGAGATGGAGAGTTTACGTTGCATCAATTGGGTTATCATCTGCTGCTGTTGCATTAATTACAGCATTTGGTATAGCATCCCACTTTCAGGAGTTTGTGGCGCTGGAATTATATTATAACACACGAGCATACGAATAATGGCACTATAATACTATTTTTCACTTAGATTATATTTCCTGAGCGCTGTTATAGTTGAACGCTGAAAATAATAACTTGGCACCGAATGAACACTTGACATAAACTAAGGTATATCATAAGTTTTACTTGGAAACACTCGCTATAAGCGACGAAACGATTTTTCCGCTAAGCGTTCTTGCGAACTGGTCGATCTAATCCGAAGTAGCATGGTCGGCACGAACCCTGACCTCTCAGTAAATCTCATTAACACATCATCCTGGGCCGTTCCTGTCAGTGGAGAGTTTACGTGAAATATCTACCTGGGAAAGGCTGGACCATAACAGTGCCTATAATGGTTCTGTTCTTTTTTAGTACCCTTCGAAGCGGTTACCGACTCGTCGCCAAGCGTGGAGTGTCCGCCCGTGATACCGGCTTTATATTCGGAGGAATCGCTATCGGAGGCAAGCGAACCGTTGTCGGATTACATCGGTGGCAATGATAGCTTTTCCGACGATAGCGACGCCGACGGTGGCCGGACAATTGCAGACATGCCGCTTGTCGATGGCATTCGATACTGGACCTTGTTGAATAACGCCACGCATCGATCGCTCGACATAGTCTAGAAAATGTTCCGGAAGGCAGGCGTTAAAGTGCCCGTTACCGCCCAAACGCTGCTGGAAACGAGGCGAAATCCATCGACGCCATTGCATAACTCGCCGGTGGACAGTACTGGTACAAAGGGGTTAAAAAANTACAAAGTGTATACAGTGAAAAAGTTCCCGAGTTTTATTTCAGTGCCACAAAACGTTATTCCAACCATCGCAATTATGTCTGATTTGAACCGCGAACGTAAATCCGGTGGATTTTACCGACGATCGGCCAAATTCCAAAGGCAAAGTGCGCCCGAAGAAGATGATCGGGAAGCGGGCCCTAGTCAAAGTGGCAAGTTCGAGTGTGTTGTTTTTTTCTGTGCGATTTGTGTGAATCATGGTTCTGTTCTTTTTTAGTTCCCTTCGAAGCGGTTACTGACTCGCCGCCAAGTGTGGACTCCCCGCCCGAAATGCCGCCGTTGGATCCGGAAGCATCGCTATCGGAGGCAGGCGAACCGTTATCCGATTACATCGGCGACAGTGATAGCTTTTCCTACGATAGCGACGCCGGTGTCCGGACAGTTGAAGACCTGCCGCTTGTCGATGGCATTCGATACTGGGCCTTGTCGAATAACGCCACGCATCGATCCATCGACATGGTCTTGAAGTTGTTCCGGAAGGCAGGTATCAGAGTGCCCGTCACGGCCAAAACGCTGCTGCAAACGAGGCAAAATCCATCGACGGAGATTGCACAACTCGCCGGTGGACAGTACTTGTACAACGGATTTAAAAAAACCTTGTCCACTTATTTTCGGTAAGTGCAATTAATAGCATTTGTGCATAGAAACAGCGGCAATTTTTTATCTTTCTTTTGTGTTACAGAAACCAGGATCCACCAGCGGTTGGCCAATTCACGTTGACGCTATCTGTCGACGGTTTACCGCTGCACAGAAGCGGCTCGTGCCAGTTTTGGCCGGTGCTTTTCTCCGTCGATGAGTTGCCAGCAGCGCCGGTGATGACGGCGGCAATTTATTGCGGGTTGAAAAAGCCCGATAGTGTCGAACAGTATTTGCGTCCAGTAGTGACTGAGCTCAACGAGCTTATTAGAAACGGATTGCTGATCAAGGGGAAACTCATTACCTGCAAGCTTCGCGCCATTGTCGCAGACACTCCTGCGAGGTCGTTCGTAAAAGGTAATAGAAAAGAGTTTTTTTTATAAATTTTAAAAATCGTTCACATGTACAGACTAGTATTTTTTTTTCCTTTTCCATTTTACTAGGCGTTATAGGGCACACCGGTTACGGCACTTGCCTTAAATGTACGGTGTAAGGACACCATAGCACAACGGCACGCACTTTGGTGTTCCCGTACTCAAACGCGCCCAAACCGACCGACCGAGGCTTCAGGGATGATGTTTACCCCGGACATCGCAAAACCGCTACGCCACTGCTGGATTGCGCCGGGTTCGACATGATCGAAGATGTTCCCGTGGCCGATCGGCTGCACCTGCTGGACCTGGGCAACGTCCGTCGGTTGATGATGGGCTGGCGAGACGGGACGCTAGGCGAGCCGAAGTGGAACGAAGGAAAGCGCCACAGTTTTTTGTTGGCTTTGCAGCAGACAGCACAGCCTTGTGAGGTGCATCGCAAGATACGGCACTTGAAATATTTGGGGTATTGGAAGGGTTCGGAATTTGCCTTTTTCTTTCACTACAGCTCCTTTGTAGTCTTAGAGGGGTATATTTCACCCAGCCGCTACGAATATTTTATGTTGCTGTTCTGCGCGATCACCTTGCTGTCTGCAAAGGTCCACCAGGCAAAGTGGCCACTCGCTGCGCAGATGCTGGAGAAGTTTGTCAGCTTGGCTGAACCCTTGTACGGAGAAAAGGTGATGACCAGAAACGTCCACAATTTGCTGCATGTGCACGAAGAAGTGGTTCGTTTTGGTTCCCTGGGTGGAAAAATTTGGAGCAGGCGATCGGCAGAATATCGGAGGTGTAGCAGTTCGGGATTCAAGAGGCCGCCCTGCGAATAACCTATCCGTCGTACAGCGTACGTGGTAGGATGATTAAGGTATTCGTAAGGGAAAAGCTGACGGTAATGAACAACCATAAAAATTGCTGGTTGTTGACGAGAGACGGCAGCATTGTCAAAATGCAATCAGCGGCGATGGATGGCGATGCGGATGCTGGGCAAATCATCATCATCGGTCAAAAGCTGGAGCGCCCAACATCCGCTTTTGATGATCCCTTGGATTCAAGCGATATGCTTATTTTCAAGGGATCCATCCATGGCCTGTCGGCCAATGCTGCCGTCAATTTTCGCACGGACGAAGTGCTCTGCAAAATGGTTGTAACTAAGCGTGGCAACGATTTGACACTGGTGCCTTTGCTACATACTTTTGAGGAGTAAAATAATACTGAAAATAAAAAAAACATCAACATCAACAACAAAAAATAATTTTGTCTGTTTGTTCATGTAGTCCGTAACTAACTTCTATTTCATTACTTATATTTTAAGATATCACAGCTTTTTTCGAGAGTCTGTTTGTTCATGTAGTCCGTAACTAACTTCTATTTCATTACTTATATTTTAAGATATCACAGCTTTTTTCGAGAGTCTGTTTTTTCATGTAGTCCGTAACTAACTTCTATTTCATTACTTATATTTTAAGATATCACAGCTTTTTTCGTGATGTACAAGAATAATGGTTCTATCGGCTTCACTTTATACATGACTGTCGTTATGTCGTGTGAGATCGAACAAAATTCGTTTCGTTTCGTTTCTAGCGGACGATAAACTAGTGGAAGAGGGATCCACTATCACATAAACATAATCATAGATTACGTAGCGGAATGTGTTGTACAACGCTTGTTACGCTGCCACCTACAAGCAGCGTCAGTCTTTCGCATGATACGACTAGATCCCTTCCGAACCGCTCCATTATCCTCTTTGTCAGACCAGCCACTGCTAAACAAACCGAATTGGAGCTGCAGAAAGCAAAGCGAGAAGCAGAAGATGGCAAGCCAACGCAACACATGTTCGGCAAAGGCAATTACAAGAATACGTGACGTTTGAATTAGTACCGCTGAAGGATGAAGAAGAATTATAAGGCAATAGGCACAGATCCGGGGCATAAGGAAAAGCTACTGCAACGCATTATATCCGCGCAGATGGAAAGAATCGCCCGATCGGCAAACATTTGGCAACAACCCTTCTTTCACCACAAATCAAATGGCTGGTGTCAGCAGCACTCTGGAACGAAAAGCACAGTTGAACAAATGCGAAACTGTCTTCGAGCTATCTAAAACAGTAGAAAGCACGGAACGTCTTTCGTGTGCAGCAAAATATGTGGCAAATTTTTTAAGCGAAATACCAGCAACAAGGGCGAGCTAGGTAAATCTAGCTTTCTTATGACTGGAAGTCACCCTTGTTGCCGGTATATGCACGCGCTCTTTGGCATGCTTTAACTTTCGCTTTAAAAAATCTGCCACATATTTCGCTGTCGGCAAAAGCGATTCGTTGCCTCCTACGGTTCTAAATAACTCNCTATTAATAAACTAGCTCCAACTGAACTAATTGCAAACACAGCACTTTTAATATTAGTTATTAAACTCCATTATACTTCAACAATCATTTTTACACATCGATATCAACGCAAACAGGATGAAAATTATTCTAAGTCCCAAAGCGTGTTTGCACTTTCTTTTCATTCTTTGACATTTGGTCGACCACAAAGCTAGAACGAAATCGCTAGATCCTTAGCACGAGAAGGAAACAGTTTCGACACCGCCCATAATTGCTTTCGACCGTTTCAGGCGCTGTCAGCTTACACATACAATCAAAGAATCTTTCTTTTTACACGGATCCGCTCTCAAAACAGCCACGTTTCGAAGAGAGAAACCGTCTCGATCAACTTTGTCCGAAACTTTTACCGAAACTACACGTCAACGGACCAAAATGGTCCGTTCATCTCTCTCTTTGCGCACCGGGATATGTTTGAAATGACAGAGAATATGAATGCGTTAGGGCAAAAAATGTGCAGGTTTTTCAAAAATCTATCCTCATGCGCATTACGTCGCTTCAGTTGTTGTACGATGATATGAAACAGAAGCATATCATCAAATTTATTTCTAGATACAAGGTAATTATTGTTACAAGGTAATATGTAATTCATATTGTACATAATGAAACTAAATACTGTTTTTTTTGGTAATTTTCATTACAGCTTAATCAAGACGTTTTAGAATTTTTTTTCTCAATTACGCCAAATTGGCGGTGTGCATGACCATGGACAAATGGAAAATGGAAATGGTTAATGTTATTTGCCAGAGCATCGATGGTAGCAGTAATGCATCTGATTTAGTCAGTACCGTTAGTAGTGAACAAATTGTTCATACGGAGCAAGAAAGTGATGGATGCCAGTATGTAATGGGTTACATAGCAAATAAATTTAGCTCTAAGTATCCCTCATTAACATAAGGTTAGGAGCTCAAATATTTAAAATCACCACTGACCACAGCTACTGTCAACCCCCGACCTTTGTTAGGCATCTGTCATTAGGAAAATTGTTTGAGCCATCTTACGATTTCTTGGCTCTAGGGAATAAAATGGAAAAGATATTTTTAAAAATGAACACAGATGGAAACTTCCGCAAAACTAGAGGAATTGTGACTAAAATCGCCAAAACATACAAAAACAAGTGCCAGATTTACCCTTATAAATAATTCGCTCTTTTTCAAAACATCGCTACCTTTAAATCTATTGTTAGATGCATGGAAGATGGTTTAAAAAGTCCATAATCCAGTCGCTAGTCCAAATACTAGTCAACAACACGAAGTGCTAGATATTGCCAAAGATAGTATGTCTTCATCATTTTTGTCTTCATCGTCTGCACCGAGTTCTTCGTCATTGCCTTCTTCGTCATCGTCTTCATCGTCCTTATCGCCACCGTCCTCATCGTCTACGCCGTCCACACAGCTGTCTCCAGAAGCATGTTTGTCACCGACCTCGCCTGGGTTTGAAACAGCTGACAGTGGAACGCCTTCGCCTATACAAACTCTACGTCGATCTGTAGGGTCGAGTATAAGCATGAGAGATTAAAGATTCAGTTGTGCAGGGTTGAGTATAAGTATGAGAGAATAAAGAGTCAGTTAAATAATAGCTGTCAAGCGAAACAGATGTCCGATCTCGTGTTTTGTTCGTGAAAGAAAAGATCGTGCTTTACAGTCACTACAATGGCGCAGTTTTGTGGTTTTAAACCTACGCTTCCATAGTTAGTTGTGCATGAATCGGGGTTGTTGTACGTCCATCATAGTCCAATAAATGGTTATTTAGTAAATAGAGTACAATCGGGGAGATACGTCGTAATGCACATTTCAATATGAAATCGATGCCGGACCCACTTCCTACGAAGAACCAATCCGTATGCACAATTCTTAAACGAATTAGATGCCAATATCACGCACATTCCCATACGGAATCGATGCCGACCACACGTACATTCCTTTGGGGAATCGATACAAATGCACAATTCTGGAAGGAATTCTGTATGCAATCGGCGCATTGCAGGAAATCGTTAGTAGAGTCCAGTCCTTCGTATAATCGGTTGAGTATGCGTGTGGAGAGTAGACGCTTTATGTTAACTCGGTATGTGTGCGATCTGTATGATCCCATGCGTATATACATAGATGTGTGGTACAAACAGGATTACCATCCGTAAACATCGTAGAATTGTTACCACACATACGTGATCTGTATAGCGGTATGTATTTGGTTCAGGTTCGCCAACTGATATTGTGACACCGTGCTATAAACATCGAACAGCTCCACAAGGTAAATATATAGTAATACGCACTCTGAGTAGCATAACAGGCATTTATTTGCATAACGACCGCGTAGGTAAATTATTATTTATATTCTCCAATATTTTTTTTCGTAGCTTAAAATAAATTAAATAAAAAAAAGAAAGAGATCCTCGCAAACGTATTATACCAGATTGTGAACTTACATCAGCACGAACGAGCAAATGTGAGACCACCTTATCCAGGATATTTTATTGATCTTGTCAAAAACCCGTTGCTATAAATTTTAACTATTCGTTTGACAGCTGTGTACTTTGCTCGCGCTCTTCAAAAATCTTCATATCTGTCCGTGTTATTCTGTCTATTCAGAAAGTCTTTCTGTTTAATTGTGACTATAAGCAGTTTTCTCGTGTTCCTGTTATCGATTTCCCGGAGAAACACCGTGTTTGCTATAGCATTTTCGTTAATTGTTTCCGAGTCCTTCGATCTCCTGAACTGAACGGCATCTAAAATGGAGGATTTGTGTTATGCTTGTTCTGAACCATTGGGATCCTTGGAAGGTGCTATTGTTTATTCCTACTGCGAGGGCACTTACCACCTGGAGTGCACTAGATTGCCCGAAACAGTGATCCATGAGGTGAAACGCACGCCTACTCTGCATTGGAGCTGCATTGGGTGCACAAGCGCAATTATCAATCCACGTAGTAAAGCAATCAAGGGAGCAGGCATGCAGGTTGGTTTTCAGGCAGCCCTTACTGTTGCAGTCGAGGCTATGAAGGCCACATTGCTTACACCAGTAGTTCAAGAAATCCGCAATGGATTTGCGAAACTTGCAACGGCTCATCTAGCTACCAGCAGCATCCCAACGAGTCGCAACATGATACACTCCCGAATGGCAAAAGGCACAGATTGTTTCGTGAAGTCGCATCAACAGACGCCATGTTTGTTGACAACGCTCCTGTACCCGCCGTTATCACCAACACTACTAACTCCCGTCGTAAGGACTACCCTGCACTTCCACCAATGGGGTCTATGATACCTTAAGTTAGAGAGCTAAAATTTTTAGCCAAGATCTGTCAAAACATCGAGCAGAATCGAGCGGGAAATTGTTGACAGGTAATATCATCATGCAAGGATTCCTCAAGGACCTAGCTTTTTGACATAAAGAATTACATTAGGCTGCAGTTTTGTAGAATCGCGTTTTAACGAAACAGGGATTACAGCTTCGAAATGTAGTTCGAAATATAAGCATGGCACAAGTAAAAAATTGTATTATTTTTCATAAAAAGCTTAACATAATTAAACTTATGTAATTTCATTGTTGTTTTAAATCCTAATTCAATCAACATTCACCCGAATCAAATATGGCCTAATCTGTTTCAGACGTGCTAGAAAAATGCCTTGTTTTGACATTTGTCGAGCAGCTGATCGAAACTAACATTAGAAAAAAATTCTAATCAGAAATACGCAGGCTTATTTTGCTGAGCTGTTTGTATGGAAAACATGCAGCAAATAAGCCGCCAAACGTCAAAGTCCATATTAAAAACTAGTGGAAGCCCAAGTAGAAATTGTCAAGCGAAATATAGGCCCGAGGGGGGGTGAAAGGTAAAAATTTGCTCGAATCGTGAGATGGAAGAAACTTCGCCGTAGGAAAGAGCAGGACGACGATAAAAATCTATGATGGTGTTGGTGAACGTCACCCATCCTATGGCGGCATTTTCAAAACATAAACAAATCGTATGTCCTAACGAATATACACTGAACGAATTTCAAATCCTTCGTGTTTTGAGTGTTTTGTGGCTCCAATTTTGGTGAAAAAGTGTTTAAT
>STHD01000007.1:2719632-2751222 GCA_016170015.1 Anopheles longipalpis
TATTACAGATTTTCCCTGGTTTGTTAGTTAAGGCAAGGTCTAAAGGTGATGGACTACGGTTTATATCGCGTGGGTAGTAAGTGTGCTCTTCTGGATGTATAATAGAAAAGCTTCCTTTTTGATTTTCCTCAAAAAGGACTTTCCCCATCTGATTAGCCTTGTTACAATTCCAAAAACGGTGCCGTAAGTTGAAGTCACCACAAATGATAAAACGATTGGGCATATTACCTAGTTTTCTAATGTCTTTTTTAAAGCTGGCATGATCACTATTTGATCCAGGGTTATAAATTGATATTATATGTAAATTACTGGTTGTAGTGTTTAAGGTTATTCCAATTGCTTCGATCACCTTTAAATTAAAGTCCCGCATTACTTCGTGGTTAATATTTCTAGATATCACTAGTGCTACTCCACCTTTTCCTCGATGCGATTTATCTAATCTATAGGTGTGGAAATTTGGGTGAGAGAATCTTGTACCATTCTTTAGAAATGTTTCACTTATGGCAGCGATATGTATATTCTTTGTTAAAAGAAAGTTGAAAAATTCGTCTTTTTTATTTGAAATACCGTTGGCATTCCAGTACATGATTTTTAATGAATTATTTAAGCTGTGGAAAGCAATATTTCGTTGAAATCTGCACGATGACTGTGATGAGATCTTTTTTTGAGCTGCAACGGCTCAGGTTTGAAAAAACGTTTTCTACGATTTGCCCTATCTCGTTTAGGTCAAAATCTACATTCGGACTAAAGTTTCTTTGTTGTTGGTTGAAAAGGTTTGCGTATGTGTGTTTTGGTTGATTAGGACGAGTTGGTATGTTAGGGAGGCGGAGGAACGCAGCTTCGTTGTACGTAAATTCAGCACGAACACGAGGTGGTGTTGGAGTTACCCTTTTTAAGCCTCAGTCTTGCTGAGCAGCCTGAGAAATTTGCCGTATGGTGTTCACCATATTTCGCACTTCAATTTCAATTTGGTTGGAGCTATTTTGCCATCTGGAGCGGTAGTAGTTAGGCTTAGCGGACATGATTTTGATGCGTGGTTATCAGCGCATTTCACGCACACAGGGGAAAGGTAGCAGTTTGCACTACCGTGCCCGTAGCGCTGGCAGTTTATTCACTGCTTGGGACCGTTTTTGTTAGAGAAGTACTCAAAGTAGACACGATGATGGTCTACTGCTCTAACTTGTTTCAGCTCGCTGAGGGTTATTGATCCTCTAGGGAAGTGGAGGAGAAACATACATTGATCGTCGTATCTCTTTTTCTTTATCTCTAGCTATTTAATCACGATTGGTGTGATGTTGACTTCGGCGAGCGCAGCTTGGATGGATTCTGTATCCTAGGTAACCCGAAGATTACCACCTTCGTTGTTTTGTCTTCTGCTAGTTGGTGCGTGAAGAACGATCTGTTATTCCGTTTTAGAACGTCCACTACTAGTTTGAAGTCGCTGGTTGTGGTCGTGTTCACGACAATGCCCTTACGTGTACTGTTGGTGGTATAGTTTACTACTTCAACGGAGGTGATTTTTTTATGCACATCTCCTACTTGTGTGCCGGTGACGATAATTGGCGGAATTTTTGATTTTGGCTGTTTTGATGGTACCGATGTAACGATGGCGCTTCTTCGTCTTCACTTAGGATTTCGTAGTTATTGCTCGTGCGGATACTCGACGGAATGTTGAAATATGAACACGAGTGCACTACGTCACCTGGTGCTTTTTTTTCTTGCTACGGCCCATGGCTGGGAGGCGAGCTAGCTTTCTCTTTCCCCTCACTATTATTGTTGTTTGTATGTGTTTTATCTCAATATCACTTGTCGCAGATCACGGTTAGACACGTCCTATCGGATCGGAGTTTAATAGAGGACGTTCTTCTCGTGTAAAAACTATGCTATGAACCGATTAACTTGAAATTTTCGGCTAAAGTCTGAAATAAGAACCCCCCTCTCACGGTCACTCATTTGAGTGACTATTTTTCGTGCAGGGCGGTTGGCAATCGTAATTGTGACGGTTGCGTGTGTTTTTAATTATGTATCGAGGCACAGGCAACTGAGGGCATGGCCGTCGAAGAAGGAAATGTAGCAATTGGTGCCATCTATCGACCACAGGTCAAAGATTGGCGATCCGTTGGAAACCGCCCGAGTTATGGGGCAAAGTTGGGTCAAAAATGAGGAAAATTGCACCAAAAACCCGAAAAAATGTGTTGGGACCAATTCCCTTTCGGTGGCTCAATGTAAACGTCTTCTCTCGATGGTGTTCGTTTTTAGATTCCTTATATTAATTCTTCCACTATTGTAGCTAACTGATCGCACTATACCGATCCTACTCGAAACTTCCCGAATCCGACGGTAATGTTTCCTACCTATCTTAACTCTATTGTAACCTTGGTTAGGATTTCTCGAAATAAACTTACTATAATTCTCAACTAACAAAGTACCAAAAATGACGAAAATATTACGGTTTCACAAACAGGGTATGGAACTTGGTTCCTCAATTAATAAAATACTTTTCACTACACGAAAACCCCCTTACAATGTATCTGTAATTATAAAAAAAATCAAATTCAGGTCACATTGCATAGCCTCCGAACTACCCTGTACGAAAAATTGACACGCAGATGAGTGACCGTGAGAGGGAGGGTCTGAAGTGAGGTTGAACTTCTTTTTTATTTTGGTCAGGATCGGAGACCCTCACTCGCTGGCTTGCCAAAACCTTCTGGTCCTTGACCTGACAATTTGTTCTGCTTATATACTATTTAGTAGCGCTCGCTAATTACGCGAAGGTGATCCGTTTTGATGCAAGGACCTGATCCGTTTTGTTTTCTTTTGTTGAAAGTAGCGTGGATGCTCCACTACTCCCCCTCTATTTCGCGGAGCGTAAAAAGGACATTTCTTTGTACGTTTTCTAGATAGTATGCGGGTTTCAACCTATCTATTGAGACGGATTCATGTTTTCCATTTTTGTCGATAACAAAATATTTCCTGAGTTTCTTAACCACATCGTATGGCCCTTCGTACGGAAGTTCTAGGCCAGCTCTAACCCTATCAACCCTAATGTATACTTTTTTACAAGTTTCGATACTCTTATCTACGTATACCTTAGTGTTCGATTGACGTGGTGATGTGGGAGATATTTTTCTGAAAACGTTTTTTCAATCGCGTTACATAATCCGTTGTATCAGGAATAGGCGTTAATTACGACGCTAGAAAATCAGCAGGCAACCGTAAATTTTGTCCGTAAACTAATTCTGCTGGACTACATTTAAGATCTTCTTTATGTGTTATTCGTATTCCTAAAAGTACTAGTGGTAACTTTTCAGTCTAGCGTTCAGAGGTATCATTTTCCATCAGTGAACCTTTCAATTGCCTATGAGAACGTTCCACTAATCCCTGTGGATGATACGCAGTAGTGGTAATGTGATGACTACCTAAAAGCTTAGTCAGCTCTGCAAATAGTTTCGACTGAAACTGCCTACCTCTATCAGAAGAAATGTTTACGGGACATCCAAATCGAGATACATAGTTTTGAACTAGCGTTTTGGCTACTGTCTCAGCGGTAATATCGGCTATTGGAAATGCTTCCGGCCATCGAGTATACCTATCGATTACGGTTAATATGTAAGCCATATTATCGGAAAGAGGAAGGGGTCCTACTATGTCGATATGTATATGATCGAATCTTCCTGATGGAAGGTCAAACCGAGACAAGGGTGTGCGCGTGTGCCTGTAAACTTTAGCTTTTTGACAATTATTGCAAGCTTTGGTCCATTCGTTAATGTTTTTATTCATGTTGGGCCAAAAATATTTTGAAGCTACGAGTTTTCTTGTCGCTCGGATTCCGGGATGGGAAATATTGTGTTGTTCTTTGAACAGTGAAAATCTATGAGGTTCCGGAATGTATGGGCGATTTACTCCAGTCGATGTCTCAAAATATATCCCCTGATTATTTACCTGCAATCTATCTAATTTATATTTTGAATTTTTAGATTGATATTTCAAAACATTTTCTAATTCTGGATCGGTATTTTGGCTCCTAATTAGAGTATTATAATCCAGTAAGCTAATCTCACTATTCTCACCGATGCGCGATAACGTGTCTGCTACGATATTGCTATCACCTTTTATGTAGCGTATATCTGAGGTGAATTGGGATATGAAATCCAAATGTCTGGATTGCCTGGGAGTTTTATCCGCTTTAGAGTGAATAGCAGTAGTGAGGGGTTTGTGATCTGTTAGGATGAAAAATTCCCTCCCTTCAATGAAATACCGAAAATGTTTGATAGCCAAATAGATTGCTAGTAACTCCTTATCAAAGGTAGAATATTTTTGTTCAGCATCTGTAAGCTGTTTTGAGAAAAAGGCTAGTGGTTCCCAAGTGCCTTGTTGTAACACAGCTCCGACTGCTATATTTGAAGCATCGGTTGTTATATTGTAATTACTATTGTTATTTGGATAGCTGAGCAATGTGGCTTGGGCAATACTAGCTTTCAGTTTTTGAAACGCTGTTTCGCATTCTGGAGACCAATCCCAAGAGTTTGATCTTAGCTTGGAATGAACGGCAATGTGTTTGTGCAGCGGTTTCATTATCTCTGCGATGTGTGGAATAAACCGGTGGTAATAATTTGCCATACCCACAAAACGTTGTAGCTGCTTTAAGGATTTGGGCTGAGGAAAATTATTGATCGCATCAACTTTATCCTTAGTGGGGGCAATACCCTTGCCGTCAATATGATGCCCTAAAAATTCGAGCTGGGGTACTCCAAACACACACTTAGAATGTTTGAGTTTTACATCGTTTTCCGCCAATCTTTTCAGTACCTCTCTCACATGCATGATGTGTTCTTCTTGAGAAGTGCTTCCGATCAAGATGTCATCGATGTAGACGAAAACATAGTTTAAATCTTGGAAAATTGTGTTAACAAAACGCTGAAAGGTTGGTCCAGCATTTCTAAGACCAAAAGGCATTCTTAGAAATTCAAAGAGTCCAAAAGGTGTGGTTATTGCGGTTTTATATATATCTTCCGAAGCTACGGGAATTAGATGATTTGCTTTGATTATGTCTAGTTTGGAAAAAAATTGAACAGTTATGAAGATTCATCGCAAAATTTTGGATATGTGGGATTGGGTATCGGTCAGGAATTGTAACTGCATTCAACTGTCGATAGTCCCACATGACCTCCAATCATTGTCAGTTTTAGCCACCATATGTAGAGGCGATGACACTTGCGACGAAGAAGGCCGGCAGATGCCCAATTCCAGCATATGTTGGAATTCAGCGTGGGCAGCCTTATGCCTAACTGGGTCCAATCTTCTGGGTTTTGAACTAGGTAGTTGTCCATTGGTATGAATGTGATGAACAACGCTATGCCCAATCGGCTTGTTGAAATCCGGGGGATCCATCAATGATGAAAACTCTTTCAACAAATCCGTGTATACATTATTAACAGAAAATAATTTGGGCGACGGAGTATCGACCTTGGCTATACTTGCTTTTGTGGGCAGACTGGTGAGTGGATCCACCAACCGTTTGTTACGCAGATCAACCAATAGACCATATCGTTTGAGGAAATCTGCCCCAATGATCGGATGGTTTACTGCGGCAAGCACAAAAGTATGAGGAAAAGATCGCCGTAAACCAAGTGATACTTTCATGAACTTTACTCAAAAGGTTGGAATAGGAGTTCCATTTGCAGCAACCAGGATGTCACTGGATTTAGTCAAAACACCAAAAACGGAGTTGGGAATTACAGACACATCCGCACCACTATCTATTAAGAAAGTTAATTTAGAAACCTCATCATGAAGGAAAAGGCGGCATGAATATGGGAATTCACCAACAGATTCGACATCTGTGGACTTTATTTGATTTTTGTCAACCTTATGGGCTATAAAATTGCAAGGCTTAACGCATTTGGTTGCCTCGCTGCCATATTTCTTATGATACCAACACAGGGATTTTCCTTTCTCTCGCGAGACACTACGATTGCGACTCTCTTTCCGCAGAACTGATCGATTTCGAGCTCAAGAGACTTGCATCTTTTTTACTAGATTTTTTAGCTCCGATATTTCAGTCTGAAGGATTGAAATATCACTTGGATCAGTTTTTAAAGCACACGCGTTCACCGTTGCGCCCTTTGACGCTTCCCAAATTTTGTCGGCAATGGGCAATATTTCCGCTATGTTACTTTTTCCCATAGAAATAAGCGCACTCTCGATAGCTTTCGGTAAACGCCCTAACCATAAACGAAAAATCAACTTATCTGAGAATTCCGTTGAACCGGCCAGCTGCATCAACCGTCGATGAAAATCTGAAGGGCTGCTGTCTCCCATCTCGGCATTGTACAGCAGCTTGGAGATCCGCTGCTCTTCGCTGATAGACAGGCGTTGCAGCAAGGCGTCCTTCAGGAAGGTGTAACGATTCTGCGCTGGAGGATTTTGGACGATGTCGATCACTTTCTCGATGATTTCCGGCGACATCGCAGTCAGCAGATAAGCATATTTTGTACGATCCAATTTCGTACCGGCGTTCTCGAATTGGGCCTCCGCCTGTATGAACCAGGTATTTGGCGAGCTGGTCCAAAAGGGCGGTAACTTGACGGACCCGATCACCTCGCGGCTAGTCTGAGGAAGTACGACGGATCCTCTAGCCGTTGGTTGAGGCGTCATCGGTGGCGTGACGACTCGTGCCTCATCGTAACAATCGAGTAGCGGGATGCTTTGCGTGGTTTGCTCTTCGTCGTTGTTTGTCGTCATGGTTTTGACCGGGGTTCTTAGCATCGATAGAACTTAANTCGGCAATGGGCAATATTTCCGCTATGTTACTTTTTCCCATAGAAATAATGGCAATCTCGATAGCTTTTGGTAAACGCCCTAACCATAAACGAAAAATCAACTTATCTGAGAATTCCGTTGAACCGGCCAGCTGCATCAACCGTCGATGAAAATCTGAAGGGCTGCTGTCTCCCATCTCGGCATTGTACAGCAGCTTGGAGATCCGCTGCTCTTCGCTGATAGACAGGCGTTGCAGCAAGGCGTCCTTCAGGAAGGTGTAACGATTCTGCGCTGGAGGATTTTGGACGATGTCGATCACTTTCTCGATGATTTCCGGCGACATCGCAGTCAGCAGATGAGCATATTTTGTACGATCCAGTTTCGTACCGGCGTTCTCAAATTGGGCCTCCGCCTGTATGAACCAGGTATTTGGCGAGCTGGTCCAAAAGGGCGGTAACTTGACGGACCCGATCACCTCGCGGCTAGTCTGAGGAAGTACGACGGATCCTCTAGCCGTTGGTTGAGGCGTCATCGGTGGCGTGACGACTCGTGCCTCATCGTAACAATCGAGTAGCGGGATGCTTTGCTCGTCGTCGTTGTTTGTCGTCATGGTTTTGACCGGGGTTCTTAGCATCGATAGAACTTAAATCCCGAATATTCGACGACGGTGTAGTATCGGCGGCGCGGACTGCGCGTCGACTTCTCTGTGTGTGATGGACAACACGAGGAGAAAATGCCGATCTTGAGAGTGTGGTGGTGCGCCGTGGGATGGCGAGATAGTTCTTCACACAACACGCGCGTTTTACCGAAAAACACTATGCGAATAACTTTGCACAACACTCGTAAAAATGTCCACACAATACACGACACTTTATCGTACAACGAAACTTTTCACGCGATAGCGAGGACTTTACGCGGATTTACGTGTATTTACATGTATTCACGTATTTTTACATGTATTTACGTGTTTTTACTTAGCCGCGGACTGAGAAGGCGGGCAAGCGAGTGATGGTAATCAGGACTGTTGTAAGGCTCCGTTGAATCGTCTGGCTCCAGAGGATGATGAAAACCAACAGTAGAACGGACAATTAAGACAATTCCAATAAGGAATTCTGTAGCTCTTAAAAGAGCTTGTAGAAGGTAACGTGAGTTCTAATAAGAACTATTTCTATTGTCCGTCTTTGGTTTCTTGTTCCCTGTTGCTCGCTGGATCGAGTTTCGTCCAGGGTGGGGCGGATCCTCCAAAGGGGGCGTATCCTTCCCGATCACGTCGGGGTCACCAATGAAGTGGGGTTGAACTTCTTTTTATTTTTCTTCTGTATTACAGAAATCGCGATCGGAGAACCTCACTCGCTGGCTTGCCAAAACCTTCTGGTCCTTGACCTGATAATTTGCCCTGCTTATATACTATTTGGTAGCGCTCGCTAAATGCGCGAAGGTGATCCGTTTTGATGCACGAACCTGATCCGTTTTGTTTCTTTGGTTGAAAATAGCGTGGATGCTACAATAACATGACCCTGACTAATAGGTGAACTGAATCTAAAATAATACTCGATTCTAAAACGTTCATCCATTGCTTAGTTAAGTGAAAGCATTTCGCTCTACAGATTTGAGACCGATTATCGGCAAGATTGAATTCTTCGAATTCTGCAATTAAAAGCATAGTTCAAAAGAAAAATAACGTACGTTAAAGGAATAAATTTAAATGTTAGTAAAAACAAAAAAAAATAAGAAAATAGCACTGTCTGAGGTAGAACTTTGATAAATTGTATATTGTAAAATAAAAATTTCTTTTAACACGTAACTTCAAATGCCATTTTGGAAAATAAAACATGGCTTAGAACAACGCGGGAAGTCCCATCGAAGGGCAAGCAAAGAACAATGAACATCTACATGTAGATTATAATAACATACTAAATGCACACGTTTAATGCTAGTGATTAAATAAGAATCAAAATGCCAACACACGCACACCTTTGTACAAAAAAAGATTCTGCGCAGTATTCATTAGCAATAACTAAACGTTTGATATACCACATAGAAGAGAGGAAGAAAAAAACAGACAGATTTCACCATTTTTCTTTCAGTGCCGTTTCTTTAGGCAGAACATATAAAGACACATACTTGTATTACTCTATAAACACATGCAACTAACAAGAAAAATTTACTTGTAAACCCGTCGATTAAATAGAAGCATCGTAGATAATTATTACAGAAATAAGCATGCGAAAAGCAAATAGTTCGAAATGTGCCAGCAATATTATTATGTACTATGAAGCTAAAAACAAAAAAATGCACACCCATACGAATCGTAAGGGTATATTTTCCCCCAGTGCAACAAATAAAGTTCAATAGATTAGAGGGCAACACCAGCAAACAAAAGCGTACAGTTATATGCATACTTTTAAACATGTATATTAATGAATATTATAAAAGTACGGGAGAGGTCGTTGTAAATCGATAGAATACATTTCGTTTTTCTAGTTCATCATGAACATGAAATAAACAATAAAATGCAATTAAAATGTTCTTAAACCGTCATCGTTATTTACCTGCCTTGATTTACGTATGGACGTATTAGTGATATCACACATGATTTAATTTCTTAGAACTAGGATATGTTCACCATAAGACCAAAGTTTTTGGGTATACAGATTTTTAATTTCATTATAAATTAATTCATAAATCGCTAAATATTCAAATAATAAAAACAAAAAATTATTTCAAATATTCATCAAGTATTCTTCAAAGACTTGTAATTCATACAACCCAAGCATATTCATACCAAACCCAAAAGTAGTGCAAATAAACTCCACTATTCAGGACATTTTTTTTAAACATGCGGTATTATAACTCGCTTTGATTACGTATAAATGGTTTGGTTAGTGTTAACATATTTTCTTCACATTAAGTCTTTTAATGTAACATCTTTACGTACTGCGTTGTTGTATCCTTCTTTGTACCGGTACCAAATCGGACTTTTCACTATGGCATCAGTTCCACCTGGAAAAAAACAGAAGAAAAACAAATAATTTGTCAATGGGTTTATGGGACCCTTTATGTGAGATAGGAAAACAATTCAAGGTATTCAAAAATAATACATATACTGAACGAGATAAATTCTTTGCACTAAAGCTAGATATTGCATTATGGCGTCTATTTCTTCTTCTTGTGCTGAACACCTTAGTCTTGAGGATGGTCATATGATTTGCTGCTATTATTGTGAAGCTGCGTTTCATTTCAGCTGTGTGAGAGTCTGAGAAGAGTTGCTGCAGAAAAGCACCGTGTATCAAGAATTACATTACAACTGTCCGAGGTGCCAATAACCAACCATAACCAACCCGTAATGTAATAATCAACCCTCGCAGCACAAGGCGAGAGCAGATAACCTCTCCCCGCAGCTTTTGAAGCGATGAGACATAATGTCATAATGACCGCTTGCCAAGGAAATGCGGGTCTGGTTTCGCATTATCAAAATCGACAAACGGATGGCACCCGAGGTTGGCCTGGTACGCGTTTTATCGCTCGTTAAACGCTCACAGGACGTCATCGGATTTTGTTTACTCCATAAAGGTGTGAATCCGGAGACCATGGATTCTCTCTCTTTCAAAGTAAGATCCCCGCATCTTTCCTTGAGTTGGCTCTTAAACTGGGACATCGGGCTGATGTTTCGCGAAATCATAAACCTCGACCGTGCAACTACTAATTTGCAAACACCAACGGTTCCTGTCCCACAAGATCAACCAAACAAGAAACCCCAATCACACAAACTCCTTGATTATTATCCCCGACTGTGACTGGCCAACAAATGGAATATTCACCTATCCTGCCTAATCGTACCTTTCGCAATAGCAATACGCAACAAGCACACAGCTCATGAAGATCAGAGTATCAAATGCGATTTGACGATCATTTATCCCTCACGCACACTACGAGCAACCAACTGCTCGTTAATGTAACATTTAACAGGCGCTACTCACCTAGCCACACGCTGCCTGTTACCGCTCAAGCCAAGCCTTCCCAACCAAACANAAATCGAGGAATGCGTACTTCCCGAAGCGAGTGTAGTTTCGAATGAAACGCCGTCCATTCCCGTTGGAGATGTGATGGTAGCTCACTATCCCAGTCCCAAGTCTTACCGTTTGACTTCAAGAACCACAATTGTTGCATAAAGAGCTTGGCTATGACGATGGTGGGGCTCAGCAAACCGAGTGGGTCAAATATTTTGGCAATATATGACAGAGTTAGCCTCTTTGTTAATACCGTCACAGCTGGTGGTAGATCGATCCGGAACCGAAGCATATCAACTGCTGGTTCCCACACGAGTCCCAGGGTTGATACGGATTGTGGATCTTTCCACTCATGTGTAGAATGATTTGCCAAATCGCCTGGTGGAACGCCTTTGAGTGCTTCTGGCATGTTGGATGCCCACTTCTTTAACGAGAAGCCAGCAGAATTGAGCATCTCAGAAATTTGTTTCCGCATTTCGATTGCATCCAACACCTCTTCTGTTCCCGTTAGCAAGTCATCCACATAGAAGTCGTGAATAACTGCGTTCACCGCCCTTGGATACAGCGTCTGATGGTCATAGGCAATTTGTTTCAGTGTACGAGTCGCCAAAAATGGTGCGGATGCGGTGCCGTAGGTGACCGTTTGCAGTTCGAAGGTTTGAATGGGTTGAGTCGGATCTTCTCTGTATCGAATGCGAAGATACCGATGATCGTCTTCATCATGGCGAATTTGGCGGTACATTTTTTCGACATCGGCTGACAAGGCGATTGCGCGTGATCGAAAACGAACGATTATCGTGAAGAGGTCGTCTTGAATGACGGGTCCAACCAATAGTTTATCGTTCAACGAGTATCCAGATGACGATTTGCACGATGCATCAAACACTACTCTGACCTTAGTGGTTGTGCTCGTTTCTTTTACTACCGCATGATGAGGAAGGTAGTAATGCTCACATGAATCATCAACAGAACCGGTAAGTCTTTTCATGTGGCCTAGACGCTCGTACTCCTTCATAAAACTGCTATACTCTTCCTTCATTGTAGGGTTGGACCTTAAACGACGTTCCACCGCTAGGAGCCGACGATCAGCGATCGCGTTCGACACTCCTAAAACGATATTAGGATTATTATTTTGCGGTAAACGTACAACATACCTGCCCGAAGCATCTCTGGTTGTAGTGGCCACGAAATGTTTCTCGCAGGAATCCTCTTCCGTTGACACTGTCGGATCATCGTTGATCGTTTCGAGCGAGAAACGCTCCATTACGGAATCCATGGAAGATGAACTGCTGGTCGATAGGTGGCACAAACGCGAATCATGCGATGCACCTGCTGATAAGTTGCCAGCAACGACCCAACCGAACGGGGTCTTTACAAACCACGGTTTTCCCTTGCCGAGGGAACATTTTCTACCAGAATGGAGCTCCCAATACGTATCTCCTCCGATACGTATCTCCTCGATCTTGCCAGGCTCATAAAATGACGGGTCCGCGAGTGGCAAGTCAGGGATTTTCCACGACGACGCGTAATGGACGCCGTTGGAATGTGCAAGAAAGGGGTGTCAACAATGAGCAACTCGAGCCGAGAAGTATGCGCGTGGCTCCTTGATTCCACGGATGCAAAGATCGATCCTTTCACTAGTTGCACGTTATTTCCGATGCTCGTGACCGACACCTTTACCTTGTTCCGAGGTGTTCCGAGCATCTTCCGAACCAGCGATTCGGAAATAAAGTTCGACATAGAACCCGAGTCGAGCAGCGCCCTTGCTTCATGTCTCACACCGTAATCGTCCACGATGTTAAGTAGCGCTGTTTCCAAAAACACCATCCCAGCATTGTCTTGCAGTGTCATCGCCACCGTTGAACTTGCAGGAACATGTAGCAGCGTATGATGCCGCTGACGACATGTACGGCAAGCATAGTCCGATTTGCAAGCCTTCACCTGGTGGGAATCACTCAAACAATTCCAACACAGGTGCTTGGATGACACGATTTCACGACGCTGATTCACATCCTTACCGGTGAACTCTGGACAGCTCCTTAGAAGGTGACTGTCGACACACTGCAAAGGACACTTGTGGGTCGGAGCACTAGGGGGAAATTCTCGCGAAGAAGCCGCATGTGCAATCGATCTATGTGAGGCTGAAGATCGCCGGATGTGCCGGCCACCTTACTCGCACTATCGTTTGTATCACTCGTGAAGTTGTTCGTTGATTTAAGGATTTGTATCCTATCTTGCACAAACGCGATCACTTCCTTGTAACGGTCCTTTGGAAAGTGCACTGAATGTTTCTCAAACGCTAAAAGTGTCGCACGGTCCAACTTCATTAGTAGCATGTTGGATAATGGCGTGTCCCATGAATCCAACGGCTCATTTAACTTCACAAAACCGTTCACATATCACGAAAATTCGTCCACTAAGCAAGTAACCTTTTCTACACTCTCCGATTGCACTGCCGGAAGATAGTGCAACTTGCGATAGTATTCACGCACTAGTAAACGCGGATTATCATATCGTTTGAGTAGTGGCGCCCAAGTCACTGAATAGTTGTCCGCCGTTAATTGGGTGTGCTCAAAGGGAAGCGCCGCTTCCCCTTTAACGCCGACAGCAAATACTCGAGCTTCGCAATTGAAGGAAGCTCCGGTGAAGCGTCGATCATCGCGATGAAGCGGTCGCGAAAAGATAGCCATTTCGTTTGGTCGCCATCGAAGGATGGCAATTCGATTTTCGGAAGGCGTAGGTGCGGTGCGTTTGGCCGACCAAACGCAAGCGTCGAAGAAGTCAAAGCCGATGTATCGTTTAGTGCACCTTCCTCCCGTCGAAGGTTATCCCGTAGGAAGGATTTGAGCTTCCTACACCGCTCCTCAATGTTGATCCTCTCCATAATACACGCTTCGATCGCCTCATTGCTGTCGTCTTCCAGCTTCGAAACCGCGGCGAAGAACCCTTCCTTATGACGTTCCAAGTCTTCTAACGCCTGTGGGATTTGCTTGGCCTCATCTCCCGTAAACTGCGCTTGGAACCGTTCGAGAGCACTTATATTTTCGACCGCTATTCTCCTTTTCAGCTGTGCAGCCTTTATTTTTTTATCCATTATGCGATATGAAAACACTCACGGGACGAAATTAACACACGAAAGAAAAACGTTCAAAGTTGGCGCACAAATTCAAAAAACAATGGCGCTAAAACCGTTGGCCGTTGCCCTTGATGCAGAGCGATGCGCGATGGCGTGAAACGACGCGACGATGATATACACCTTGCTTTTGATGCAGAGCTTTTTACCGACCGAGCTCTTGACGCAGAGCGATGAAACGATAAAACTCCGTAATTTTCACTAATCCGGTTCGAAGGACCAAAAAATGTGAGAAAATCTCACTGAAAACTGGGACGTGAAAAATCGTAGGGACGTAGTTCTTTCCGAAGGAATTGCCGTGGTAGACTTCGCGCCATTCTGATTGCAACTGTGTATTCTGTACGTATTCTGTAAACTAATTCTTGTAACTATTGCATGAAATTCCTAACGTATTTTCGACAAATAGTTTGACCTCTTTTCTTAATATAAGGTTTATCACATGCAGATATACGGCCTGGCCGTCCCTACGCTAATAAATAAATAATAAGGTTTATCACATGTTCCATTTTTGTAAGGTATTTTGAAATTTTCGAATTCTAGAATTCTTCTTATTGCTTGCTCCAAACATCGATAGCTAGTTCGAATCAGCCGTTGTTTTATGTGAGCTAATTTAGATTCGAAAACATATGTGGAGTAGTTTTGAAGCGTGCCAAACCGCATAGCTTCCTCAAAAATGTGAGCTAAAGCATACATGTTGGGTGTAATACTTATTTTTCCATAAATTCTTCCGCTCTGTCCAACGAAATCCTTAAGCATTTGTTGTGCTACGTTCCAGTGCTCTCTATGTGCTGTCGACGAAAATATCGTTATACCACAAAAATATAACATAAAGTGCCTGTATTCCCTATTCCCTTTAAGAACTATAAGAGCTGCATAGAGCAAAAACGTTTTACACTCTGCTCCTTTCCAATGAGAAAGCTCTTCAAGTCTCGGTAGTTTACGATACGCTTCGATAGGGAAAATCAAACTCTGTAAACGCCTGTCTACTTTTACGCATAATACCGGGCTCCATCGTTTTGTACCAGGCAAAACTCCATCGTGCCAAATTTTTAAAAACTTTTTAGTTACGCCAATGTCGATCTGATGCAGGCTATCGCAGTTTATGACATCCTGTATTATGTCGAAATTATGGAGTTCAATCAACGGCGTCGTTCCAATTTGGTGAACCTAGTACACTCTGTTCCGAAAAGCCGCATCAGTTCGCATGGGAGCATTAACGTCCGCGAATACCATACGTCGTTGAGTCGATTCCCCTTCACAGCAACATTTCATACAAAACTGTCTCCCTTTATGTCCTTGTACACCTACAAAAGGAATAAAAATATTACAGTTTTATTACATAAATAACGGTGAATTGGTAGCTAAGCTTGTCCAAAACTAGCTATAATACAATTGTACAAATTCTATCAATTTTATATAACATACCTGTGATAAATGATCTGGCTGGCATATCCGCGATAATAGCTCTAAGTTTTATATGTATTATTACATTATTTGTTTCTAATGCCGTTATGTTAAGTGAATTGATTTCATCAACCAAGGGACGCAGAAAGAGCTCGTTGCTTTGTGGTTTAGATGGCCCGCTGTAGATGCCCACGATTAACACAGGAGATGTAGGATGATCAACCACTTTCAATAAAATAGACCAAAATTCTTTTCTGGCTCCCCTATGCAAAGGAAGGCCATCGATATTAATATCAAATTCGATATTGCTTGGCAAGCTGTCGTTTTTTCTAGAGGGAAAAGATGAAACATATCTCAGTGAACCATGCTAACAAATTTGTTATGGTGTCGTTGAAATTTAGTTCCAACACCAAAGTGGGATGCCGCTACAAACCTTAGCTCAGTTGTCAACTCCGAATACCATGATACCAAAATTTACCATTACCAATATCAACTATGTTGGCTCGGTCTCGCTGCGTTCATAAAATAGTCCTAGGATCTTTTGGCAACTTCAGGTCCCTTCTTTGCACGTAATATTTTCAACATCCGACGAATCGTTGTGTGCTTTTCGTTGCCAGTTAGTGCCCAGTATCGTATACAATCGTCAGGAGACATTTCACAAAAATCCGGATCGTTGCTCTCGTCATGGGAATCTTCTTCTTCCGAACCATCGTTATCGATCATTTCTACCGTGATATCCTCATTCGGATATTCGTCCTCGGATTCCTCTAAATTGTATTCATACTCCTGCGTATGTTCATAAAAACATCAACTGAATCGGATAGTAATGCTTCGTCAATCTGACCAAAAGAGGTATCGGCATCTTCGGAAATGTCGTCACCTTTGTTACCGGGAAGTGCAAATTTTCATTAATTTAACTTTCTTGCCGTACACTTTAGCTTTCTTTTCACCATAAAAGTTAAAATTCATACCTCGTTTACATAAAGACACAACGTTTTGGAGGGTGCGCTTTTCAGAGGCCTTCACAAGCTTTGCCGTGCGCCGGTAAAACGCACCGGATTTTCGTTGTGCCTGTAGTTCACGGCTTTTCGTCCCGCGGCCAGATGACGTAGATCAGACATGTCAAACATACGGCCCGCGGGCCGGATCCGGCCCGCGAAGTCTTTGAATCCGGCTCGCGAAGGAAGAACTACAATATCCATTATTATCTGGCTTGGGTGAGATTTAGCTTTGAAAATTGTAAAATAATTTGTATATATTGTGTATGCACTCTTTTACACTTAAATAACACGATCTTGAATCTTCTTGAAGTCCAAACATTTGATGAATTTTATTTCCTTCCGACTTCTCCCTCCCCTTCCGACTTGTCTTGGCCCGCAAGATAATTTTTGTTTGCAAACCGGCCCGCAAGCCAAAATGAGTTTGACATCACTGACGTAGATGGTAAAGAACTCATTGTATTGTAACACTGATATCAAATTGCTGATCACTTTCACTTTGCTTTGTTCACTTCGCTTTGCTTTGTTGACTGAATGATTGTTGACATGAATGCTCACCATAACACCGCGGTAATGTCACAGGTGAGAGAAAGAAACAAGTATATGGATAGAACAAGAAAGATGACAGCTGGTGAAAAAATTTAGCTCTTCCGTTTAGTATGGAACACATTCTTTTGTGATTGTACCCAAGTATTGCCAAAAACATGGGTAAGGAAAAAAATTAGTAATTTTTGTACATATTGTGTTTAATTTAGTATGAATTACTTAGTTACCCAGATAGCCAAAAACCGATATCCGACCGTTCGAAGACCTATATAAGACGGTCTGATATCGGTCTTAAAGCATCACTTACAGCAGTAATATTAAGACTTCGTGGATGACATAAAACGGGCCATAATTATATCAAATGCACCATTATAATGAAATATTTCGTTTGTGTTAGGAAAGCTTTTCTTTCGTCATTTTGAAATTTTTCATGAAATATTTCGGAACTAAAGCTTTTGAAATTCATTTTCATTTCTTTATTTCATTCGTTCAATGTTTACAAAAATAATGTAACTTCGAAGTAAACACTGCTGTCGTCAACACACACACGGGTAAATACACACACGGTTCCTTGACACTGTTCACTATTCGGAACATTGATCCTCATATATGCACAAAATGGGTTGATTCTTTGGGGGGTTATTCCGTAGTTCGGAGCCCTTGTATTTGTTCTTCCTTCCTTCTTTGTCGATTGGTACTTGGCCACTTCTTTGGTCGTCCTTCGGTCTTCCTTCGGGACTGCAGCGAGATGCTTGTCGGTTGACGGTATAACGATAACTAATTTAGTTCGGACATGCCGCCGCTTTTATATTGTGCTGGCCATGTCTCGAACTTTCCTATTTCCGTGTTTTTGAACGATTTCGTGTTTGATCCTGTCTGTTTTCGCATATTCTTTTGTTCCCCTAAGTCCTTTGTTACTTGTTCGCACCATATGGCACCCACTAGACAATTTTGCTTGTTCTCGTTATTGACCCTAGATGGCGCTTCTCTGTGTCCTGGCTATTGGCTATTGGTCGCCACAATTCTATTGAATGGAAAGAATAGATTATATAGATAAAAGGTTTTTTAATCAATTGATTATAATAAAAATACCAACCATCACTACTGCGGCAAACGATGACGGCGCTGTCAAAGAACGCTGCATTTTCTGAATGAAAAATCCATCGCCTGGTAGTGTTGTTCAACAGTACTTCACTTCTTTCATGCACTATGAGTACTTTTCTATGTAAAATTTACATTTAAAGTACAAAAACTACCCTTAAACATTACACAAAATCAAAAATAAAACACACTGTAGCGCACCGCATCAAGCAGATGAATAAGAATGGAGTACATTAAAACGAAGCAAAGAAGACGCCTTCGATGTATTGCATTGACAGATGAACGAATGTTGAAAGTTTCAATCGATCATGAAAGTTTCCTGAAACATTCCAAATTTTATGCTCCTCTTCCTGCCCTTCCCCCAAGAGCACCCACAACACTTTGGTATAAAATAGCGTGATTTCGAACCAATCCTCTATTAAGACCACAAAGTCGTACAGTAGAGCAAATAAAAATTCTGCGACCCATATCAGACTTTGTGGTCGTAGTGTGGTTATCTGGGNGGTGGTAGATCGATCCGGAACCGAAGCATATCAACTGCTGGTTCCCACACGAGTCCCAGGGTTGATACGGATTGTGGATCTTTCCACTCATGTGTAGAATGATTTGCCAAATCGCCTGGTGGAACGCCTTTGAGTGCTTCTGGCATGTTGGATGCCCACTTCTTTAACGAGAAGCCAGCAGAATTGAGCATCTCAGAAATTTGTTTCCGCATTTCGATTGCATCCAACACCTCTTCTGTTCCCGTTAGCAAGTCATCCACATAGAAGTCGTGAATAACTGCGTTCACCGCCCTTGGATACAGCGTCTGATGGTCATAGGCAATTTGTTTCAGTGTACGAGTCGCCAAAAATGGTGCGGATGCGGTGCCGTAGGTGACCGTTTGCAGTTCGAAGGTTTGAATGGGTTGAGTCGGATCTTCTCTGTATCGAATGCGAAGATACCGATGATCGTCTTCATCATGGCGAATTTGGCGGTACATTTTTTCGACATCGGCTGACAAGGCGATTGCGCGTGATCGAAAACGAACGATTATCGTGAAGAGGTCGTCTTGAATGACGGGTCCAACCAATAGTTTATCGTTCAACGAGTATCCAGATGACGATTTGCACGATGCATCAAACACTACTCTGACCTTAGTGGTTGTGCTCGTTTCTTTTACTACCGCATGATGAGGAAGGTAGTAATGCTCACATGAATCATCAACAGAACCGGTAAGTCTTTTCATGTGGCCTAGACGCTCGTACTCCTTCATAAAACTGCTATACTCTTCCTTCATTGTAGGGTTGGACCTTAAACGACGTTCCACCGCTAGGAGCCGACGATCAGCGATCGCGTTCGACACTCCTAAAACGATATTAGGATTATTATTTTGCGGTAAACGTACAACATACCTGCCCGAAGCATCTCTGGTTGTAGTGGCCACGAAATGTTTCTCGCAGGAATCCTCTTCCGTTGACACTGTCGGATCATCGTTGATCGTTTCGAGCGAGAAACGCTCCATTACGGAATCCATGGAAGATGAACTGCTGGTCGATAGGTGGCACAAACGCGAATCATGCGATGCACCTGCTGATAAGTTGCCAGCAACGACCCAACCGAACGGGGTCTTTACAAACCACGGTTTTCCCTTGCCGAGGGAACATTTTCTACCAGAATGGAGCTCCCAATACGTATCTCCTCCGATACGTATCTCCTCGATCTTGCCAGGCTCATAAAATGACGGGTCCGCGAGTGGCAAGTCAGGGATTTTCCACGACGACGCGTAATGGACGCCGTTGGAATGTGCAAGAAAGGGGTGTCAACAATGAGCAACTCGAGCCGAGAAGTATGCGCGTGGCTCCTTGATTCCACGGATGCAAAGATCGATCCTTTCACTAGTTGCACGTTATTTCCGATGCTCGTGACCGACACCTTTACCTTGTTCCGAGGTGTTCCGAGCATCTTCCGAACCAGCGATTCGGAAATAAAGTTCGACATAGAACCCGAGTCGAGCAGCGCCCTTGCTTCATGTCTCACACCGTAATCGTCCACGATGTTAAGTAGCGCTGTTTCCAAAAACACCATCCCAGCATTGTCTTGCAGTGTCATCGCCACCGTTGAACTTGCAGGAACATGTAGCAGCGTATGATGCCGCTGACGACATGTACGGCAAGCATAGTCCGATTTGCAAGCCTTCACCTGGTGGGAATCACTCAAACAATTCCAACACAGGTGCTTGGATGACACGATTTCACGACGCTGATTCACATCCTTACCGGTGAACTCTGGACAGCTCCTTAGAAGGTGACTGTCGACACACTGCAAAGGACACTTGTGGGTCGGAGCACTAGGGGGAAATTCTCGCGAAGAAGCCGCATGTGCAATCGATCTATGTGAGGCTGAAGATCGCCGGATGTGCCGGCCACCTTACTCGCACTATCGTTTGTATCACTCGTGAAGTTGTTCGTTGATTTAAGGATTTGTATCCTATCTTGCACAAACGCGATCACTTCCTTGTAACGGTCCTTTGGAAAGTGCACTGAATGTTTCTCAAACGCTAAAAGTGTCGCACGGTCCAACTTCATTAGTAGCATGTTGGATAATGGCGTGTCCCATGAATCCAACGGCTCATTTAACTTCACAAAACCGTTCACATATCACGAAAATTCGTCCACTAAGCAAGTAACCTTTTCTACACTCTCCGATTGCACTGCCGGAAGATAGTGCAACTTGCGATAGTATTCACGCACTAGTAAACGCGGATTATCATATCGTTTGAGTAGTGGCGCCCAAGTCACTGAATAGTTGTCCGCCGTTAATTGGGTGTGCTCAAAGGGAAGCGCCGCTTCCCCTTTAACGCCGACAGCAAATACTCGAGCTTCGCAATTGAAGGAAGCTCCGGTGAAGCGTCGATCATCGCGATGAAGCGGTCGCGAAAAGATAGCCATTTCGTTTGGTCGCCATCGAAGGATGGCAATTCGATTTTCGGAAGGCGTAGGTGCGGTGCGTTTGGCCGACCAAACGCAAGCGTCGAAGAAGTCAAAGCCGATGTATCGTTTAGTGCACCTTCCTCCCGTCGAAGGTTATCCCGTAGGAAGGATTTGAGCTTCCTACACCGCTCCTCAATGTTGATCCTCTCCATAATACACGCTTCGATCGCCTCATTGCTGTCGTCTTCCAGCTTCGAAACCGCGGCGAAGAACCCTTCCTTATGACGTTCCAAGTCTTCTAACGCCTGTGGGATTTGCTTGGCCTCATCTCCCGTAAACTGCGCTTGGAACCGTTCGAGAGCACTTATATTTTCGACCGCTATTCTCCTTTTCAGCTGTGCAGCCTTTATTTTTTTATCCATTATGCGATATGAAAACACTCACGGGACGAAATTAACACACGAAAGAAAAACGTTCAAAGTTGGCGCACAAATTCAAAAAACAATGGCGCTAAAACCGTTGGCCGTTGCCCTTGATGCAGAGCGATGCGCGATGGCGTGAAACGACGCGACGATGATATACACCTTGCTTTTGATGCAGAGCTTTTTACCGACCGAGCTCTTGACGCAGAGCGATGAAACGATAAAACTCCGTAATTTTCACTAATCCGGTTCGAAGGACCAAAAAATGTGAGAAAATCTCACTGAAAACTGGGACGTGAAAAATCGTAGGGACGTAGTTCTTTCCGAAGGAATTGCCGTGGTAGACTTCGCGCCATTCTGATTGCAACTGTGTATTCTGTACGTATTCTGTAAACTAATTCTTGTAACTATTGCATGAAATTCCTAACGTATTTTCGACAAATAGTTTGACCTCTTTTCTTAATATAAGGTTTATCACATGCAGATATACGGCCTGGCCGTCCCTACGCTAATAAATAAATAATAAGGTTTATCACATGTTCCATTTTTGTAAGGTATTTTGAAATTTTCGAATTCTAGAATTCTTCTTATTGCTTGCTCCAAACATCGATAGCTAGTTCGAATCAGCCGTTGTTTTATGTGAGCTAATTTAGATTCGAAAACATATGTGGAGTAGTTTTGAAGCGTGCCAAACCGCATAGCTTCCTCAAAAATGTGAGCTAAAGCATACATGTTGGGTGTAATACTTATTTTTCCATAAATTCTTCCGCTCTGTCCAACGAAATCCTTAAGCATTTGTTGTGCTACGTTCCAGTGCTCTCTATGTGCTGTCGACGAAAATATCGTTATACCACAAAAATATAACATAAAGTGCCTGTATTCCCTATTCCCTTTAAGAACTATAAGAGCTGCATAGAGCAAAAACGTTTTACACTCTGCTCCTTTCCAATGAGAAAGCTCTTCAAGTCTCGGTAGTTTACGATACGCTTCGATAGGGAAAATCAAACTCTGTAAACGCCTGTCTACTTTTACGCATAATACCGGGCTCCATCGTTTTGTACCAGGCAAAACTCCATCGTGCCAAATTTTTAAAAACTTTTTAGTTACGCCAATGTCGATCTGATGCAGGCTATCGCAGTTTATGACATCCTGTATTATGTCGAAATTATGGAGTTCAATCAACGGCGTCGTTCCAATTTGGTGAACCTAGTACACTCTGTTCCGAAAAGCCGCATCAGTTCGCATGGGAGCATTAACGTCCGCGAATACCATACGTCGTTGAGTCGATTCCCCTTCACAGCAACATTTCATACAAAACTGTCTCCCTTTATGTCCTTGTACACCTACAAAAGGAATAAAAATATTACAGTTTTATTACATAAATAACGGTGAATTGGTAGCTAAGCTTGTCCAAAACTAGCTATAATACAATTGTACAAATTCTATCAATTTTATATAACATACCTGTGATAAATGATCTGGCTGGCATATCCGCGATAATAGCTCTAAGTTTTATATGTATTATTACATTATTTGTTTCTAATGCCGTTATGTTAAGTGAATTGATTTCATCAACCAAGGGACGCAGAAAGAGCTCGTTGCTTTGTGGTTTAGATGGCCCGCTGTAGATGCCCACGATTAACACAGGAGATGTAGGATGATCAACCACTTTCAATAAAATAGACCAAAATTCTTTTCTGGCTCCCCTATGCAAAGGAAGGCCATCGATATTAATATCAAATTCGATATTGCTTGGCAAGCTGTCGTTTTTTCTAGAGGGAAAAGATGAAACATATCTCAGTGAACCATGCTAACAAATTTGTTATGGTGTCGTTGAAATTTAGTTCCAACACCAAAGTGGGATGCCGCTACAAACCTTAGCTCAGTTGTCAACTCCGAATACCATGATACCAAAATTTACCATTACCAATATCAACTATGTTGGCTCGGTCTCGCTGCGTTCATAAAATAGTCCTAGGATCTTTTGGCAACTTCAGGTCCCTTCTTTGCACGTAATATTTTCAACATCCGACGAATCGTTGTGTGCTTTTCGTTGCCAGTTAGTGCCCAGTATCGTATACAATCGTCAGGAGACATTTCACAAAAATCCGGATCGTTGCTCTCGTCATGGGAATCTTCTTCTTCCGAACCATCGTTATCGATCATTTCTACCGTGATATCCTCATTCGGATATTCGTCCTCGGATTCCTCTAAATTGTATTCATACTCCTGCGTATGTTCATAAAAACATCAACTGAATCGGATAGTAATGCTTCGTCAATCTGACCAAAAGAGGTATCGGCATCTTCGGAAATGTCGTCACCTTTGTTACCGGGAAGTGCAAATTTTCATTAATTTAACTTTCTTGCCGTACACTTTAGCTTTCTTTTCACCATAAAAGTTAAAATTCATACCTCGTTTACATAAAGACACAACGTTTTGGAGGGTGCGCTTTTCAGAGGCCTTCACAAGCTTTGCCGTGCGCCGGTAAAACGCACCGGATTTTCGTTGTGCCTGTAGTTCACGGCTTTTCGTCCCGCGGCCAGATGACGTAGATCAGACATGTCAAACATACGGCCCGCGGGCCGGATCCGGCCCGCGAAGTCTTTGAATCCGGCTCGCGAAGGAAGAACTACAATATCCATTATTATCTGGCTTGGGTGAGATTTAGCTTTGAAAATTGTAAAATAATTTGTATATATTGTGTATGCACTCTTTTACACTTAAATAACACGATCTTGAATCTTCTTGAAGTCCAAACATTTGATGAATTTTATTTCCTTCCGACTTCTCCCTCCCCTTCCGACTTGTCTTGGCCCGCAAGATAATTTTTGTTTGCAAACCGGCCCGCAAGCCAAAATGAGTTTGACATCACTGACGTAGATGGTAAAGAACTCATTGTATTGTAACACTGATATCAAATTGCTGATCACTTTCACTTTGCTTTGTTCACTTCGCTTTGCTTTGTTGACTGAATGATTGTTGACATGAATGCTCACCATAACACCGCGGTAATGTCACAGGTGAGAGAAAGAAACAAGTATATGGATAGAACAAGAAAGATGACAGCTGGTGAAAAAATTTAGCTCTTCCGTTTAGTATGGAACACATTCTTTTGTGATTGTACCCAAGTATTGCCAAAAACATGGGTAAGGAAAAAAATTAGTAATTTTTGTACATATTGTGTTTAATTTAGTATGAATTACTTAGTTACCCAGATAGCCAAAAACCGATATCCGACCGTTCGAAGACCTATATAAGACGGTCTGATATCGGTCTTAAAGCATCACTTACAGCAGTAATATTAAGACTTCGTGGATGACATAAAACGGGCCATAATTATATCAAATGCACCATTATAATGAAATATTTCGTTTGTGTTAGGAAAGCTTTTCTTTCGTCATTTTGAAATTTTTCATGAAATATTTCGGAACTAAAGCTTTTGAAATTCATTTTCATTTCTTTATTTCATTCGTTCAATGTTTACAAAAATAATGTAACTTCGAAGTAAACACTGCTGTCGTCAACACACACACGGGTAAATACACACACGGTTCCTTGACACTGTTCACTATTCGGAACATTGATCCTCATATATGCACAAAATGGGTTGATTCTTTGGGGGGTTATTCCGTAGTTCGGAGCCCTTGTATTTGTTCTTCCTTCCTTCTTTGTCGATTGGTACTTGGCCACTTCTTTGGTCGTCCTTCGGTCTTCCTTCGGGACTGCAGCGAGATGCTTGTCGGTTGACGGTATAACGATAACTAATTTAGTTCGGACATGCCGCCGCTTTTATATTGTGCTGGCCATGTCTCGAACTTTCCTATTTCCGTGTTTTTGAACGATTTCGTGTTTGATCCTGTCTGTTTTCGCATATTCTTTTGTTCCCCTAAGTCCTTTGTTACTTGTTCGCACCATATGGCACCCACTAGACAATTTTGCTTGTTCTCGTTATTGACCCTAGATGGCGCTTCTCTGTGTCCTGGCTATTGGCTATTGGTCGCCACAATTCTATTGAATGGAAAGAATAGATTATATAGATAAAAGGTTTTTTAATCAATTGATTATAATAAAAATACCAACCATCACTACTGCGGCAAACGATGACGGCGCTGTCAAAGAACGCTGCATTTTCTGAATGAAAAATCCATCGCCTGGTAGTGTTGTTCAACAGTACTTCACTTCTTTCATGCACTATGAGTACTTTTCTATGTAAAATTTACATTTAAAGTACAAAAACTACCCTTAAACATTACACAAAATCAAAAATAAAACACACTGTAGCGCACCGCATCAAGCAGATGAATAAGAATGGAGTACATTAAAACGAAGCAAAGAAGACGCCTTCGATGTATTGCATTGACAGATGAACGAATGTTGAAAGTTTCAATCGATCATGAAAGTTTCCTGAAACATTCCAAATTTTATGCTCCTCTTCCTGCCCTTCCCCCAAGAGCACCCACAACACTTTGGTATAAAATAGCGTGATTTCGAACCAATCCTCTATTAAGACCACAAAGTCGTACAGTAGAGCAAATAAAAATTCTGCGACCCATATCAGACTTTGTGGTCGTAGTGTGGTTATCTGGGTTCGTATAACTTCTTATGTATTCGTTTAAACATCTATGATTTCGTTCTAATGATCCTATTGTCTGTGGATGGTAAGCTGTGCTAAATGTCTGTTTTATTTTTAAAATTTCTGAAATTTTGTTCAATATTTCGTTGTTATATTCTAAACCTTGATCTGATTTTAATTCCATAAATGTTCCAAAAGTNAAATAGTCCAAAAAATAACACCGGAGCCCCACCAACTTAGATTGGTTTTTCTAGGTGCGAAAACACAATCACAGGGTTGGGGGGGTGGTTTGGGTAACGGTCCCTGGGCCCCCCCCCCCCCCCCCCCCTTCGTTTGCGGAGTTGTAGGGGCCCCGAGCAGGTACAGTAGGGGCCTCCAAAAATGACTCCCCCCCCGGTCAGCACTTTTGAAAACAGTTAAATTCTCGGTTTTTTTTACAAAATTCAGTTTCACGACAGTTCGACTATACTTTTTTGGGCCCCAATTACCATTCCGCCTAGGGCCTCCGACAAGCTTGATCCGCCACTGGCTAAACGTAGAATAAAACCTAAACTGGTGCACGCATTTTGGCGCTAAATCCATAGCACTATCAGATTGCGGACACCTCCAACACCACGGCAAATAGGCACAGCATATTAAACACGTCTCATTTCAGTTTCATATCCCAAAAAATCATTACTAAACTAACTATCGTTACAGAAAAAAAATACAGGCCTGAGATATCGCGTTGCTCCCTCCGGAATAATCATCCAGATCCGCAATAATCACCTTCAGGACGCACGTGCTTTAGGACTTAAAAAATTTTGAATCTGTTTGTGCGTGAATGATGCGCGGAAGATTGCAAATATGCGCGGTTGCTTTGTGCATTGCAATATGCTGACGATTGCTGTGATTATGTAGAATTTATGTGCCTTTTCACGCCTTCCTCTTTCACGCCTTTCGTGCTTGCTTCGTGAAGCGCATTAAATTGTAGTGAGGGAAAAAAAACTTTCGGTACATGTTGTGGAAACTTCTTCCCTTTTTAACATGCCGATGAATACATTTGGTGTGTGAAATTGTGATTATTGTTCTGGTTGATCTTGTGTTCTACGACCAACAAGCCGCAAATTAGATTAAGCATTGATTTTGGTGACAAATAGTGTCAAATATGTTGTACGCGCAGCCTCTTCTCCTGACATCCCTATTTTCTCCTATCTTTTGACAGGTCGTTGGGACCTGATCTTCCTTCCTTTATAAGGTTCCAACATTGTCCCTCCAAGTGTGGCACAGTCGTGTACGTTCCCCTATCGCGGTCACGTTTCATCGATTCTTTACGCTCGATCCTATCGTTGCCGCATGCAACGTTTCATCGATTCGCCACCATTACCCTATCTCGCGACTCGTGTAAACGCGACTGTGCTTCACTTCCTGTCAAGACCTGTCATATCGTTGCTATCGTACTTGTTTTGTTAGTGCCTTTATTTTTTCTTTTTCGAAGCCTACACCTCGTGGTAAGTTACTATTAGGTCTTATTATGATTTGATCGTTCTCCCTCGACGTCTAAACGCGCTATCTTGTGTGCAGGCCTAACATACGTGCCGGTCGCCGTTTCTACTGTAACCTGCCTAACCTGACCGTCCTTTGCAACGACCGCCGCCACCACGCGTCCTTTCGGCCAACAGTTCCTAGGAAGGTTATTATCGGCGACCACCACCACGTCTCCTACTTTAAGCGGTCGCACTGGCTGAAACCACTTTGTCCGGCGGGTGAGTGTGGGTAAGTACTCGGCTACCCATCGTTTCCAGAATAGATCCGCTGCGTGTTGCGCCATCCTCCAAGCAGATTTTATCGCCGCTGGACCTTCACGGTACTCGGCCGGCGGCTTGCTTCCATCTATGCTGCCGAGTAGTAGAAGGTTCGGCGTTACGGGCTGGGCGAGTTCGTCAGCTAAGGGCACGTAAGTGAGTGGACGCGAGTTAAGGATGAGCTCGATCTCTGCAAACGCTGACATAATCACTTCATCCGTAGGTCGCCTAGGAAACACGAACTGGTTCAGCACCTTCTTCACCGAGCGCACCAAGCGCTCCCAGCAACCGCCNTTTTTCTAATGTTAGTTTCGATCAGCTGCTCGACAAATGTCAAATCAAGGCATTTTTCTAGCACGTCTGAAACAGGTTAGGCCATATTTGATTCGGGTGAATGTTGATTGAATTAGGATTTAAAACAACAATGAAATTACATAAGTTTAATTATGTTAAGCTTTTTATGAAAAATAATACAATTTTTTACTTGTGCCATGCCTATATTTCGAATTACACTTCGAAGCTGTAATTCCTGTTTCGTCAAAACGCGGTTCTACAAAACTGCAGCCTAATGTAATTCTTTATGTCAAAATGCTAGGTCCTTGAGGAATCCTTGCATGATGATATTACCTGTCAACAATTTCCCGCTCGATTCTGCTCGATGTTTTAACAGATCCGGGCTGAAAATTTTAGCTTTCTAACTTAAGGTATCATAGACCCCATTTGCTAGTCGGGACGGGATGTGATCGTCAACCGACGAAGCGGACGCAACTTTGTGCTTTGTGCTTTACGAAAAAACCAATTCACAGTTCAAAAGTGGGATAGAATTTGCAAAAATGCCTTCCAAGGACGAAATGTTATGCATTCTACAAAATGCTAACATTCCTGTGTCTCCTACTGCTACGATACCCCGGATTCGTAGGCTGTAAGAAGAAACGTGTTCAATCGTGTCAGTAGACAATAACGAACAGGAACAAAAGGAGCCTGTACTTGGAAATGAAACCGACGCCGGATCGATGATGTGTAAAATGGCGAATGGCGAATAGCGAAAATGGTGGCAACGTTGCGGCTGTAGTAAATGAAGCAGTTAGCGGAAAAAACAACAAAATTGGTACAACTGCAAATACGCAACTAAATAAAAAAAATGCTACCATTATCCGAAGCTATTGTCCATGTGGAAGGCTTAGTGGAGAATTCCAGTGGTGATAAGGGAGAGGATGTATTTAAATGAATCGATCATCTCGAGCAGACATTTATAATGCTCGAAATATACGGAGTGCAGCGAATCATAATCACCCGTCGAATGATTTGACTACGTCGAATGAATACTACCAAAAGCACAAATGACTTGGCCCATCATTGGTGCAGATCACGGCTTAAGCTTTTTTTTGTATGCGTTTTGACGTTTCGAGGCTTATCCGCTGTCAGTTCCCCATACAAATCGGCAGCCAAGTTCAGCCTAGGAAATATGGATTAGAAAGTTTTCCCAATGAAAACTACTCGATTAGCTCGATCAGGTGCTCGACAAATATGTAAACAAACCAATTTACAAGCAGTTAAAAACAGGGTAAGGCCATGTTACCCATATGCTGAAAATGTAAACAAATCAACAAATATCCATAAATGCACATAAATTTAACACGTTTCAACATGTAATGTGTTGTTAAAATTAATTAATATAAATTATTACTTTTTTCGTTAGAACGTATTGACTTATTTTTTACCACGTAGCCGGATAGTCATTCCTTGCCACGGGGGTTTGGTCCGAATGGGATTTGAAATATGGATGGTAAACGCAACGGTGTTAAATGTATTAAAACGGTATTAAACGACACATGATATAAACTGTGCTTTCAAACTTCGAACCTTTGCGCTACTGCTACTGTTTTCTGCTACGTATATTTCAGAGGTGTTCTCATTCTTTATCATACAACAGCAGCATCCAACCTAACCTTTTGTGCATCATGCAGTACTTTACTTTGATTAATACCGTTGCGTTTACCATTCAGATCCAGATTTCAAACTCAAATTTATTTTCCTCATATTTTGGTTCAGTAAAAAATACCTTATGTTGTTCTTAATGATACAACCCGGTACCTTTTCACTGCTCGATATCTGCTCGATTATCTGACAGATGCCGGCTTACAGCTTAAGCTTTCTAACTTAAACCGTGATGTGCCCCANCAAGCTTGTGACGAATTTTTCTTCTAAAATCCCGGCTGAAGAAGTTTATCGCCAACTTCGCAAAAGAAAGCTGTTAGTGAATGAATCCACATTGCGCTACATAATCGATATGGAGAGTATCGCCAAAAAAGGTGCCATTCCGGAGCAAGAATTAATCTCAATTATTCTGGACGGGATTGGAGATCCGATCAACGCCGCGGCCATTAGATTCGCAACGAAAAATATGGATGAGTTAAGAGCCGCTCTGCAACGATATGAATTTATTCGACCATCTAAAACGAACCGGGCAACAGAGACGTCAAACACCACTCGACCTGACTCCGCTGTAAAATGCTACAACTGTTCCCGTTACGGACATTTCCAGCAGGATTGTCGGCAGCCACGACGCCCACCAGGATCGTGCTTCTCGTGTCACGAGATGGGACATGCCTTCCGTGACTGTCCACGACGCATCCAGTCAACATCGGCTGCAATTCAAGAGGAAGGAGCGAATGAGGCCATCGGATTTCAACATGTAGAACCTATTCAAGAGGTGAGTGTTGCATTCAAGATTTCCAATGGGTTTGAGACTCTATCCTCACGTGTGCTTTCTCTCTTTGATACTGGCAGCCCCAAGAGCTTTATCAATGAACAGCTTGTACCATCCTTAACTCATGTTCCCATTTTTTCGGGATACCATGGATTGGGTGACCGACCCCTAACATCATTAGGACAAGCAGAAGGAAAAATAAGTTTTCGTGATTCCAATGTTTATCATACGTTTATAATATTACCAAAAGCACAAATGACTTGGCCCATCATTATTGGAAGGGATTTATTGAAGAAACTGAATATTAATTTGCTTTATGTTTGTTATCGTTATTCTTTTGAAGATTTCATGAAATACAAGAAGCTAAATAAAAACGAACTAAAACCACACGTGAGGGAACATCTTGAACTGTTGGGGATTTTGAATCGTGATTATGAGAAGGGTGTTCAATTGCAATCCATTAGACCAGTTGAATTGAAAACAAGTTTAGAAGAGGAAAGCATTTCCACGACATTTAACGAACTTTGTGCTATTGATATTAACCCAGAGGTGGAAAAATTAGACATTGGTTCAAATTTAACTCGTGAACAATCTAACCTAGTAGCTTCGGGAATACATTCTAATTATCTAAAGGTACCGAATGAGCAAATCAAACAGTTTAAACATTCGATGACGATTAATGTTACGAATAATACGCCGATATACTGCAAACCGAGGCGGTTATCTTTTGCAGAAAGAAATCAAGTGCGAGACATAGTGCAAGACCTTTTACAAAAAGAAATTATTCGACCCAGTAATTCACCATATGCTTCTGCGCTTGTGTTAGTTCGTAAGAAGAGTGGTGAACTTCGTATGTGTATCGATTACCGCCCATTAAATAAAATTACGATACGTGACAACTTTCCCTTACCCTTAATTGACACCTGTCTTGAACACCTTGCAAATAAAACAGTTTTCACTCTCTTGGATTTGAAAAGTGGCTTTCATCAGGTTAATATGCACGAGGATTCTATTAAATATACTTCTTTCGTAACTCCGGATGGGCAGTATGAGTACGTCAAAATGCCCTTCGGTTTAAAAAATGCTCCTTCAGAGTTCCAACGGTTCATCAATTCAATTTTGAGTGAATATATACACAAAGGTAAACTTGTAGTTTACTTAGATGACATAATTATAGCATCTAAAAATATAGCAGAGCACATTGAGACAGTAAATAAAGTTTTGAGAACGAT
>STHD01000007.1:2784213-2815053 GCA_016170015.1 Anopheles longipalpis
TGCCACAGTGTGATACCACGGAGTGCTTACTTCCGACGGGAGGTCATGTTCGCGTACTGTTCTCGGGGTGGACGGTGCTCCGCTGGGGCCGCTAGGCATATCCTCGCGTGCCGAGTCTCGACTCGTCCCTCCAGTGGCGGTTTCCGACCCTTCCATCGCGTGCGTGTGCTGATCCATGCTGGTCACTTTCACTCGTCACTCGATACCGCGCGCGTAATTTACTAACTTCGATTCGCGAAACGGTTACCCGACGGTCGTGGAAAATCAGACGCGCGCACGAAACTGAACGATAATGAGACGACACAACTTGATTCGAATCGAACCGATTACGCTATTCGATCCAATTTTTTGGAATGTTAGAAAATTTCGGATTCTTTTCTAACTATAAAGACTTTTTTTGCCAATCACCGCTCTATGGTGCGCCAAAAAATTGGTCTTTATTCGCGTGCGTTTTAAAAGAGAGCTCCGTAGGCGCATCCTGCGGTTTTTATACGTGTTTTTCTTAGATCCTAGTTTCTTCTTCTCCTGACATCCCTATTTTCTCCTATCTTTTGACAGGTCGTTGGGACCTGATCTTCCTTCCTTTATAAGGTTCCAACAATCAGTGAATTAATTCTAATCCTTGTATTTTGTGCGTAGTGAATCCCGTCGAGTCGATCAGCTGATGGAAAGAGTTTGGCCGTGAAGCGGAAAGGGTGAAGCCGGAGTTAAACCGCAGGACGGCAGGACAAATCACATCGGAGAGAGTGCTGAATATTCGACGTCTTGAGAGGTACGCATTTTAACACTCGAAATGAGTGAAAGAAAAAAACAAAGTGTAAAGATTTCTCATGTCTCTCCGTTTTTTTTTTCTTCTATATATTTACAGAAACCTCTGCCGAACATAGGAACCCCATCCCACCGTCCGCTTCGCAGAACGCCGGCAGTTTTTTTTACCTGTTCGTCGCATGATGAGCGTATGTGCAATAAAAAAAGGGATCGTATGTATTTCCAGGTAGTTATTTCGTTCACGGTCGTGGTGTGTTCGGGACGAGGGTGTCCCGAATGCAGCAATAGGAAAGAAAGGGAAAGCGAAAAAGAAAAAAAGCGAAGGAAAGAACGGGACAAAATAAAGCTAATTTTTTGGCTTCCAGGCTTATTATAAATAAGCTTGCGAGCTTCCATGCTTGCAAGATTGCATGCTCGTATGCAAGCGTACATACGCCCCGCCCCCTATACCCGATTCCCCCACCCCCGCGAACGATCCACGAACGAGGCTTACTAAGTTGCTAGTAAGCCTTTAATAAGCCTAGATGTCGTACGACTTATGCCAAGTGGGTTCTCGTCGCCTTGTGTGCTTCTTGCCCGCGTCGTTCCCCGTTCGCGCACTCTAATCCCGCACTCTAATGTTCTCCGTACATTCTAACGATCCGCATTAGAATACCACGTACGCTGCATTCGGGGTAGCAATCGGTAAAGCGTTGTTTTGCTTAAGCGTGCAGTAAGCATAGAGGGTTTGTTTCGGCTTTCAACGAAGTTACTTGTGGACGTGGGCAGGGCGTGGGCGTTGTGTGTGTACGCTCGCTATGCGCTCTGTATTCCTATGTGCAGCGAAGGATCGTGTTTTCGTCATCCTCTTCGGCAACATTCGTACGTGTGAACCGAAGATCATTGCTTGAACCTACACGCACACAACGACAGAAATACGGAGAGCGCGCTCTGCAATGGAATGCTAGGAATGGTCCGTTTCTCTTTTTTACCCTATGCTAGCACATAGGAAGATGTCTTCCTTCGGACCATTTTTTACATGGCTCTTCGGACCATTTCCCCCTCCATTTTTTGGTCCGTTTCTCTCGCTCTCTGCACACCGGGATAAGCATAGAAGGATTGTTTTGGCTTTCTACGAAGTTAGTTGTGGACGTGAGCAGAATGTGGGCGTCTCGTGTAATTCCTGCCACACGAAAGAAAATGCGCACGCCGTTTTTTTTAACAGGCCTAACGCCATTGATTCCTTGTTGGGCCTATGCAATTATTACAAAAAATCCTTTTGTTTTTTTGCTACACGGGTTGTTGGACCTACAGTAATTTATTACAGTATTTATTACAGTAATGATTGTTTTTGCTATACATATAAGGTAGTCGGGAACCGTCAACAGGGGGCCTGTGTAGACACTCCTATTGGCGTCATTAATTGTACTGTGTTGTGTTATGCGATTTTGAAACCAATTATGGCACAAATGATATTACTGCTTCGTTATCTTTTTTCAAGATATGAATAATTATTACTAATAAAGTATTAGTTGATATTTGCAATCAATTTCGGATAGCTATATGTGGGTATAAAATCTTTTAAATCCTCATGCTTGGATTTTACTGTTAATCATCAGGCAAGCTTTAGTGATTGCACTAAGATTTATTGCTTATTCATGTCTAAGTATAAAAGATTGTGACGCTGTGTACACGCTTTAATATACGAGTACCAGGCTAAATGCAGCGAGTAGGTCTTTTAAGCTACTGTTTTATTCCTTGTGGCTCCATTGAGGCGGACGCTTTTCAACAAAGCTCTTGATTCCCTCCCGTCCATCGACTGTTGCTAAATTATCANCTTATTCATGTCTAAGTATAAAAGATTGTGACGCTGTGTACACGCTTTAATATACGAGTACCAGGCTAAATGCAGCGAGTAGGTCTTTTAAGCTACTGTTTTATTCCTTGTGGCTCCATTGAGGCGGACGCTTTTCAACAAAGCTCTTGATTCCCTCCCGTCCATCGACTGTTGCTAAATTATCAACCATTATTTGCTCACCGAGTTCATACGCTGTAGAAACGTCCATTGCTATTTGTTTATAAAAAAATGTCTTACCAAGTGCAATCACAGCACGACTTTTCGATGATATGGCTTTACAAATGTTGTCAACCTCTTCGTTGAGCAGATTTTTCGGAACTACTTTACTTACAAGTCCGGCTTCTAGAGCTTCGTTTGCGGTAATAGGAAGTCCAGTAAATAGCATATAGGCTGCTCTCATGCGAGGAATGGCTCGCACAACAGCGACTCCAGGTGTGGAACAAAATATACCAAAGCTGGCACTAATAAACAATGTACCATCGTGAGAAAGAATATGTACGGGTAGATAGCATTATTCACTTAATCTTACCCGGGAGTTGAGAATGTGCTTATATCACTGCAAACCGCCATATCACAGGACGCTACCAGCTGACATCCAGCTGCGGCAGCTAAGCCATCAACTTTGGCAATGATAGGAACCGGCGCTAACCGGATGGCATCGATCAATTCCGAACATTTGTGAAACACTTGCTTATGGCGATCGGCTCCATGTTCAGCGGTTAACTCTTTTAGATTATGTCCCGCTGAAAAAACACGGCCTTGGGCTGCTAAAACGATGCATCGCAGTTCGGCGTCATTCTGATTGCTAACGATATGCCTATGAATACTGTTCATCATGTCCAGCGAAAGTGAGTTGCGCGTTTTCTCATTGTCCAACAAAATAGTGCCAACTCCATCTTTAAACGTGTATGTCGACAGGGGTCTTTGTAAGAAACTGATTGGATGAAACTTTGTCTGTAGGATATAAGGTTTGTATCAGTTTCGTACAGCGGTAGGCAACACTTGCAAAACTTACCACAAAAATGCTTCCGATCTTTGTTATCATTTTGCGATCATCGGGTCAATTATATTGGTCTCTGTGAACCGTTCTGCTTACGACAGAATCATATGACATGTTGCAGAAACATTTATACCGAGGGGTTCAATGTTTCATTTAAACGTCGAAAAAGTGTAGAAAACCCTCTGGAACGTAGATTGGTTCTTTTTTTTTNTTGAACGTGTTAAATATGATTAAATAACGGTCTGTTTTGTGTTTTTAAAAAATACCTTTTCTTCTTGCGCACACATTGGATCCCTGAATAGGAGGTATAAACTATATGTCATCCAGTATTCGAGATACGCGGATTTTCGAGATACGTGGATTTCTCTGGAACGCATCATCCGCGTATCTCGGGTAATTACTGTAGTTATGTTTTCTTTTCTTTTTATTATATGGCATTTTTTTGTTATTAACTATTATTACTATTGTCTTTTTTGTTTTAATCTTCTTTTTTCGGGGTTTGTATCTTGGAATTGGGGTTGTACATGTTGTCTTTACCTATTTTCTGTTCCTAAGCTATTTTTTCCTTTGATTGATCCTGTTTTATGTCTGTCTTGTTTGTATACTATTGTTTTAATTGGGGATATTCGAACCCCTTTTTAAAAGACTCTACGTGTTTTGCCGTGAACAAAGTATCGCGAGTTTTTATTAGAGGGTTTGTACCTGTTTCGTATTAATATTCTTTGGTAAGACTCTCTGTTATTAGGATTTGGGCAGAATGTCGTTACGTATTGCTATTGAGTTTAGGCGCATGATATCCGTCTCTATAGTTATGTATATTCTGAGATTCCCCTATCCACTTCATGTATGAAGTTTCGGGATCTCGATTGTGTTCTATTGTTTTTCAAGTATTCTTTTGTTGTTTGGTTATTGATCCGTGATAGTGCTTTTTGTTGCTGGTTGTTTTTTTTGTATGTATGTATGTTTTTCTTTTCTTTTTTTTTTCTTAGATTGTTATGTTATTGTTGTCTATTAGTGTGATAATTTTCTTTACGAGGTTGCCTGATTGAAACCCTCTGGAACGTAGATTGGTTCTTTTTTTTTCGTAATTGCTTAGCTCGTACTCACTGATGAAACTACAAACTTTGTCATCTCGACCTTCTGAATAGCCATTTATTGTCATACTTATCCATAATCAAGCTTAGCTTAGGCGTGTATGCTAGAAACACAGTTATTACGACTTATGATGTTTTGTGTGAACATATGCATGAAATGAAATCGCGAATAAATGACCGTTTATTCAAGATTAAAAAGCTTATCCTTCGGAGTAGAAACTGATACGCTATGCAAAACGCACGCGAAAGTTATTAAAGATGCCTTAACGAGTGCATAACGCTTGAAACCAATGAGTAAATTATTGTTTGATGTCGAAACAAATGGAACCAGCGATCGGTTCAGCAAAGAACAAAATTAAAATCAAATCAAGTTCAAATGATTGCATTAAAAAAAAAAAGAATATTACTCTGCAAGTAAAAACGCTCTATGATTCCACCTATACCTCGGTGATAGGTCTCTTGGCAATGTAAGCCTTAATATTTTCATTGTCAAGCACCTTATTGACCACATCCTGCAAGTTCGGGAAATTCTCAAGCAGATTGGTCTTGGTCAGGTAGTTCAAATAGTCTAAGATGCCAGCAAAATAAACATCAGCCCAGGTCGGCTTGCCAAGCACCAGGTGGCCGTTGTTCTCCTTAGCAATCACGTTCAGCTTAGTCAGATAGAACGGAATCACTTCGTTGTTCAGGGTGATCATTTTCTTCTCCTTCACCATATCGTCCGGCTCGTAGGCAACAATTGCAATTTCTACGAAGAGAGAATGAAATCAATCATCATTTGTATGGTCGCCGGTTCGTATGCAAGTGTCGATCAGTACTTACTTAGACGGAAGTCATTGATCGTATCAACAATTGCATCGATTTGCAGTGCCTCTAGCGGATTATCGCCGGCCAAATTGATCTGCTTGGCTACATATCGACACATGGCCAACGATTGATGAACACGCTTACCATCGACCTCCAACACCGGCATCTGGCCCATGGGCATTGCTAGAAAAAGAAACACGGACCATTGGACGGGTAACGGGCAGACGAAAGGGAAAGAGAAAAAGAGAAATAGCGGTTTTAAATTTTAATAGTAGCTGGATTTGTACGGGATGTGAATTTTGTTGCGTTGAATTTTTCTTTTGCTTAAACATCGTACAAATTTTTATGTNCAACACCGGCATCTGGCCCATGGGCATTGCTAGAAAAAGAAACACGGACCATTGGACGGGTAACGGGCAGACGAAAGGGAAAGAGAAAAAGAGAAATAGCGGTTTTAAATTTTAATAGTAGCTGGATTTGTACGGGATGTGAATTTTTTTGCGTTCAATTTTTCTTTTGCTTAAACATCGTACAAATTTTTATGTTATGTCTGTTTCAGTTGTGTTTGTTTGAGATAAGCAGCTGAATCTTGAATCCACAGTGAAGGTAAAAGAAATAGAATGAAAAAAATACATCTTATCACAAAACTATATGACGCGTGAATAGAAATGATACAGCAAAGGAACCACACATATCAACAAATTTGAAATAACAACACAGAAGAAGGATCTATCAACACGAAGCTTGCATGACTCGGCACACCAGGCTCCGAGGCCGAGTAGACTGGTTTGTTAGTAGATAAGATTATGAAACGAACTATGGCAACCTACTGCAACTGCACTGGGAACTGCAGCAAGGAAAACGGAACGATCTTTTGATTTTTTCTACATGCTTCTTTGCACTCACGAGGAGGGCAAATTTGTTTTTACAGGTCTTACTTGTCCATCCCATCACGGACAGGTTTATTTCCATCTCTTTTTTTGTTAATATATTTCAGTTACTTCGTCGCATGACTCTTTTCATATAAACGTTCTGAACTTTTTGAGTGCCTCGCGATAGTGCAATCGATTCAGGGAGTATATCCTTTGAATGTATATCGATGACACAGTTCGTAGAGGCATCATGCAATCTGATGCCGTTTATCATTTAGTCGTATTTAGTCGTGTATCAATCCAGTTTCGAATGGATTCGATCGATGTGACGTTGTCAACCACTTTCTGCAGATTCGGATGATTCGCGACCAGATCAGACTTGGCCATGTAGTTCAAATAGTACAAAATTGCGGTGAAATAAATGTCGGCCCAACTCAGCTGGAAAACAGAGGGGGAAAAGAAAAAGATAGAGAGTTGATAATGGTGAATTTTAGCATGCGATTTGCCCGAGTCTGCAATCGAACTGGCTGTTCGATAGAGCATTTACTTTAGAATTTGCCAGGTATCCATTATTTTCGCGTGCAATGTCGTCCAGCTTCTCCAGATAGAATGGAATGACCTCGGTGTTCAAAGTAACCAATTTCTTGTCCTTGATTTCATCGTCCGGTTCATACGAGACAACGGCAATCTCTAAAATATTACAGGTTTTAATAGGCGAGATTCAGTTTGGGAATTGTACAGCTAACTGTCCCTTCTGGTAGGAATGATTCAATCGGCCATTTTTTTGTCTAATCTTTTTTGCATCCTTTTCGTTCGAAAACGTTTGTTGCTTAATGGCTTAAGTTATTCAAGAATGGATATTCAAGAAAAACAAATCATAAGAAGTTGGGAACTCGAGCAACACGCACGGGTCCCTACAGTACATTGCAATGTTATGCACACCTTCTACAGCTACAAAACGTCCTCTCAAAAAGGATTACAAACATCTGGCCGGTAGAATGATCCATCCAATTTGAGGGCACTTCGGAAGTGCCTTCGGAAAAATCAGGGACACCGTATAAGCGAACGCTTACTTAGACGGAAATCGTTCACCGTGTCGACCACGGTGTCAATCATCAAGTTCTCCCAATCGTCAGCGCCGGCCAAACCGACCTGGTTGGCCATATAGCGGGACATTGCGACCGATGGGTGCAATTTTTTCCTGTCAACCTCATCCACCGCCAGTAGACCCATCGGCATTGCTGAAACGAAAGATGGAATTGTTGGTTCATGGTAACTGGAATGAGACCCTTTGCACGATTCGTGAAGATATCGATGGCATAAACGAATTAAAATCGCGGTGAAAATGGATGAATGAATAAAGCGAACTAAAAAAACGGAGGAAAACTTTATGGCAAACGGACACCTTCGCTTCCCAAAAACAAAAATTGTAAAATAATAGAACTGCTAAAAATAAACACATTTTACAGTACTCATTGTCCAACAAAAAGTCCCAATGCCATCTTTAAACGTGTATGTCGACAGGGGTCTTTGTAAGACACTGATTGGATGAAACTTTGTCTGTAGGATATAACGTTTGTATCAGTTTCGTACAGCGGTAGGCAACACTTGGAAAACTTCTTCTTCTTCTTCTTTGGTTGGTAGGTTGTATCCTCCTATGGTTTTTGGTCTCTAGCATAATCAGAGGCGTACTACAATGGTGTAGAAAGAGAGGACTGTGGTGTCCATTTCTCTTGTTTTCCTTGTTTGTGTTGTATTCCGTATTTCAATTTGTCATTATATTGCCCAAAGTGGGTATAGATATCAGGTGGGCTTATCCCTAACGATTTGACAGCTGCGCTGTAGAAAAATGAATTAAAATTTGACGTTTATGGGTTCGATTTTTTGTCAATGTATGTGAGCGNTTTTTGCATCCTTTTCGTTCGAAAACGTTTGTTGCTTAATGGCTTAAGTTATTCAAGAATGGATATTCAAGAAAAACAAATCATAAGAAGTTGGGAACTCGAGCAACACGCACGGGTCCCTACAGTACATTGCAATGTTATGCACACCTTCTACAGCTACAAAACGTCCTCTCAAAAAGGATTGCAAACATCTGGCCGGTAGAATGATCCATCCAATTTGAGGGCACTTCGGAAGTGCCTTCGGAAAAATCAGGGACACCGTATAAGCGAACGCTTACTTAGACGGAAATCGTTCACCGTGTCGACCACGGTGTCAATCATCAAGTTCTCCCAATCGTCAGCGCCGGCCAAACCGACCTGGTTGGCCAAATAGCGGGACATTGCGACCGATTGGTGCACTTTTTTGCCGTCAACCTCCAGCACCGGCATCTGACCCATCGGCATTGCTGAAACGAAAGATGGAATTGTTGGTTCATGGTAACTGGAATGAGACCCTTTGCACGATTCGTGAAGATATCGATGGCATATACGAATTAAAATCGCGGTGAAAATGGATGAATGAATAAAGCGAACTAAAAAAAGGAGGAAAACTTTATGGCAAACGGACACCTTCGCTTCCCAAAAACAAAAATTGTAAAATAATAGAACTGCAAAAAAATAAACACATTTTACAGTACACTTCAGATTCAGCTGCTTACGGTAGAAGTTTTCCGATTATCTCAGTTTAGTGTGTGCATGTGCCTTTGATTGAATGTAAAATCGCATATCAAAATGTAAAGGGTTCAAAATCCAGCCAATATTAAAATTCAAACTTAACCTAAAAGCTGTTTAGGCTTTGTACTTTCTAATTACAACACATTTGTTTTCTTTGCTGCATTTAACACAAGTGGTTAACAACATAAAACATACGCAAACTGATACGTACATAAACTAAACCAGGTTAATCACATTCCACGTGATCTTCGTGAGTTATTTTAGCTGAACATCATCACCGCGAACAGTTACCGAAACAAGACGAGTACGCATTAGGTTCGAATGGGATCAATCGATGGCTAAAATTATAGTACATCAATCGACGACAATGACGGTTTCGCAGAACACGACACAACGATACTATTCTAACTATCTCGGTTAGAAGGTCAATTCAAACTGTGCCACCAATCGTGACATCAGTCTTTTCATCACGGGAATATGTATGGTTGGGAAAGAAAGACGCAAGGAGCCGTTTTGTAGCGGGCGGTAAGTAGGTAAAGCATGCAAAGGTTACGGACGAAATTAAATAATCATGAGACATCGATGTGTTATCGATCGATTGGATGAAATATACAATTTTAAAAATATACTCTAGTGCATAAACGTATTGTACGGGAGAAAAGCAGATTTTAGAGCTTGTAAGTTGACTCACTTGGCTTGAGTGCTGGCCATTCTTCGCGGGTGATCCTCACATCATCGAACGGTAGATTTCCGTAGGACAGCAGGAATCGCAGAGGTTCGCCCAAAGCTTTCACGTTGAAGTAATACACCTTGTAATCCGGCATGATGTTAACGGTAGGTGAAGATCTTTAGGTGAAGAAATTATTTAAAATAAATGTTACTACTTATGGAGAGCGCTAGCAAAACAATGTTTGTTATCTTTCATTACACATTGTAAACTGTACTACTGTTATCAAAAAAAAAAAGCTGTGTCTATATCAAACAAATATTCGTTTTGTTCTTCTATCGTTTCTTCTTAAATGGAGCTCAGTTTTTTGTCGTTTTTTTGGTAGAATGGTTTCGATGGTTCATAAACTTCTAACATATGATAATTTTGTTGATCGCCATTGACTACCGCAACAAAAATAAATATGTATGCATCATTTTGCAATAATGTCAAGAAGAAAATTTTATTTTTCTTGAAATAAACAAATCAAAAATATCACATCCGATTTCTTTTATACAGATCCAACGGATCTAGGCAATGTACCCTCTTCACAACACCGGCACAATAGTTTAGATGGATAATTGATTTAACCTTGATCATGTAATTATGATGTTTGCTTCTTTTTTTCCTCTTAACCATGACGTCCGCGCGTATCACTCTGCAGTATTTGCAACCGGATATTTTGCACAATTCTTGAGGCAACTCTACTTCACTATAATCGAACTCAGAACAAACGAAACATTTCTTCACCACTTAACACTGCCAAGCGTTTTAATGATCGTTTGCTTTCATATATCGTAAAGGGTCTGCTTTTGCACAATTTTTCACCGATAGCATCTTTTTTGTCTCCCTGCTTGAACACGCCCTTTCTTACCTGTTGATCGAACTTGAGCTAAGAATATGGTCAGACTAAAACAAGCGCACGTACCACACGCTTATTTATCCCCAAACAGGCACCCGGTAGTGTAGTATTCGTGCATATTCGGAACAACTTTTATTGCGCACACTCGTCGCCGTGTTACATGTGGTGGTTGATCAGACGTTCAACCTTATTTACGTATTGTGTGCGCTATCGCGACGAACTAGGGGGTTTGTTCCATTCCCGAACTTTTATCAATGTGATGCGTTTGTTTGATGAATACGGCAAAAGAAAAGCTGTACGATCTATTGCTTTAACTTAATTGTGATAATATTCTCTATAGCGACTCATATTCAAAAAAAAACGATGGCAATTTATCATGTGGATGATACAATAGTAAAAAAAGACATTTATGGTAACTTCCTCAAAAATTACAGTATGCGTAGAGGCTTTTATAAATTATAATATTTTGAAATATTCGAATACAAACGTATCTTCAACGCTGGCATGAAACATTACAATCGAGCGTGCTTCAACTTCCTGGACCTATTTTAACCATCGGTTAAAATTGATAAAGTTTCCGTGATTGTTGCCGAAACGCATATTCGTTTACAAGACCCAAAAAACACATACCGCAACGCCCTGCTCTGTGCGTTTACAAAATGTGCGTTAACATACATTCGCCCATAGCAAAGAACAGTAAACGATGTCGACCAACTGATGAATCAATCACATGGCCTACATCACGGAGCGTTGATCGTGAAATAGTTTTTGCACTTGTTTTAATGTTGAGGTAGATATGGCACTGTGTCTGTTTCGTAGTTTTATTTTTACGTATCAGTATACCCATCCGACACTAGCTAGCTAGCTAGCTTCGATCGTCCTCTGTTACATTTTCTTGGTCAGCATAGGATGTTTTGTTCAAATCAGAGCGATGTTGCTCATGTACACACATTTCGCTCGTTCGCATTATGCAATGCGGCACCAAAACTGCAAATGTTTCGCGAAAACACGTTAAACCGATAATGTGTGCTGATATTATGCTCGGGTTTCATAAAATCCGCATATACAGCAAGTAAATTATTTTCTTCATTAGAACATTCTTTATCATTGCAAACGAAAATTTGGCAACGATTGCCAGCGTATTTTTAATAAATGATCTTTACAATGTGACAAGATAAGCTTATCAAACATTGATACACAGATACGGTGTATTTTTCATATACTGTCGTGCTAGGTTGGGCCTCTGTAAATGTTTTTTTCCTCTTTTTTAACTCAGTCCAACCCTCCACGGAAAATACACGTGTACAATGTGCTTATCATTAGACCGTTTGTTTTTGTATTCACGACTTGTCTATGATGTCATTTCGATTTGATCCATACCCTGATATCAATGATCATGGGACGTGCTAGACTGCTATTAAAGCTTATTTTTATTATGAAATAGAATTCAAGTTTTCTTAGTTTAAGAAACATATTAAATATTAAAAAAGGAAATTGTAAACATGTTACATATATCACAACATCTTTGACGATGTCCCGACTTAGGTCCACTTTATAACACGTCAAGTTCCGGCGGTAGTGGTATCTTTTTCGAAATAGCAAATTTCCGTAATGCCTCATATTTGTTTCGCAGCGAATCTGCCTCGTCCTGCAATCGGCCAGTTTCCTCGTGCATTAGCTCCATATCACGCCATTCTTGTGATTTCTCTGTCTCCAACTCATCCTTCTGTTCAATGCGCTTTATACGGCAACTGGCAGCGTATCCTCGATTTTTCAGCGTACGACGCCGTTGCTTCATGCGAACAATTTCCTCGCGTGTCAATCCTCGCATTTTCAGCGTACGGTTCAGATCGCGTACCGTTATCGACACCAGCTCATCGTCACTAATATCCGGGATAGGACAGGGAGATAAGGGTGCCTGCAATCATAATGGAAAAACAAGAATGTTACTACGGAACGTTATTCAAACATAGTGGTACTCGATGAAAATCGAGATTCGGATAATTACTTCATTCCAGTGAATAGATTTCGGGCGCATCATTGACTACAAATACAGAAAGGGGTACACGGTGGAATGGATATGAGATTAACTCTTGTACACGATGAAACGGGCGGCAATTGTTACGCATTCACTGTTAGCAACCCACTAGCAAAACTTCCGTACAACCAGTCTAACTCAATAGACTTGTTGTACTTAGCAGTACAAATGCGGATAGAATATTACCTGTGTACTTTTACGCTCGCGCTTGATTTCCTGTGGCATTTTTCGCCAGTTCTTATACACGACAGTACTCGATGGTACTTTCTAGAAAGACGGACAACAAAAAACTATCGATCGAATCGAGTAACTCCCTTGTACGGGTACTAAGTTTTATGCGACGCCTAACCCTGGAAGGAGAAAAAAAGGTAGAAGTTATGCTAGCATCATGAGAAATAAAGCAAAGTGCAAGTCATGGTGGATTCATTATAGGTGCACCCTTACCCTAAGCAAGAATCGATGCACGCCAGTATAAATGAGGCACAGCTTCACCGACTGTTTACAAGTCCACAATCCACTAAAACAACATCAAATTGACAGTAAAATTTACTGCAATAACAGCAAATTGTACTTTACAAATATCGAAATGCCTCGCTTTTGTTTATATGCTTTCTTATGTACAAGATCAAGGCTAGCTAAACTTTGTTTCGATCTTCGATTTGTAAGCAAAGACCTTCTACGCCTAGGTTATGTCATGCGCAGCATTCTGACATTTGGTGTGCTCGCAAAAAAAATTATATTCCACAAAAAAAATCCTACTCAAATTGGGTTTGAGGAACTAAAAACAAGAAATCACGTCATAGGCAGGAATTCAATAACTTTTTGAAAATTATCCACAGTGCGTTGAACTCAAAGAAAAGTGTTTAATTGCCTTTCATTAGAAAGATTCGGCCACCAGATATTAGATACCATTTGAAACCAGGACACGCTGATATAGACAGATCCATTTTCGCACAATAACAATTCGGAGCACTTTCGCAGAGTATGACAGTTCACAGTCGCGCCATTTTCTCTGGCGCTCAACATCTGCTGTATTGACGGCATAAACAAGCAAACCTGGAAATTTGCGATGGACGCTACGAATTCCGTATCAAAGGTTTGTATTTACTAGCACTTTAATTCATGCTGCCATTCCGCTAATAATGTCTTTCTCAGGGTGTATTTGTGTTTAAAAATGGAGCAACACGGGCTAAAGGACGCAGAAAGGTCCAAACTTGCAACAGCTTTCTGGCTGAAAACACAACCAAACAGCTTTGGTTTCGGATGTACAAAAAACACTGGGAACGATCGCGGCAGATGATTTTGAAGCTGCAAACAAGCAGCTACGGCAAGATAATAGATGATCTGTTAAAGTTTATAGAAAGCTGCCAAAAATCAAACAAATACGAAGGATTCATTCCGACCGCAGCATTGCTGACTGGCATCAATCAAATCGATCATCTGTCCCAGTTTGAGAAGCTCGCAGCCGATATTCACAATAACACACTCTCGGTAGTGGTGCTGCTGCCAGCCCGTGATGGGACAAATCTGAAGCAAGCCATTGAAACAATTGTTGGGAAGTGCATTGAGAGCCAATCCAAGGATCGGTGCGACGAAAAACGATTTCGTAAAAACCAACTGAATCTAGACGTTTTACAGGCGTGGTACCTTGAAACGCACGGTACGTTTTGTGATGCGAGACCAAAACTTACCATTATTGTGCCCGATTTTGAGCTGTTCAACCCAGTCGTTCTGCAAGATCTCATAGTCATTTTAGAGTAAGTACTGCCGCAGAAAACAAATCTAAAGCGCTCCTTAAATAATGCTGTTTGATACACGTTTTCCAGTTCGTACGCTGCAAAGTTGCCGTTCGTGCTGGTGTTTGGCGTAGCAACTGATGTATCAACCATCCACAATGTGCTACCGTACCATGTGACAAGCAAAATCAAGATATCCGTGTTTCAATCAGAACCGTCCGCTACAAATCTCAACAAAATTCTAAACGAAGTGTTGTTAACGCCATTCTGTCCGTTTCATCTGTCGGGCAAAGTGTTTAAGCTGCTACTAGACATTTTCCTTTTTTACGATTTTTCTGTAAATGGATTCATCGAGGGCTTCAAATATGCCTTCATGGATCATTACTTTCAAAACTCGATCAATGCATTAAGCGCAATCGTCGACGATGAGGACGAGCTGAAAGCAATAATTAATGATCTATCGTCATCAGAATTGGAGCAAATACGTCAGTTGCCTTCTTTTCGACCATACGTGGAGTCCCGTCCAAATCCGCAAGATGTCGTGGATCTTCTTACGAACGACGATCATCTGAAGCGATCTCTAGTACCAATGGTAATGCAGGTGCACAATTATTGGTTTACTTTTCATTGTTCAATGCACATATTACAAACTCTCGTTGGCGATCTGCCAAAAGCACCGTTGGGAAAGCAAATCCGTGAGCTTTATTGCTTGTGTGTTGCTTCGGATGTAACCTCACTGCCCGAGTTCAAGGAATGCATTCAGTTATTATCGTTTTTATCCAAAGACGAAATGCTGCAAAAGATTAAACAAGTGCTAAACGTCGTGTTGCTGTGGGTGGAACGAAACGATCAGATAAGCATCGAAGGCTGCTTAGTGTACGACGTAGCACCATTGGAAGAAATAGCAAATGGTTTGGTCTTATTGGCCGATGAACTAGTAGACGCTAACCATGAACCTATCGTAGAGGGAAAGCAGCACGAGCAATCGTCGTCTCTGCTCTCTCCTCATATGGGACGGCAAGAGCTGCGTGAAAAGTTGCTTTCGGCAGCGAAACATTCCAAAAGCGAGACCACCGTAAGCCGTGCTATTGGAAAGATAATGGATTACTTTGTTAGAAATATCTTTCAACGTTATCTTCGTCCTGCAACCAGCCAAACGGTGCCTTTAGTGGAACTGTTTATTTACAACGACAGCACTTACCTCCGCCAGCACATTGTTGGTGCGCCTAGGGCAGCAGTTCACATTGCCCTTAATAATCCTCAATACTACACACAATGTGATTGTTGCATTCTTGATGAATCGTCCTGCATTGTTCCTTCGCTGCCAGATCTTTCAATCGCATACAAATTGCATTTAGAATGTGGTCGGATGATAAATCTTTTCGATTGGCTTCAAGCTTTCCGTATGATTATCGATGATAACAATAATGACGAGATTGAGCAGCAAGTTGATCCAACAATTCAGTAAGTATATCGTAAATTACTTTCATTGCTGTATGCTTAGTTGCAATAATAATTGTTTGTTATTCTTAAACAGGGCACGCTTCACCCGAGTAGTGGCAGAGTTGCAGTTTTTAGGCTTTATAAAAACATCCAAAACCAAAACCGATCATGTCACAAGGCTTACGTGGTGAAAATGATAATTTCCAAATGGATCACATTCGCTCATATTTGGGCATATATCACGGTCGGGTTGGGAATTCATGTTAAACATTTTCTTATACTATTGTACTGTAATGTATTTATTACACATGAGTTGTTAAATGTAAACGTACAGCAATAATTAAATGATGAAAAAAGTATACATAGAATTCAGTAATTCGTTGTGCAGTTTTGAATCGATTAATTTTCACATTCACCTTTAATTTCACATTTCCTTTAACATAACGGCCACCCTCAGAAATTTGAAACAGTCAGCTTATGTATATAGTATTTTCACCAGGAAACGCAGCTTCGAAATTTGGCCCAAAAGTTTGACGCTGTCAAAGATTACACAAGGGTTCAACAGTATTGGAAGTGTTTATGTTTTTTTTCAGCTATTGGGAAAAATAAAACCGGATCTTCGGAAGTAACAATTAATTAAACACGTGCCAAATGTCTGGATTTGTAAAGCGTCGACGTGCTTTAAACATAAAAGGTACGCGGCTATCCGTGCACACGGGCCAGCCGATAACTTCTTTAGGAAATCCCTCACTGGATCATGTTTTTGGTGGCGGGTTTCCCATCGGTTCAATCATTGGTATCGGTGAGTAACATGCATTGGTCCAACGACTGTATCAGTTGTTTCTTATGCATCTGGTTCTTTATTAAAAAATGCAACAGGCGAAGACAAACATGGAAGCTATTCAAGGGTGTTATCGAAATACTTTCTCGCCGAAGGAATCGTAAACAAACATCCGCTGCTGCTTGGAACGATGGAAGAAGATCCAACGCAACTGGTAGGTGGAACTAACACATTTCACTTGTTCAACGTGTAAGTCGCAGATTAATAATGATTCCTGTTTCTAGATCGAAAAATTACCAACACCCATTGAAGGTAACGCAGCATCGTCGGAAAGTAGCACCGACCAGGAACCAGAGAGCATGCGCATCGCATTTCGTTACAATCAGCTAGCACCTGTAGATTCTGAACAGAAATCATCCACAGCTCTGGGACACTATTTCGATCTTACAAAAACAATAAGTTCCACCACGTTACTTGAACACGATATAACCTATTGGAACGGAGATGAAGTGCTTGTAAATGATGGCGGGTTCGTAGGTTCGTTTAAAAATCCACAATATGCATCGCTATTGTACTCCATACATCGGAAAGCAAGTGAGCAACAGTTTAATTCCGCTTCGGACGAAACCTCGAAAAATGTGCTACGAATTTGTTTAAACTCAATCGGTTCTCCATCGTGGTATGATAGAAACTTTTCTGACGATTTTCTACGATTCATCGTTTTACTAAAAGCAATCGTACGGAACACACTGTCAGTGTGTTTGATTACCGTACCATTCCATCTGTTTAAGCACCTAGACGATATTCAACTGTGCAGGAAAGTGCGAAATTTGTTTGACTTTTCTTTCGAACTGGAAGCATTTGCCGGCCAGCTGGAAGAACAAACGAATCCTGTCTTTAAAGAGTATCACGGCTTGCTGAACATCACTAAAATAGCACCATTTAATAGCTTGGCTCCCTTCCATCCCAAAACGCGCGATTTAGCGTTCAAGCTGAAACGGAGCAAGTTTGTGATCGAAAAGCTACATCTTCCGCCAGATATTGCAGATGACGATAGCGGCACTAAACATTCAGCGCCAACACTTGGTTGCGCTAGTAGTGGAATGAAAAGCAAGTTGGATTTTTAGTTATCCAAATATAAGAAATTGTTCCTCTTTGAATTAACACAATATTTTTCTTTTTTATTCACGCTTAACCTATACAAGTTTTAAAATGTGCCTTTCAAATTGCGGTTCCTAAACTAGGTAACTCTTGGAGATCTGATAATAGTGAGAATTGTTGTTAAAAGCCATATCTGGACGTGGTTTGGCGTACTCCTTTGGTTGTATGTACGTTTCGCGGATGGTTGGTACGGAAATGGGTGAGGGCAGTTCATGCTCGTAAATATTGTCCCGTACACGACGATTTGCCGGTAGTGCTGGGATTGGAATGTGCGGCAATGGATGCGTGCGTAGCATTTGTGTAACATGGTTCTTACGCGGAAGCTTGGTACAGCTCAAAATAATGCTAAGCAGGACACAAAATTCAACCACTGCTACAATCAATCCAGCACAAAGAAACAGAAAGTACTGTTCACGGTACCACAGCTCAATCTTGTGCAGGCAACCCTAGGTGGGGATTAAACGAAGCCAAACATTGGATCACATTAGTATAAAGGAAGGGAAATTATTCAGTAAATGATTTGCTTGCAATTAAACTTACATCCAGATGTCGGCTTTTCTCATAATCTTGCGTCTGCAGCGCCTGGCAAAGTGTCACGTTTACCGGCACGGGGTCTAGGTAAGCCGTAAATTCGAACCGATTCACTAGCTTGCAGCATGTTAAAGGGACGGTCAGTTCTTTCTTGCCTAAACTTTGTAGCTTCCATAAGGCTGTGTCATAGTTGATGCTGGTGTTGATGGCACAGCATTCGAAAATCGTTTGCGCCAAATCCATCGCTGCGGTAAATTGTTCATGTCCCGGCACACCATAGTTCGCTTGGAGGGCTTTTACCATTGCCGTTTCGTTGAGGTTTAATCCAAGACACTGGGGCCACGCGGTAATCATAAGGCATACACCAAACTCTGCTACCAATAGCGAAAGAATGATCAGGAAGTACTGGAAGGAGCACATTTAAATAGCTTGTTGTAGCGAATGTGTAGCCTAAGCTTAAAAATATTAAAAGCATAACTACCATTGTCAATACACAGTATGTATTCATGCACGTTGCCCAACATCCTAGCAGGGAGGCAATAATAGCCACTAGGCCAGCCGTGGTAAGGGCGAACGCTACGTAATAAAACAAGGGCTGTTCTAGCTCCGACAGGGGTGTCCTTTGCTGATCGGATGCAGATATTAGCAACCGCGATAGTAGAATCCGGGGGGAATCGGTGAACAGATAGAATCCAGTGGAAAGTAGTGTAATACCACACAGCTGAAAAGGGGAAAATCGAAAAGAAAATCAGATTTGGAGGATAACATTGTGGTGATATTTTGTATTCTTGGGTTAGCTTAAGTGTAGTGCTAACGAAGGTAGTAATATTTTCAGTATAAAAACGACACAGGCCGGTAAATAGTGATGAACTTACTTTCGTTGTACTTTAAAAAAAATCTTCTACATAACAATAAAAACAATTCGAACGATCAATATAAAATCAATATAAATGGTTTATCAATACAAAATGATAGAGTTTCCAAACTATCAGAACTCGTTCAAATGAATTCAAATCGATTAAACTCTGAGAAGCAACAACCATGCTGCACTTAAGAATTAATTGAGTACAATGACGATATTTGTTTCATGCTCGACAACATTTAACGAATGTTATCACGTTTCGGGTCTTCCTCGCAAAATATCACAAATGAACAGTTAATAAACATTTCCAACCCACACATTAATTTGAGCATGTACTAACTAAGTTTTGCTGTTTGGTGTTTCCATTACAACACACTTATGTTAAACTTTCAATGCCACCAAAAGTCCACCATACACCGGCAGTAACCGGTGTTACAGCAGGGTGGTACCTTTGACCATAGAATAATGCTCTCCGTACAATTACTATTTAATAAATATCGTCATCGCATTGTCGACAGCACCATACTTTTATTTACACATGTCATCCACAGTGGTTGAACATAAAAGAAGAAAAAAAACGTGATCGGGCAGGTGTAACGTTTGCTCCACATGCATACATTTAGTGAGGTCTTGGGAATGCCCAGTGAAATAGCATGGGAAAATTTAGAAGTTTTAGTTTAATATAATGCAAATCGCACTGAATGAAAGAATGTATGCTTCTTGACACACCGATGTATCTAAATACTTAATACTAAATAACGAATATTTGTGAATATTTTGTATTTCATGCTGAGAATTGTTCTAACTCCGCAATATACCCCGGTGACGAATACAAAAATAATCAAACATACTACAACATTGATTGCAAGGTATAATTGTGCTGTGTCTACGTATTTTTTCGCTACTAATGGAACCATTCGGTAGTGTTAACTACTTTAGTTTTTTTTTGCTGTTGTCGGCATAAAACTCGCTATCCTTTGATTTTGTTTTCTCGATAAAAATTTCAGCGCATTATGTGAAGTGAAAAGCACACCGATGATGTAGATGAAAATGCCGTCACGAACGACTAAAGTTTGCATTCGGAGAGTTCACCATCTGCTGGTTTTGTACGTTCTGTTTTGCGCGATTTTCACCAAAGCGATTGCGCATCATACATTTTTATTATGCGCCAACAGTTTGCAGCTACGTACGTCGCATTTGCACCCTTCAGTAGTAACATAAACGCCGGCACAAGCGATTCCGGCACGATTTATGAGCACAGATGAACACACACACGTACTTATAATTAGTGTCTACTGTTTTGTGTGTTTTTTTTGCTTGTTTTGTTTTTTTTGTACACCAATTTTGTAATCTTCCGCTTTCCCGATGTTGTGTCCCGTGCATTGTTTACTCCCTCAAATGCATTTTTTATTTTCAACGGATTTATTTGGGCAGTCTTTGCCGGGGGGATGATGGACAGCGTGTAGCAAATAGCACACGATACTGTACGCTGATGCGTATGGAACTAACGAATAAAATCACTTCACAGGTACGCTTTAAAATCACTCAACCGTATTACAATTACTACATTTTCTATTATTCTGCAGTTGATTTTGTTTTAGACTGCGTTAACCTTCGGTGTTTGAGGGTTAGGTAAAAAAACAAATAAAAGTCCCGGTAAGAATATAGTTGTTGACTTGCAACAGTATAGAAACATCAAAGAACTACCGATCATTAACATTAATATATTGAATTTTTTTAATGCATAAGAGTAATATTTTGTTTTGTTTAATCCAGTTTGCTTTTTTGTATGTTACGGTACGAGTTACATGTCAATGGTACGATGCGATCACGCGTATGATTTAATCCAGCCACGCCACAACAATAGAATGCATTCATACATTTCGAAATGGACAGCAAAAGTAGGTAATGACAAACACACATACACACACAAAAGTCAGGCACAATATGAATGATAGACAGGATAATTTTACCATAAATATTAGATTGCAGCTTGCCAGCACAAACTTGTGATTAAACACTTTGCTCAGTTTCATGGTGATGTTTCGCGCCAAAGAACGTTTGCTGTTTGTATTTATGCCATAAAAGCTTGGACCTCCTCCGTACGTTCTATCGCGTCCACTTACAATATTTGAGTACTTAATAGCGATCTACTACTGCACAGTTAGTGCGATCATTGCACCACGAAAGCTGACAAAGAACTGCCGAACATCGTAGTGGACGCACTGGACACAAGCACATTGATCACCGTTTGCGTCCGGTGGAGTTGTGTGCGCATGAAGCGTTACATATTTGTGGTGTCGGGCCGAATCGCCGGCAAGAACAACGCATACAACGCGTACGGATTCGGACCAGCGCGTGAATGTTTCGCGTCCAAACCAACCAAATTCGAATTTGGTGCGATCGCTTTAGCATGGACATATACATGGGGGAAAAACTGTTTTGATCAACTTTTACCCACAGGAACGTGATGTACCCTTCTGCATGTGGAACCATGCAACAGCACGTGCTAGGACGTGGGTGAAGCATTTACATCAAACGTGGTGTTAACGTACGCAAAACATCTAACGACGGCAGGAAATCGATGCACGGAAAAGCCCATGTAAATAAAAATATACAGTCCCATTTTTTAATTGATTGAAACACTCTGTTTTAGTGATACTACAATTACGTACATGATTTAACATACATATATACTATGCGGGACCAGGTTTCAAATCCCATTTGGACATTCCCCCAGTATCAAAGTCTGGCTATCGAGCATTGTGGTAAAAGTCTAGTAAGCCAGAAAGAGGTCGTTAAGCCAAGAGGATAGAGATATCTACTATAGCACAGCCATTTAACACGACTATGGTAGTTACTCTATATCGTTGACTTATATGCGTTAAGTTACTTTATTGAGTCTGCATCTCAAACCCCCGGTTATGTATGTCGTGTGGCGCTGGTTGATTCCATTCTCTCGGATAGTCAAACGACATTCAAAATTCAACAAAAAACCTGCCCAATAAAAGGTCTGTATTAGTTATTTCTGAAGAGCAAATTGTATTCTTTCTGGCTTTTATAGCACAGCAACCTCCGAAGTTTTTTGGGTAGCCATCATTGGGTTCTCTTGGACTTGATTTACGCATTGCTAGCTAGTCTGGTCCTATGTAGTGCAGACGACATTCGAATGAGATTTTGTATTGATGTTGTCATGATGAAAACCGAAGCTGCTGTTGCCTTCAGCAGTAGGCAGTTCCGCGAGGGTTCTTCTTCTTCTTCTTCTTAGCTTAACGACCTCACAGGTCACGCCGGCCATTTCTGGCTTACTAGACTTATTTTTACCACGTAGCCGGATAGTCAATCCTTGCTACGGGGGAACGGTCCGGATGGGATTTGAACCCGGTCCGACCGTGTGGACTGGCGCCGTTTATCACATGCACCACCGGACCGCGAGGGTCTTCTTCTTGGCTTTAACGACCTTACAGGTCACGCCGGCCATTTCTGGCTTACTAGACTTATTTTTACCACGTAGCCGGATAGTCAGTCCTTGCTACGGGGGGACGGTCCGGATGGGATTTGAACCCGGTCCGGCCGTGTGGACTGGCGCCGTTTATCACATGCACCACCGGGCCGCCCCGGACCGCGAGGGTATATAATGTTTAAATTGGTAGAACTATTTAATTTATCCGTAACTAGAGTTGATGCCCGTTCCTGTCGTGTAGAAACCGGAGCCGCTACCACATACACCACCGAGTGTAGTTTTCCAATTACCTTCTCTTATTGTTTAATATTTTTTCAAAATTTTTATTTCAAATCAAACGATCAAATACTTATTTACACGTTAAGGAGCATATTGATTTTAACGTTATTTATTTATGCGAAATTCGTTCAAAAGAAATTACTTGAACAAAAAAATAATACGTGCATTTGAAAATATTTGAAAATTGACAAATTATGAACTAAAATCCACATTAAAATATCTACTATCAAATACTATAAAGAAAAAGGAAATTACTGTAAATGAATTTGAAACAAAATCTAAGCATGTCAATTTTAGTACTGAAATATGAACGCTTTAGTACATGTTACATCCGTACTTCCCAATTCAAGATGGCTACGCGTGTTCAGTTTTCATGGTACAGCCTTTTCTAGTCCGTCCACTTTTGTCGGTCATGGGCGAACCTGGTATCTGTACATGTTGAAAATTGTTTTGAAAGAAGAAGCTTCAAATGAAACGCACGAGAAAAAAGGTATGCGAGGGTCACCGTCGGTGTGAGCGAGTAAGCTGCTATCCGAGAGTAGGTACATACATAGGAGTCGTGGGTTATTTAACGGTTGTTGGTTGTGTAGGTTGCGTATGATCCAAACGACGTTAGAACGACAAGGATAGTGTGCACCAAAGGGGCAAGCACCAGTATAGTGTGAGTGCGTACGCTGCTTGCAAAAAGAAGTAGGGGACGTGAGTAGTGTGCGTGTGCTCGGCAGCTAGGGGACACACAACAAACGTACTGGATGTTGTTGCTTAGTTGATATTTCAATCAATCGCTAAATTTGTATCGTACGCGAGTGTAGCATAATTTCCGTACAGTTCCTGTAGAGTTCGTCGGTTCCGTGCCGTGTAAGTGGTAGCAGACGATGAAATATAGTGATNACACACAACAAACGTACTGGATGTTGTTGCTTAGTTGATATTTCAATCAATCGCTAAATTTGTATCGTACGCGAGTGTAGCATAATTTCCGTACAGTTCCTGTAGAGTTCGTCGGTTCCGTGCCGTGTAAGTGGTAGCAGACGATGAAATATAGTGATTGGGCGCATTGAAGTCGAACATGCTGATAAGGCTATTTTTGATTGTGTGTCTAGTGAGCGTTTTCCTACCGAAAATTAATCCCAGTGATAGAAATGTAAAACACGCACCGGTGGCAAAGTACAAGCACGGATGGCCACGGTTCGCAGAAGACGTTAACCGACGATTGCGATGTAATACGCACGCATACCAGAGCGAATAACAGAACCGTACGCTTGTTGCGTCGTGTGCGAAACACATCAACCGCTGGCGATTGATCCGGTTCCTGCCGGAGTGTGATCGGTGTTGATCCTGCGGACAAGTGAAAAGGTGCTAGCGCAAGAATACAACAAAAAAAAAATGCTGGAAACGATACCAGCAGCGAGTACAATAATGGTACAGCGCAGCGCACACACCGGTAGAAGGCGTCCGTTTTCAGTTGGCATGCAGTCAGTCAGTGTAGCATTCAGGAAGGGTGATGAAGAATAGAAAAAGACAGAAAGAGAGCAACGGAAAGAGCCAACAGTTCGATAAAGCAGGATGGCTTTACACCACAGGACATCTACTCTCTCGCTCTGGGTCAAATGACAATGTGGGTTCGTGCGTACGATGTGAATACTGTGAATAAAAGGATCTTTCCTTGGTAGGAGTTGGATGAGAACGCTGCACTGATCAAATCCCAAAACATATTTGATCAAAACGACAAACGCGCGCGCTTGTGTGTGTGTATGGCGAGTACGTGTATTTGCCTCACATAGAAAAAAAAATCAAAATAATATGACAACAGCATTTCCTATAAAGCTACCGTTCACTTTTCTCAGTGCCCTCGTTTTTTTTTGCCTTCCCTCCCATTCTCGCGACACTTTGCATCGTATATACGTATGTGTGCGTGCGTTTGAACCGTGCATGAAAGCGTGTAGTGTAAAACACCGGTGTAATGTTAGAATCATGCATAAATCTTCAAAATAGTTTGATTTTTTGCTCACGCTTCCGTTTTTTGGCTCGAGCCCTTTCGAGCGCGTAAGATGTGGCCGGGAAATGCTTTGATGTTGCATTATTCGACATATATTGCTGTGTTTGTTATTGCTTCCGTTTGCAAAAAAAAATGTTGTTCAAGCGGAAGCGAAATTATAAACAAGACAAATCCAAGTGATCTGTGATCTGTGGAGAGCTATGGCCCATCGAACCGATGATGGAATATGACAATGAAAGTAAAGTGTTGGTGCATCATTAACGTTGAACGTAGCCTGATTGATCGTGTACGTGCGCGATGACCCAATAGGGCACACATACAAACACACGCCTATGCGTGATCGAAATTCGGTAATTGTGCAACAGACGAGTGTAGTGTTTTTGTATTAAAATATGTTTCAATGTTTCTTTCCAACAGCTTGATATTTTTAAACTGTTAAAATGAGTATCGTGTAATCTGTGTGTTGTGTAACGAAATGAACCAACGTGAAATGTGTACATCGTATTACATATTCAAGTATAAATTATTCTAAACCGGCGATCCATGACGGGGAATCGAGTTTAACATAATGGAATGAATTGACCACATTAGCTCAGAAATCGGTTATATCAAAAATTGGTAAGTGAACAAACATGCCTGCCTTCCAAAGCTCCACTACATAAAGAAGCAGAAATTTTAAAATTGGGAAGCACTTTATCATAAATGGATTAATTACACAAAAGGGTTTGGCCAAATTTTACACAAAAACTCTGAACGGATGGATCTGGCCGTGAACAAATGATAAAATGAATGAAGCGATTGATTCCTCAACCGCCAATACCTTTTGTTCTTGTTTTTATTTTCTTTTGGACCGGAGTAGATCACTACCAACATGATTGACTGGGTGGGCGATGATCGTATACGCTTTGATCACACACGCTGGCGCGAAGGTGATGTGTTATGCTGTGTCGATGAATGCAGAACGGAAACACCATCATCATCATAACCAGTGCGGGTCCGTTGCTTGTTTTCCACGTTTCTTTTGGTCGAAATTTTTAGTGGCATGTTTTCTTGGCCTGTGTGTCTCGCCCGCACGTATCCCAAGGAGTAGCAGTACTGGAATGTGCGATCACGTCGACCTTTTTTTTTCTTGTTCTACGCCTTGTTCTCTGTTTCGTAGAGCGCTCGCCGAGCAAACCACTGGAACACACCCAAACACACACACACACACACTTGCTCACACGGTGCCAAAGGTTGGTTACCTGGCTCCCGGTTTTTCGCTTCCATCCCGATAGATTATGCTTCACAAAGCATTGTTTGAAATATCCCAAAATTCAGCAACAATTGGCAGGTTCAAATATGTTCCTTAAGAGTTTACGGTTTCTGTGTGGATTAATGTTAACCCTTACTGCCTACACCTGGCCGATGCACCGGGTGATGCTTTACCTGAAAAACATTCCTTTGATGTTTACGAACAAATGCGCAACGAATCATACTAAATTTATATGAAATCTGCACAAAATAAATGCAGATGATGCAGTTTGCAGTTGAACTAAAAATTAGAATAAAAAAAATATTTTCTGTGTATAGCAATTGATGAGTTATTAAATGACAAATTAAGATGAAACACGTTGCTGCTTAATGTGCTCCTTCCTATGCTTTTATGTACACAATCTTTCTATGACTAGTCCAGTCGCTGTGTTAAAAACTATGATTGTTCAAATAAAATCGTTCATAGTAGAATCTAGGCTATCGAAATGAATTATTTCGTTGGACTTCAAATTAATTGTAACATCATAAAATCGCAAAAAAGTGATCGATATGTAAGGAGTATTTAAAACAGTTGTACAAAATAATGGACTTTACCAAAAAAAAAAAACTTTCAACGAGCACCGCTTGAAACATTCCTTAGTGCACTCGCTTAATCGAAGCTTTAATCCACCACACTTTCCCAGTGTTTTCTTAGAATCGGGGAACAAAGCGAATCAAACGTCTAAGTTCACCGCAAGGGTTTCGACAAAAATGTACATAACGGCAAAACAGGCACAGCAGCAGCAGCAGCGGCGACCGTCAGAATGGTCAGAAAAAAAACCATTCCAAACAACCGCATGAAGTTTGAATACGGCCAAACAGCAAGTTGCAGCCGAGCCAGTGATCGTAAGGAATATATATCGAAACAGCGAAACGTAGCAAGAAAAGAGACGCGAGAGCGTTGAAGGAAAAGAAGCAAACAATGATAGAGAGCGAGAGAGTGGCAGCTCTTAGGGAATGATCTTCTTGTTTACTGAACCACCACGACATCATCCACCAACACACAATTATCATCCATCGCCGGCATACATTTTTAGTTGTTAAATCTTTTTCCTCACATTTTTTTGTTGTATTTCAAACCGTCGACGTGCTTCGTCGCGCCGTAAAGCACCGTTCGTTGCTGTGTGTTGCCAAGTGGCTTGGTGTAGGTGCACACTGCGTAGTGTAAACATGAACATTATAAGCATATAAGCATAAACCTCACTGTTTCTTCTGTGGATGCTCTCTCTCGCTTAAGGCTACAATCGCTACTATATTTTTATATTACCAGTTTTGATCGTACTGCTTGTAGGGAAGATCATTTAAACTCGATCGATAGCGCGACTCCTTTCGTGAATCGTCAAGATAGTTCCTGTCTCTAGCTTAATCCTTGTCAAGAGGATTCATTACTGCCCTGCTGCAGTCCTTTGAATTTGTTACATTTTACTGTTTTAATGAGTAACAATTTCACAGTAGTTCGAAACGTTGTCGTGTTTTAGTTATTTTACATTTCGTCCTTAATGATATCTTAACGAACTGTTGTAATGTAGAAACCGTCGATAACACAATATGTTTGACAAAAATTCCCATACGCGCTCATCAGCGATGCCAATGGGTCATGCTAGACTAATTGTAAAATAATTGATTCTGCGTAAAACCAAACTTTGAAAAGAACTTTTTTTTATTACTTTCTAGTCTTTGTCCACTATATTGCATTAATTTTGGCATGCTTTTATATATTGTGTTGTATCTTGCCTATTTGAGGTTTCGCAAATATTGGAAGATGTTTCGAGGTTCTAGGAAAGTTGATTAAAACTGCTATTTGTTATGAGTCCTTATGCTTGGGGTTGAGTTATTACGGTGCCCTGGAGTTGAAGTGGGATAGTTAGAGTCGTTTATGAATCCTATTCAAATTGAACTGGAATATGTTGAGGAAGATTTAGAATCTTTCCGATCTTTTGAAATCTGAAATTCAATACCTATACGATGCTGTTCAAAGTTTGGTTTTTGTTCTTTTTTTTTGATGTTACAGTTTTACGCAGGTTATCCGAATGTCAGTTTACTCGAGCATCTCGGAAATGACAGTTCTAAAAGTGACTTGACATATTTTTTGCAAAACTGATCACAATAAATAAATGAAGGGGTTTTTTTATAAAAATTGTTTATTAAAATCAACTTACATACTAGTTTCAACAATGTGTGGAAAACATGAAGGGATGACGTACAGGGATTACAAAGAACATTTAAGGATTGTTATATCAATCACAGCATTGTTGTTTCCAACAATGTGGATGACATAATTTGCAAACAAACGTAGGATGAGAGTCCTCTTACTTGTACTAATGTTACTTAGGACAGGTAAGAGGAGGGAAAGGAAGTTTAGGGAATTGTCCGGAACGATGACTGCCATTTTTTGCAACAGTATGCTTCACGGATAAGATACCCTAGGACACATGGCAAATTTGTGCTCCAGGGTCTCTACCTGGGAGCATACTGAGCATGCCGAAGACACTCGATCTATCCTCTGCATTATCAGTGCGTGGGCGATTTTGTTGTCGACCACCAAATACAAAGTGCTTCGCTGGACAGACGACTGTTGGTGGTTGCTGATGTTGTTCCATACCCATCGCCAACTTACCGAAGGTGACTCCACGGCTACTTTTGCATCCGGAAGTCTCCCAACCATAATCTGTCGAAGGGTTTTTGGTGGTGATGATGGTCTGGTTTGGGAAGGTCGCCAAATGCTGGATCACCGTTCTCAGGCAAGGATACGTTGTCGAAATGGAGGCTATATTTGGGGGGTTACTAGCACAAGATATGTGTAGTGACCGAACCCTAAGACTTTCCCTTTCGGCAACGTATCGGTTCACCAGCAGTGCGACCGTATTAACAGCCGGAATATGGAGGATAAGTCCACCCCGACGTTTTGGCAGCGCAAGTTGTTGTAGTAGTGTTCAACAATGAATGAGACAATATGCTCAGGCTCGAACAAAAAGTAAAGATTTCTTTTGCTACAACGGTCCACAAAGTAAATTTACACCATGGACTTCCTAAACACAAAAAACTTTACAAAATATTTATCACCAAAGAGAAACGTATCAATTATCCGTGTTATCTACTTATCCGGACAGGGTAGAGTTTCGATGAGCACGGATAATCGGACTACATAAAGCTTTTAGTGTGTCAATAGTTTTGACGGGAATAGACTAGTCTGATTCAGATTCACGAATCTTTGAACTGAGTAATTGACTATGACTTTCTATTCTGAAGATTCATGAATTCTTATTGATACATGAATCCTAGCAGTTTCCGGACAGCCCGATGTTTTTTTGTGGTAACCGTCCCGGCTACAACACAAAATAAACGGGAATCAAATCCAACATTCCAACATCATCATTCAACTTTATTCTATTATTCCAACAAAATCCACCTCGCCACGCCACCTTTTGAAATCAGAAATCATGGAGGCTTCTTTTGAATTTATAAGAATTTATTAATATTTTGCGATTCAGCTCATGATTGGAATGACTATTCACTGAAGATTCATATGAATGACTCTTGTCAAAAAATTCAATAACCACAACACTAGCCGGTGTTTCCGGTCCACACGACAGGACCGGGTTTCAAATCCCATCCGGATCGTCCCCCTAAGCAAGGACTGATTATTCGACTACGTGATACAAATAAGTCTAGTAAGCCAGAAATGGCCAGCATGACCTTAATGGTCTTTAAACCACGAACAAGAAGAAGAGGCTCATAAGACAAACAAACAGTCGATTCCAGCTTACAAAAGGTCCTGAAAGTGTTCCCACTTTCGGATTCCAGATCTTCTTCTTCTTCGGTGTCAGTACAATCTCAAGAGGCTTTGGTCTGCTATTTCTGGCTTTCCTTGATTTTACAGGCATAGTATGGGGATACGGTCCGGTTGGGATTTGATGCCCAGTCGTGTAAATCCGTTACCATCTGCACTACCCAGATTTGATTGCTTGTACCAGCAATGTCGAGAAATGGAACTCGAGGTTGCCGAAATTCTAAACTCAGAACTCAGTTTTTGAAAAAATGAATGCTATTTAATATATCTGTATATTAAAATTGGGTATTAAACAGGAATACTACTGCCAAGCAGTGGCATTATCTCCAGCTTGCTCATTAAAAGGCGGCAAAAGGGAACAACTAGCGAGCGGCATTTGTGGCGTCAGAAAGGATCGACGTATAATATGGTCCGGTTTTTGTGACCGGATATATTTATTTTCACAGTTTCTATGCTCGCAGGCTGACGGCTGGCGTGCCTTGCCAAAAATACGCAACCCAATCGGCTAGATCCTTTGCGGCTCCAATTTGGTTCAGTTTTGTTGTACTTCTACTACCTTTTACCACCGTAATAACTTTCGTGTGGTATCTAGTGTTCCCGAAATTCGAGAAGTTGGAGGCTGATGCGCAATGCGCAACAGCGCACTTCGACGTCACGGGTAGCCTTCGAAAACGTTCGTTCCGATACGACCTTTTTGAACAGTTGTGGTCGAGCTTTTTACTACCAATGCGTGCATGTTACATGGTGGACGTTCAAATCGGCACGAACACCACGTACGTCTTCTTCTTCTTCTTGGCTTAACGACCTTACAGGTCACGCCGGCCATTTCTGGCTTACTAGACTTATTTTTACCACGTAGCCGGATAGTCAGTCCTTGCTACGGGGAGACGGTCCGGATGGGAT
>STHD01000007.1:2815084-2985002 GCA_016170015.1 Anopheles longipalpis
CTACATCTTATGAGCATCAATGAATAGATGTGTATAAAGGAAAAGTTATTGAATATTGGATGAAAGATTATTAGCCTTATTAAATACATCCATCGAATCTTACCTCTCGTATACAGCTTTGATCGGTAATGGCATAGTCTGTTACAACACCTTGTGACCGTTCTAGGTTTTAATTGAATGCTTGGGTAAGGTGTTGAAATGCTTGATTAAAACTAAGTACACGACAGGTCTAAATCGACAATGGTTGGTAGAGCAAACGTGCCTTTGTTGGATTGATTATGTTATTGTATTGTAAGGAAATGCTATTGTTTGTTCATGAATTCGAACAGTGAAATGGATACGAGCTTTGCATTTCAGCTTTTCCATGTGCACAAGTGCGTGATAGGTGTAGATGGAATTTTTTTTTCTTACCCAAAACGAGAGTTAATGAGAGTGACAGCCGATGGAGTCGAAGCGTTTCGTTTAACTGTCTTCTTCTCGTAATGCGTGTATCGGTAACGAAACACATAAGTCAGCCAATCAGCAGGAGAAATGTGCTTTGCCGAAGCGTGGAAGCGAAAAGCAATCCGCTTGGAAGAGATGTGTGCTCCATCGCCTCGACGGTACATTCACACGTGACGAAAGCTGAGGTATAAGTTTTGCTTTCATTTTAACGTTTGCAACGAAGGTAAGATTCACGAAAAGCTCACCCGAGGGCGGGTGGAGATTCCTTTCGACGTTTTTTTTGTTTGTTTTTTTTTTAGTGTGAAGCTCGACCGATACGACGACGACCAACATGACGTGAAGTCGTCGCTGAAGTAAACCGTGCTCCCGTGTTGTGGCCCCGGGTTGTGTTTCTTCCTGCGGTGAGAAAGCTGCAGAATGAATGAAATGGATTTTTTGTTGTTGTTGCTTAAGTCGAAGAAATGAGATCATCGTGCGAGCCTTAGTCTCGCACGGACGGAAGTGAAAGAGCTCGGTTGTGTGCTCATTGTTGGCGTTGGTTGGGGAAGATTCGTTCAGTGTTTTTTACCATTTCATCCCAGTTGCCGCTTGTTGCACGATGGAAAGTGTTGCTATACTTGTGTATGTTACAATTACTTCCGGTTGATACGTTGATGAGAAGGTACTTCTAAACTCTATCCTACTGCTTCAAGAAAGAAAAAGAAACAGTAAAACCAATTTAGGTACAATAAACTTTGCTACAATTATTTTGTTTGTGAGATGATCTTATGTGTTTTAAAATTCACGAAATACTGTTCCACTGTATTACTGTTGATAGTTTCATAAATTTGCCAATGCTCGTGAGGAGTTGCATTTAATCACCTGATACACCAGTTCGGTGATACCCCAAACCAAAGCTTCGACACAAAAAGGCCACCGGGGTAAAGTGTCGTTCACCGATTTGAAGATTGTCGTACAAATCCAATATCGATTGGGAAGCAGCACAAGTGTGGGAACGGAACAAGGTTCTTGTCACTGGCACTGTTACTCCGCTGTACATTAGGTTCAATATTATGTTTTATCCTAACAATTAAATATACAACGTATGATAAGAAATGTTGGCTGTTTTTTCATTAACTTTTTCAAACTGTAATAAAAAGAGAAAAATATTTTTGCTTGTTTTTTTGAAAACTACAAATGAGTTCATTAAATAGAGCAATTGAGTGCTTGTTTGATGTTGGGGTGTAAAATACATACGTTAAAATGTTTTGATCTTTTAGTTAGATTATTTCCTTTAATTGGTTCTGTTCTTTTCATAAATAAAATCATTTAACGTTAAACCAACTGCAACTGGTTAATAGACTGCATCGTTTACTGCATGTTCACTGCATGTTTTATGCTGCTACAGGTCAAACTGGTATTTTTGTTTTTGTGAATTGATTTGATAGGTACGAATCTTACACCAACACCAGATTAATTTGGATAATTTTCACCCCTCTGTTGCCCGCTTATTGATGTATGGGTGACTTTGGTCGCTTATGTTAGAAAAACAAGTGGGTATTTTTGAAGTTTTCCTGTGCAATGTGTGTCCCCTATTTATAAATCCTGCCATCCCGACTGTGCCGGTGTTTCCTGGGCTTTTCAGTCTGGTTCCCTTCGAAATCCTGCTTCGAACAACGTACGAAGCACTGCTGTATAGGCTACATATGGTCTGCGCTACACGATGAAAGGCTGTGGTGTGGAGTCACTTTGTGGCATTACTTCTTCGCCTGTGCCACGACCGTACTAACACATCGAGAGGGATTAGCAACGTTTTTCAGCTCAAACACAGCTCGTTTTCACCCCTCTGGGAAGACAGAATGGAAAGTAGTGGCCCGGCATGGGTGTACGTTTGCCGTTACCGGAAGGGAATTTTCACTCTCCCATCTGTCTCGTGCTCAGTTTTCTTGATCACTTTTCTCTCGCTATATGTAGACAAACGGTGGGTTATATTGGAGGTTATAGGTAAAGTGGGTAAAAGAAAAGTAATTCATCTAAAGCTGTGCTAGTAAAATAGACGATAAAACATATAGGTACTTCATACAAATGTTTCTCTCTGTAATGGATAAAATATCAATATCGTTGAAAAAGAAATGATGTTTTTGTCTTTCCGCATTATAATTACGAGTGAGCTTGTCGCTATTAAAATTCGGTTAACTGCATTTAAAAAGAAGTTGAGTAAATATTTTTTATGTAACAATCCGCATTCGTTATTTTTACTACTATCAAATTTATGTATTTTCCAGGCCGTTCTATCTGAATAAAAAAAAAGAATATTGAGTTTTGCATAAAAAGGGCAAAATTATAATCTAAACAGTGTATAGTCATCTACAGTACTTGCTATAGTAATGTTGGAATTTTATTAGAGGAAAGGTACAAGTGCTAGCTGTTGATTTCGTCAAGTTGTCATATACTTTTACAACTCTTTTAGTAATGAGACATCATCACAATTATATGAAATAAAACCAAATATGTTAAAATTTCGTATTGAACCCTTTGAAATCGATTGAGTGTTAACATTGAGTGAAATATTATACCTTTGTAATATAACCTGTAGCTTCTACGATTTTGTATACAGTGAATTGAAAATTTCATCAAATCGTCAGAAATAAACTGTTCTCAATCAAAAATAAACTTTCCATGATTGTTGATAAGCATTTTTTAACTCTTAAAAAATTGTTCAAGTTTCTGTTTAAACGCGATATGATAATAAAATGAATTGTTTTGTATTGGTATATTCACTATCAATACTTGTCGCCGGGGGCGGTCCGGTGGTGCATGTGATAAACGGCGCCAGTCCACACGGCCGGACCGGGTTCAAATCCCATCCGGACCGTTCCCCCGTAGCAAGGACTGACTATCCGGCTACGTGGTAAAAATAAGTCTAGTAAGCCAGAAATGGCCGGCGTGACCTGTAAGGTCGTTAAGCCAAGAAGAAGAAGAAGAACTTGTCATAACCGTTTCATGTTCTCTTTCTTTGGTTTTGAATTTTTCTGCATTGAATATGGTTGGCTTGGGAGGAGATGTATAGTAATTACGTGCTCAGCAGAAAAAAACTCCATCCAACCAAGAGGTAAGAGTGTAGAGACTGTTCGTCAGTACTTTCAAATTATTCTATCGCTTATGGGCATCTAAACGCGGTGGGGGAAAGATTTAAACTACATGCAGATATCAAGAGCAGTATGATCACTACTTGATGATGATACTAGCACTAGCACTAGACTAGCATGATCACGGGAAAACCGTAAAACTGTATATTGTGTTTTTATGTTGCATATTATTGTATATGTATATTTTTTAAAAATTAAAGTAGTTTATCAATGAACAGCAGTATGAGCTTACGCAATATCATAACAATTAAAGAACAGCCTTTTTTTGTTTTCCTAAATGAATTATTAAAGAACTAAAAGAAATATTTTCCCATACTATTTGAACATTCTCAAGAAAATACTACTTACTTTTTAGTGCCATAGTAAACTATTATTCGATTGATAATAATTCTATATTAGGTAGGTATTATATTTTTTCGTATATTTTCACGCTGAAAACTAAGTGATCACGTTTTTAAACTCGCAGAGTGGTGCCCTCTGCCGATACACAATACGTATAAAATACGCACGAAACTGCTAACAGGGTCAGGCAAGCGAAAGCATCATGATGCAAGAAAGAGATCGTTTAGGAGATAGTTTGTAAGTGTGAGCGAATAGGAGGGTGCACAGGGATAGCAGGCGTATGCAGCTGCTTTCGTCACAGTTCACATCGCTCTTTGGATGCTTCCCTGTTTCCGCCTAGGGAAGAAGCACAAACAAAACCCTACGTGTCGTACATACCGGTCGCCTTTCGATTGGGTACCAGCGTACAACTTCCGGGAGTGTTCTTTGCGATGGCTGTCTGGTGGTCTTCGTAGCCAAGTTGGAATTAACTATGGGTGAAGAGAGCGACCGAATCGAACGAGCGTCGAATGGCGGTCAATGAACATTTTCAGTTATCCACTCCATTTGTACCTTCGCAAAGACAAAGCCTGGCCTGGCCGGTCGTGCTGGGGTCAATCGATGTCCGGTTTTTGATAGGCAGCGTAATGTGAATAGGAGCTAACGCATAACGCAAGTTTTGTCTTTACTGAATTCGAGACATGCCTCGCGAAAAGGCTATGACCCCGCTTAAGCACACCAATTTGCGCGGTCTCCAGATAGGACTTGCTGAGCTACATAGGACCGATCTATACTGCGATTTGCATAATATACAAAAACAAGAGTAGTGGACTAGTTTATGCGACGTCTTATTCTTGTACAGGTAGTCCCCACGTTATACGGTGTCTGGCGGATTTTTGAGCTCAAAATTCAATCAAATAAGAAAACGTCGTGTTAACGGCTGTAGTATAACACCAAATAGATGGATAATACATACTAATTTGATTTTTTTCCGGTATGCATGGAAATTTGATTGTTCCTCGAGGATACTGCAATATTCTAATATCTGTCGATAAAAACGAACTTCGATAACTCGAACTGGCATTTAGATTGGTTATTTGGTTGCAGGATTCTTTAATGCAGATTTTCCACTCAAGCAAGACTAAAAAGGAGATCCTTGAGATATTCGGTACCTCTTATACACGAATTTCAAGATACACCTTTATTTTATAGCTTAATATTGAAAACTAATTAAAAATTTTGATAATCGTAAATAATACCTTTTAATTCAATCAATTATTTTTTTATTTTTCGATTGTTCCTCCAAAATGTCCAAAATCAATCAAATCTTTGTTCCTTCAAAATGTCGAATACATTACCAGCAATTTGATTCTACAACTGTCAAATTACATCGAGGTTCGACATATACAGAAATTCAAGATACGCGGTTTTTTTAAGATCTTCGCGTTCCGCTACAATACTGTATCTCAGGCTACCAGATATGTATTCTACATTGAAATGTTATAAACTAATTTTTATTTCTTAACAGTTTTCCTCTTGAGAAAAATTGGCATTAGCTAATTGCTTTTCCGAAATTACAGATACTGAGGGTGTCAAAAAGCAAGATTTAATTTGCCTGATACTGTCGTACTCTTGTTGTTCATTAAAAGCCGTCATTTGTAGTCGCTTATGTTGTTCCATCAACTAAAATATCCTATAACTTCTATCCTAAATATTATAATAACAAGTTAGTACAACAAGTTATATAAAAGTGTGCTATTCAATATAATGAAACTACGTACGGTTCATGCTTTATTCAATGCACTGTAATGATATTTGTATTATTCATTAATAGAAGCATAACTTACAGGCTATGCAATTTGTTTTGAAAAAGTCGATTGAATATGGTGCTTTGGAGGAACAGATTAATGCTTTGGAATGAGTAAATTGTGCAAGAATGGTAGTGAAAAAGAGAAGAATTACCAGAAGTAACATCGAAAAAAGCAGAAGAAACCACAGAAATGCATCTGTCATTATTTTGGTTGTGTTTTGTTGTTCATTTTCTCGTTCCAATTGGATTTTTATAACGTTTTGTATGCTTATTGCGAGCGAGAACGCTTTCGTGGTGCAACACGGTTAATGCATGCCACGGTCTGCGTTAGTTTTCCTGTTGCATCGGGCAGCTGTGTTGAAGCATGTGTGCGTTAGCATGCCCAACTGTGTTGTTCCTGCTGTTGGTTTCAAAAGTCTCGCACGTGTGCATTAATGTGCGACAGGGAACAGGGGTCGTAAATGTACATGAGAACGATGTGTGGCGGGCTACGAAAGAGGCAGGTATAGGATCAGCCGGAGGAGAAGGATAACAGGGAATCTTCTCGTTGTCCAGTGATTTAGAAGTGATGTGCCTGTGTTTTCGGGCACATTTTGCCGGTGGGCTACCCTTTTTCCAACCATTCAACCAGTTCGAGATATTTTATCCTACTTGCGTATTTGTTTCTTCGTGGTGCTTCGGTGAGGTGGCTAGCTTAGTCTCTCGCATTCTGAAAAAGGTTGTCCGTACTAATACCACTGCAAACACATGAGCATTGGGCTGTGTATGGTACAGATGACAGATGAATTATACCAAAAAAATATGTACATGCTTTACAAAAGTCGTTAATTGTTTCGCTTATAATACTGTTCTTATCTAAATCTTACTTAGTATAATAAAATTGCCCAAGCTAATAATTCTAATTACGACAAGTAATTTAATATTTTAATTAAACCAAATATCGATAATCAATCTAGTGAAGGACTTTATCGGATTATGGGATGCTTTATGTTTTTATTATCCTATTGTTTTGTTTGGGAAGGATTGGAAAAACATTTTTTTTATGTAACGTCAATCGCTGATCGTTCAACAAGCGCATGGTCATTTTTCAAGGTCATGTTGAAAGTTCACATTTAATTCTGCATTGCCTACTTCATGGGTTTTATAAAAAAAATGAAATTAATATATGTAATCAGAATTTTGCCACAAGTGATGATGTAAGAATATCATAAGTACGCGAAATAATCCGTACCATTTGTTTTGCATCTAGTTGATGTAACGGTACAGTGATAGTGATTGAGTAGAGCACAGTAAATAGTTCTTTGAGGATTCTACCGTATGTAGAACATATAGTCAGACATTTTCTACTCATAGCAGAAACTGAAATTCTGTAGCGATGCTTAAGTACAACGTCACACGAAGTAAAGTATCAAATCAAACCACTTAGAATTGACGTACAAATTTATTAGTTATTGCTTATTAATATTGATACACGATTTTCCGAGAGCAAGCGGTAATCTTGGGTTGATTTATGAAAAAGTTTCAAAATTAATTGGAACATTTATAAGTAGATATGAAATCTTTTAAGGAGCGTCCCGGCGGTGTATCTGATAAACCGTGACGATTCCACACGACAAGACCGGGTATCAAATCCCATTCAGACCGTCCCTCGTAACAAAGACTGTAGTGATGGGCACTCGGAATCGGAACTACCTGGTTTCGATTCCGACTCCGGAATCGATTCCGATTCCGGAGTCGATTACGGAATCGATTCCGGAGTCGATTACGGAATCGATTCCGGAGTCGATTCCGGAATCGGAATCGGTTCCGGAATTGGTTGTTTTTGTTTTCATTATTGTACATCATTCCATGCGCGCTTTAGTAATGTCGCTTCCAATGTTTAGGTATGTGAGCATCAAAATTGTTGACAAGCGTTGTGGTAATATTCCAGAAATAATCTTATTCAACAAAGAATTTACTGGTATTCCTAATTTGAAGCCGAATCATACGATATTTTTATCAATGGGCAATAAAAATCTGAATGGCAGGCCGCAAACGATAGGTTTCTTTCTCAGGATGCTCGCCCCATCCTAGGGTCTCGCGGGATCTCCGAAAGCTACAACCGTCAAAACTGATTCCGGAATCGGAATTCGGAGTCGGAATCGATTACGGAAAGTGGTTCCGAACCTACTATCAGGAATCGATTCCGAAAATTTTCGGAGCTAGCCGGAATTGATTCCAGCCAAAAATTCATTTTTCCCATCACTAAAAGACTGACTATCCGACTACGTGATAAAAATAAGTCTAGTAAGCCAGAAATGGCCGGCATTGTTGTTAAACCAAGAAGAAGCAGAAGAATTCTTTTACACATGGCGGACCCTGTCATACGGTTTTGTATAGAATCAGATTTTTCTTTCCTTCACTTCTATTAGAAAAGAAAGAGCAAGATCATGCACAGGACTGATTATTAGACTAATCTGTCACTTTCTTAGATTAACCAAGACCCTCAACAATCAATCAAAGCTTGTAAAGTTTAAAATAAAAAAAGCATCTTTATTTTCTACTTTTGTATCTTTTCTGTTCTGCTCCATTATGAATGGAAACCTTTTGTGAGTTTAAAACAAACACATCAAGTTAACAATATAGACTATTCAACAGCTGTTCTGCTATGTTTGATTGTCTGAGGAACTCTTCGAAAAATATCACAATATGTATTACTAAAAATTTGATTTATTCAAAATTTTATACTATTACAGACGATTTATTGTACTTTTAGCTGATGTTTCTTTAAAAAAAAACATTAAAATTTTCATTCCAATAGCGAACATGAAACAGAGGAGCCAAGGATTATGATTGCCTTATATAACTGATAACAGTTTTTCGTAAATGAGGATTTTCAAAGCGATCTGTCTGATTAAAACTAACGCATTGGCTAATTAATCCAGACGGTCGCTATTGTCAAGAGCATTCGGTTCGAATGCATTTTTCGTTTTTGTTTCAGAATTAATCACACGAATGTTGTGCTAAGATGGTAGAAGTGCAGAAAACATTACTACATTACGCCAAAGAAATGACGCCTGGTACATGAATTCGATTGAGTGAGCGTGGCATCAACCGCAACCAAAGACGACACCAAACACGAAAAGGAATAACAAAACATAAAGAACCGGGCAGCACTTCGGATCGGAACGAGATAAGGCGCGTTTAGGAGAATAAAATAGGCGTGAAATAAATTGTAACGCGTCGTAGTGGTAATATTGATAACGGCCGAATCAGACACCGGTTGGATGGGCCGGTGTAGCTTCGCGCTTGCACGGGAATGCAAAGAGACGCTTTATCCAGTTGGAAAGTGTTTGCTGCTGACTGGGCATAGCATACCATCTCCCAGCAGCGTGTAAAACCGAAACAGTATGACCCCGCACGTCGCCACAATCTCATTACATCCGATTTGGCGAGCCTCAGTCAGCAAACGAACCAGCCGGCCAGTTCAGTTCACCGGGTGGTTTGCTTCTTACGTTCGTCTGAACTGAACTGCCTGTTGTGCAGTATCAGGCACGGGTAGGGTTTCAATAGGCCCCCACTGTCGCCGTGAAATATTCAGAGTGCGTGAGCTTCAGGGGTTTAGAAGTGTGGAAGCCAAATCTTCACCACGGCGTGGGGAGTGTTTTACTGTGCTCAGCACATTTCTTCAATGTCGCACTTGCTGCGTTGTCTATCATTGTCGTTCTCTCAGTCTCTCTCTTATTTTTTTCTCTGTGCATTATTTTAGTAATGTTTCGTTTCTTGTTACTAGCGATCCTTCCTTAGCAGTCCGCATTTTAAACTCACTGTTCCACCTTGCTTTTTCTTACGGGTTTTTGGGGCTGCTATCCCTCTCCGTTCAGCTGGACGCACGTACCGAGCAACAAGAGCCACAATTGTTGAGCGAAATGTTGCTCAAACTCTCCTTCGGGGAGACTATTTTTCGAGAGCAACCAAAGTTTAATTCATGGCAAAGGGTAAGGTGCAGGGTTTGCATCATGCCAGATCAAGCGAACTGGCAAAGTGGTTTGACAAGGTTAGCGCATGTTTCCTGTATCCTAGAAATATAAACAAACGTTTGGTCGAAACGAACATTTGTTTTGCATTCACTTAAAAGATATAAGTATTTTTAGTTTTGGATAAATACGACTTATGGATATTCTGCAAGAATTAACTCCAACAGAATATTATGACACAGCAGTAAATTCGTGCAGATTAAAATAACATGTATGCATGATATGTACTAATTTAAACTCACTGCTAGAATGTTGTCTTAAATGTTATGCTTTCCAACATCAGTCCTGATAGCAAAAATTGATAATAAACAATCAAAATTTTGCGAATATTTTATATTGCAACGTTTGTAAGATAGAACTTTTGCAGTAAATGAACTTGTTATAATTTATGTTGACCGAGTTGGTAGTTATCGCTTAACTATCTTTAGCCATTGCATGATTTAATTTAGTTGAATGTCAAAAAAATCGTTTCGGTTACTAACTTAGCCTGAAACACCCTGCAGAAGAGCCACAAAAAATACGACGGTATATCTCATCGCCGTACCGCGTCCAGCTCCCTTCAGTTGGCGAAACGTTTCGTACGTTCCAAACGCTCCAAAGCAATAGCAGCAGCAACAGCAGTTTTTGAACAGTGCGAGAGCATATAGGCAGCAGTCAGAGCAGCAGATGTGTTTTGGTTTCGATGGAGTGGTCGCAGCAACGCACGAGTCGCTTTCAGTAGTGCCAGACCAGAAGAAGATGAAGGTCTAGGTGGGGACGGACGGGGACTGAAAGACAGGCATCCCCAACAAACGAGAGAGCTGATGAGCGTAGAGTTGACGAGAAACGAACGAACCGAATGAACCGAGCGGAATGTACAATGTACAGTGAGCGCGTACAACCGGGACGGCATGTGGACGACGAAGCGGAATTACGAAGAAATTGTTCGACGGCAGCGACGAAAGATTGTGCCGATTCAGTCGATAATTGCGCGGCCGCTGAGGTGGTGGAAGAAACTCGTACCACGGTGTCCAGTGTGTGTGGCCGTTTTTGTATGTGTTGTTTTTCGCTGCCAAACGCAATCAAGTAGTGCAGTGTAGAGTGCTGATTGGTACGCAACAGAACGTGTGCTAGGGATATTTCGTGGCGTACGTTCCTTGGACGGAGGTGATGGCGGATGAAATGGCACAGTGACACACGGGAGTGGTGATCACAGTAGGCGGGTGGATGTCCGCGAGGTCGGCTACCGGCCGCGAGGCTTACGCAAGCCAACGGTCTGAAGCGATGGAAACACATTGCAAGCTCTCATGGCAGGATTAATAATTTGGTATGGTTCAATTATCTTGCAGAAATTTGATCATTACGAGCGCACTTAAGCATTGTCGTGCTGATCTCTCGTGATTGGTATCGAGTTCAGTATGTGTATGTTTAAACAATCAATTCAACGAAAACTTAGATAGATCTTAAAAATGATTCTTAATTAAGAATCTTCAAATGATCATGACGGATTGTTTATTTAAGACATAAACAATTGGACATATGAACGATAATACGTATCGAAGAATACATTTGTATAAGAAATATTACAAATGTCCATTGATAATCTAGTGAAAAAAGTGTAAGATGTAAGAATAGCAATGTTCGTATTTATTAAGTACTCGCTAGCTAGAGTTTAGTATAAAAATTATGTACTTCAAACATAATGTACATGCGCTCCCGGCTATGCGTTTAAACAAGCCAGAATATGATCGTGCTGTGACAACTGGTATTGTTTTTACGATCAATTATTCGCCTGTTTGAAAGCTTTAGAATCTGTAATGATCGTTGAAGTTCGCCGGTCAAAACAGTTAGAATGTGGGCCTAAAAGAAGATCGCGTTTGGCCGCGTGCCGGAGAGATAAGCTCGGTTAAACAAGTGAGTAAGCGAGCGGACGAATGAGAGAACAGCATCGTAAGCATTAGGTGGACAAGTGGGAAAGAAAGGCGATGCAGCGGCGCACAGAGTAAGGAAGGACATGGTGTGGGGTTTGGGGCAAGGCAGAGGAATGGAGCGCTGTTTGGATTTCCGTTTGGGATGAGAGGAGCTTCACTGCGTTTGCTTCGGTAGCGGTAACGTTGTTGAAAACAAAGCACGAATGTGCCGTGAAGTGGCCGACGATGTTGGGGTTTCGTGGGGGATTATCGACACTTGAGCGCGCTTGATTTTGATGGTTTAGTTGATACGAGATAATTGCGTGGAAGCTAATCGGAGACGGGCACTGCACGCACGCATTAGCTTTTTAGCCGTTTGGAGCTTATGATGATAGCGATTCGATCAGTGCAATCTGGTGTTGGGGTGATATAGTTGCGCAGACTATTGTAAAGTTACAACAGCACGGAGTGGAAGATGGATATTGTTCTGTACGCATTTTCGAATTTGTTTGTTTGTAACGATATTGCAGACATTTTAAAACGCCAGATCTGCAAGGATGAAGGAAAAATACAACGAGATTTGACCTGATCGTCTGGAGATACTTTTTTCTTAGAATGATTTTCTTAACAGCATTTAATTTTCGTCTTTACAATGGCGAAATAGTAGTGCTCGTTGGAAAAACAATTCAATTTAAATCTAGCAATAAATAGCTCGATGTAATTGGCAAATTTTTATTACATCAAAACACGAAAAGAAAGTTTTATTTTTCTTAAAACTTCAATTTTTTTTTTGCTCGTATAGCACGACCTGGCCGTATCAATATTTATTTTACCACGTACCAGGATAGTCAGTCCATGCTACGGGGAGACGGTCCGGATGGGATTTGAACCCCAGTTCTGTTGCGTGGGCCGGCGCCACGTGGTTTATCACATACACGACCGAACCGCAGAAAAAAAAACTTTCGTCTTTAAAACTTCAATTTATCATTTTATTTTTATTTTATTCTACCGTTCGAAAATTTCAAGATATGTCCATGAGTATGTAAGTCTCAATTTTGTCCGCTACTATGTCATAACTGTCATGACTGAACATAATATTTTACATACCGTCGTACTATCCAATTATTTTTTTTTATTAAAAAAATAAAAAATTAAGCATACCACAGAAAAATAAATTAATGAGCCACATATGTCCGATGAAATAAACCACTTGAATAATATTCAGAATTTGGAACAAAGTGTTAATAGTTTGACGCAAACTGCTTCGTTAGTCATTTTAGCTGCATGTAAGAAGGATTTTTTTTAATTTATTTACTTATATTCCATGATCACGGCTTTAGCCGTATTGTCAGCCAGAGAGGGCTGAAGGTGATTACAATTTTCACAACGCATTTCCTCCTTGTCCTTTGCCTTATCCCGGGTATACTCATACAAAAGATACAGTCATACAAAAGTATTTTTATTTTTCGCAAAGCTTTGAAAAATATCTAATTTTTTGTCACTTTAAAGTGACAGTTCAAAGTTCGCGTTTCGCATACATTTCACTGCAACACAGGACAAACAATTTGACTTCTGGTGATTTGAGTGGTAAGGCGAGAAACCAATCTAGGTGTCGGCTCGCTTGCAAAATGTTTAATGCGTAAGCCTTCATTTAATTTATTTAATAAACTTGGGTTGCAGTATATTGCCAACCGCAAAAAGTTTTTAATTCTATTTTGGTATGTGTTGGTTCAAAACGATATTTATTTGCTTGTATTTGGTGGCACGAATATTGGTACTGATAAAGTTGTTGGAAATTAACATATTAAAGTTCAAACATTTCAATTTTGCTTGTACCTAAGTTAGATTACTTATATGATCATTTGATGAGAATTGATTTAAAGACATATTTGTTTTTTTTATATAATTTTTGAGTTTTTTGTCATATTCCTAAAATATAGAAATATATTTACTATAGCTTTTGCCAAAGCAGATGAAGATTGTGTTATTTTTTGCAATTTTTGTGTGTTGGGTGTGCGTGATAAGTTTACATGTAAAGAACTGTTGGGTGTGTAAATGGATCTCAGTATGAACGTTATCAATTAGCTTTAATTGTCATTTCCTTGTTAGCCGCAATTGCGTTCTTTTATGGCATAAAAAATAGTTCTTTTATGGCATAAAAAAAACCGAAAGGCGGAGATGGCACTTTTTGCTGTATCGCAATCGTAAGATGATTGAAGAAAATGTAAAATAAACAGTAAGCATAAGATGTGTGTAAATAATTCGCTGCCTGTGACTGCAATGGCATTGCGGTAAGCTGACCGACAAAAGGCTAATATGAATTTATAACAATTACATCAGTAACTTAATAAATAACTGTTTATGATATGATAAGTTTTGGTTGCGATCGAGAAAGTAATTGGTTATTTAACCAAACTGAATCTTAGAAAATTCTAGATATTCGATGCAAAAATAATTTAATCTATTAACACATCTAACGCTGCCTACATCTTGAATCGTGTTTACACCTTTACCACGTGCAGCAGTATCCTGCAAAGCATAGTTTTGTGATTCCGGATATGCAGCAATAGCAGTGGATGAAAGGGATTTTCAATTTGTCGTAGAATTAATCGATTTCTTTTCCGTTGTCACATACCTTCTTGCCGCGTGCTCTCATACTAATGCATTGTTTTTTTTTCTTCCTTCCTTTTCGATTTCTTCGGTTACCTTCTAGCTTCTTCTAAACTGGTGACAGTCAGCCGCCACACGTTCGCTCCGGCATATCGCCGTTGTTCAGTGAAGATTTGTTCGCATTTGCGCCGTGTCCCCAGCGTGTTGTTCACGGTAGTATCGCGTTCGGAACTGCTCCCACGTGCGCTACCCTCTCGTGCGGACAACGAGCGCCGCGCGTATGGGTGTATTGGTAGCTGTGTGTGAGTTCAGCAGGACTTCGGAGCAAGAGCGCTCTACTGCTATCGATTATGTTCCTGCGTGCTCTGACACTGATGGAACAAAAACCGGTTCATCATACGGTGACTGCAACAGACGGTTGTAGCTTTCGGAGATCCCGCGAGACCCTAGGATGGGGCGAGCATCCTGAGAAAGAAACCTATCGTTTGCGGCCTGCCATTCAGTACGCCGGAGTGATCGTAAACGTGCGGTGTTCGAATGAGTGCTAGTGTAAATGCGCGACTATCAAGGCACGATCATGACAACCGTGTATTCAACCGTGCATGATAGTTGCAGTGCAGTTATTTTGGCCTTCGAAACGCAAAGCATAGTTGTTCGTCATTGTTACAAAAGAAGCGTATCGCATGGTCATGGATATGTAAGTTTGTAGTTAAATTTGAATTCAAGTGCATTACGAAACAGGATAACTTCAGCCATGTTCTGTGAAATGGCATTGCTGGCAGAAAGGTATGCATTGTACCCGTAGGGTCGTGTACCCAACGGTCACCGTCAATCAACGATCGTAGTATAACTTAACGTATTAGATGATCATTTTAGTACCAAGGGCTAAAAGTCCTGTATTATAAATGGATCTCGTTGTGCAATAATTGTTTGCCAGCTATGAGTGCATTATGAACGACAAAAAAACGCAACCATAACCACGTCAGTACAGCACGTGGGGTGAAGTAATGTTTTTCACTAGTGATCAAAGCGTGTGGAACCATTAGATTTATTTCCGTTGAGTAACATAAAGTGATACGGTAGTGTGTGGGTCTTTGTGTGTATACGAAGGCGGGGGTACTCGCTATTCTCTTTCGGGGACTATCACCTTAGTATTTGTGGGTGCACGCACGCATATTGGCGCGGCGTGACCACAAAGCCACCGGCACCAACGTCTGTATGGATGCGGGAGGACTCCCAGTATTTCCGGGTGGTAATCAGGCCAATCACCTGAACAGTCTTCACCTGCAACAGCAACAACAGCAGCAAGCCCAACACCACCANAACCGTGCATGATAGTTGCAGTGCAGTTATTTTGGCCTTCGAAACGCAAAGCATAGTTGTTCGTCATTGTTACAAAAGAAGCGTATCGCATGGTCATGGATATGTAAGTTTGTAGTTAAATTTGAATTCAAGTGCATTACGAAACAGGATAACTTCAGCCATGTTCTGTGAAATGGCATTGCTGGCAGAAAGGTATGCATTGTACCCGTAGGGTCATGTACCCAACGGTCACCGTCAATCAACGATCGTAGTATAACTTAACGTATTAGATGATCATTTTAGTACCAAGGGCTAAAAGTCCTGTATTATAAATGGATCTCGTTGTGCAATAATTGTTTGCCAGCTATGAGTGCATTATGAACGACAAAAAAAAACGCAACCATAACCACGTCAGTACAGCACGTGGGGTGAAGTAATGTTTTTCACTAGTGATCAAAGCGTGTGGAACCATTAGATTTATTTCCGTTGAGTAACATAAAGTGATACGGTAGTGTGTGGGTCTTTGTGTGTATACGAAGGCGGGGGTACTCGCTATTCTCTTTCGGGGACTATCACCTTAGTATTTGTGGGTGCACGCACGCATATTGGCGCGGCGTGACCACAAAGCCACCGGCACCAACGTCTGTATGGATGCGGGAGGACTCCCAGTATTTCCGGGTGGTAATCAGGCCAATCACCTGAACAGTCTTCACCTGCAACAGCAACAACAGCAGCAAGCCCAACACCACCAGCTGACGCTGCAGCAGCAGCAGCAGATGCAACTGCTGAGCAACCACAACCTTCATCAACAGCAGCAACAACAACATCCGCAGCAGCTTCTGCAGCAGCATCAACTTCAGCAGCAGCAGCAGCAACAACATCAACAGCAACCGTTGCAGCAGCTTGCGCAGGGCGGAGAGGTTCCCCAGAAGCGTCAGGCGGTATTCGACAGGCTGAAGCGACGCATCGAAACTTACCGGCGGCGGCAAACCGATTGCACGCCTCGGTTTGAGCAAACCTATAGTGGGATCTGTGAGCAACAGAGTCTCGAAACGACTGCTCTGCAGAAGAAGTATCTCGAGCAGAAAAATAAACGATCGCTGAAGAAAACGGAAAAGAAGCAGGCCGAACAGCAGCAGCTACAGCAGCAACAGACCCTTTCCGGAAATCTGCAAAGCAGTGTTCATGTGGTAAGTAGTTTTGGGTTTTATTACACTAATGCAGTTCTAAAAGTTTGTTACGCTTATGCGGGACCATGTTTTATCAAATATTGTACAAAACCTCTACGAAACGTATGTGAACAAATACGAACTTTAAAAATGGCGATTCACGCTTGCAATGCGCACTGAATTAGATGCTATCCAAGTCATACACAAATGGACATGAATTCGGAATATCGTACACAATCTGTTGTAGTTCTAAAAAAGTTAACTTTTTTGGATTATGTGGCCTGTGTATCCTTCAGTATATATGCATGATACACGCAAGCCATAACGATTCATTCACTCACAGGTAACTGTAGGAATCAACGTTCATGCAAGCGTTTAAATTGCGCGATGATGTAGAATCCAATTTTCATTTTCAATTTTCACGTCTGATGAGTTCGTCTCACCTTCTGTTTGCATTTGAACTGCTTCCTCCCGTGTGTCCTCGTTTAGCAAGTGTTGCCGGTTGTATTCGTTTACACTGCAATGTCCAGGATTTCAAATGCGGTAGGAGTTTGATTTACTTTACCCAATTTTGGGTGCTATAGTAGTCGTGAACAGTACCCTGGAGCGTTGCGGATTTCAATTGAGCCTATAAAGCGTTTTATTTCATGTAGGTTTTCAATTCCTAGGCCAATTGTGAAAGTCGTATTTCTATGTACTTTCCTATAATAGTGCCCATATTATTACGCCTTTTGGAAGAAATTTGGAATTATAAATAAAATAATCTAAACTGAATTGTTTAAAATAGTGTGCACACTATTAAAGTTCCAATTATCGCATTCCAATTCCAAGTAAATAAAGTTCCTATTATCGCACATATATTTTTGAACTATTTTAGCAAAACTTTTTTTTGAGAAATTCAATGTTCAAATGTAAGTTTGTTATTGGAATAAATTATTCACAAATTGTTACAAAATAAAACTGTTTATAAGTATGCTTCAACAACTTCTCCTACAAGGATGTATGTCATCATAGGAGATCAAACGAATTTGTTTCGAGAGTATGTGCTACACGATGGTATGCTAATGCACTGTTCTTTATCTGTTCCATTGGTTGACAAATCTCATTTTGAAGTTTCTGATTCGTATCTTAACCCTTTATGGACCTTAATATTGATTAATATATTTATTGGCGAAACTATTATTTTGATTGCAAAATCGGTTTACTGAATCGATTTACAATACAGTTTGATGTAATATCCTTGACCTAAAAACTTGTGTTCAAAATATACTTGTCATAAACTTCAATAGGAGAAATTTCGGTAATCATTTGTTAAACTGAAGAATATTGGGCAAAATCATCGTGAAACAGTACGCGTATAAAAAGAACATGCGATCAATTTGTTCCAAACTTTCAACAAGACTTGAAGCTGTGATATTAGTATAATAGTAAAAGTTTAGTTAGTCAAGAAAAAGTCAGGTATGTGATAAACAACGCCGGTTCCACACGGCAGGATCGGGTACTAAATCCCATCCGTATCGTCCCAAGGACTGAATATCCGGTTATGTGGTAAAATAAATCTAGTAAGCTAGAAATGGCCGGCATGACCTTAGAGGTTGTTAAGTCAAGAAAAAGAATAGATATCCACAGCATCAATCCAAGCCAGTCCAAGCCGGTTGGAAAACCAAGTGAAGCGGTTGGTGGTGCTCAAGAATTTTTACCTTCTCAATTTGCCCCTGCAAGGTGCATAGATGACGAAAATGAACATATGTTTCTCTCGTTATACATTCAAGAGTTTGTTCGATTCAATTTAGTGGCAGCAATAAATAAATTGAAATAAGGCCAGTAAGTTTTTATATTTAATTTGATTGTTTTAAACATAAAAACACATCTCATACATTAAGTGTACACCTCAAGCAAAATGGTCTTTAGAATATGTATAGGTATGTGTTTCATATTTGATTTCCATTAGGGTAGTGGATTAATTGGTTAGTGTTGGTTGGGTCAAATACGTTGACGGTTGGTAGACATCAGGACGGAAAGCGCCGTAATCTTCCTAGGAGCATTACACTTGGAAAAAGTTATGTAAAATGTATAAGGCGAAACAAAGCTATTGCTCTAACACATATTGAAAGAAAGAAATCGAAAGACCTTGCTCTGTGAAACACGCAGCACAACAGACATTCGTTGGTTGTTTTTTTTTCAAGAGAAGCAACTTGTTGTCGCTTGTGTTCTCACGCTTGGTATGGTTGGCAACAGCTGGAGAACTCAGCAGGTGTCAGTTCTTCTGTTTGAGTGTGTAGTACTGTCTTCTACGATTGTATGTCTCCTGGTTTTCGGGGTTTGTATCGATTACACAGGTTTTTTTTTATTTTGCTGTAGCTTTCATTTTGATATTGTGTTATGCTGAATATACGTTGGTGTGGTGTCTTGATAAGATGATATAATTTTTAAATGATGCAGATTTTTAGTGTTAGTGACGTGAAATCGATCCTAGCAATTTTGTTAAGCAAAATCTGAAGATAGCTTCACTAGGAGGAAAATGATTATAAGTTTTTGGAAACGTTTTCTATGTTTCAAGATTTAAAATTTTTGGATAATTAAAAAAAAATCTGCGACTTGCATAAAGGCCTACTCCTTCCAGTTTGCTGGAAAATGCCTCTACCTTTGCAACCATTGCCTAAATTGAGAAGGGGCACGCGTTTACGACATGTTGTGCGTTTCAGCAAGGCTGTCGTTTCGTGTAATAAGCAGCAAGATTCATCGAAGACGAACGGTCGCGCGCATTCGCCGGGAACCTCGCGTGTGCCATTGACCTTTCGGGTGACTTTTTAGGAGTGCATCCTTACGAATTGACCTTACGAAAGGGGCCTTTATCGCATTTGATGTTTTTCTTAGCGAGTGATATATTTTGGAATGTTGGTTGAACGCATATTTATTGATAGTATCTCCAAAACCCGTATTTGTAAAACAAATATTAACTTTTTACTTTGTCGAGATGAAATAATTATATTTCTGTTGTTTCTTTAGGAACCTATTCATTATTAATTATAACAAATATTTAACGATTTTTATAATCCTGTATGGTTTACTACAGAAATTGGGATACATGTTATTGATAACATTTTATAAATAAATTATTTGCTCTAAGTTCGAGTGATTTCCTACAGTCTAATAATTATCTATACTCATTCCATATGTTAATTTAGATAAAAGAAGCAATAAACAACAACGCAAAAATCGCTGAATGATTCTAGTAGGTTCAACAGAAGGTCATTTTCTTTTTTTTTTTGCTTTTTGCTGGTATTGTGACGCTCGTGTTGTATGGTGCGCAGTAAAATACGAAGTTAATCGTTTCGTGTCACAGCCGACGTATACAGAGTGCTTTTGTTCTTAACTTTACTCATACCATATCGTATGAGTTGATGTTTTGGTAAAGCTTAAATTTATCGATATGCTTGACAACTAGAGAATTTAACGAAATTGATGAGAAATGATAAATAGAAATTTAGCTGGGAAATCGGCTGTGAAAAGTGAAAAAAGGTCAAGGATAAATGAGTTAAAATTATACAAACCATTAAACCATGTTGCATTTCCGTTTGGTAAAATAACCATTGGGTTCAGTTGTTGTTTGTACGGAATATGTAAACATTATTGAAAAATGAGAAGAGTACAGTTTCAGAACATTCTTCAAATTTTATAATGAACAAGATATTTCCAGAAATGCATAATACATTGGAGACTGCGTTCTACATTATCTTTTGTGTTGCTTTACAGGGTTTTATAACTCATTTTTAATGTAATTAAATTGTTGAGTTCAGCAACAAACTTTTCCAAATTCGATTAATATTTAGTTTCCGAGAATATGGATTTAATTTTCGTTACATTCCATTTCGGCTACGGCACTACAATTTTTACAATTTGTTCATAATGTTTATTTATACAATAATTTCCTAAGGATTAACCAAAAACAATTAATCTTTTTAACAATTAACTGAAATTAACTAAAATGTCTAAAATATCTGAAAACAACTAAAAGCTTGTTTGTGTATATTTCCTTACGGTCTATATTTGACAGTTGCACTCTCTCTCTCTTCTTGGCTTTAACGACCTTACAGGTCACNGTCATGCGAATAGAGAGACTATAGTTAACGAAATCCGTCAACGTTTCGACATCGCCAATCTGAGAGCCGTAGTAGAAAAGGTAGCCAGAAACTGCCCAGTCTGTAGGATAACGAAAGCAGCAGCAAGACCACCACCAATGGCCCCACTTCCTGAAATGCGTCTAGCAACCTTTGTTAGACCATTCACGTACACCGGACTGGACTACTTTGGGCCGGTTCTAGTAAAAGTAGGCAGGGCAAATGTAAAAAGATGGGTAGCGCTCTTCACGTGCCTGACAATAAGGGCAATACATCTCGAAGTAGTACACACCCTAAGCACTGACTCGTGTATCATGGCAGTAAAGCGTTTCATCGCACGCAGAGGTACACCCTTGGAATTCTGGACCGACAATGCGACGTGTTTCCAAGGAGCGAGTAACGAACTGAAGGCAGAAATTAAACGAAGACACGACGCTCTCGCGCTTGCCTTTACAACTTCTCACACTAGCTGGAAATTCATACCCGCGGCAACACCACACATGGGAGGTGCATGGGAACGGATGGTCCGGTCAGTAAAAACAGCGATTGGTACTATAGCAGAAGCTAACCGGAAACCAGATGACGAAACCCTCGAGACAGTGATGCTGGAAGCAGAATCGATGATCAACTCGAGGCCCCCCACGTATATCCCGCTAGAGTCAGCCGATGAGGAGTCGTTGACTCCTAATCACTTCCTGCTGGGGAACTCGGACGGCACTAGACACTTCCTATCATCGCCAGTGGAACAGTGCGCTACACTTCGAAGCAGCTGGAAGCTTGCACAACACATTAAGGAACAATTCTGGAGAAGGTGGCTCAAAGAGTATCTGCCCATCATCACCCGTAGGTGTAAATGGTTCGAAGAAGTGAAAGAGTTGCGAGTGGGTGATCTCGTGCTTGTGACTGGAGACTCACCAAGAGATCAGTGGCCACGAGGTCTTATAGAGGAAGTATTTCCAGGGAAAGACGGGAGGATAAGACAGGCTTTAGTGCGTACATCGAACGGATTGCATAGACGATCAGCAGCGAGGCTAGCTATTGTGGACGTCGTGCAGAGCAGTGAACACAAATCAGCATTGAAACCGATAGCGGTGTGAGTTCACGGGTGGGGGCATGTTACGACGGGAATCGTTCGACACCCCAGACGCGTGGACAGGCCTGGCACGGCGAAAAGTGCTAGTGCGAAATGTAGGAGAGTAGGATCGAGACTGATCGAGAGTAGGAGTATAGAAAAAGCAACAAGTGAAACAAGTCGATAAAAGGACAAGAAATGTAGGTCGCGCTACGGGAGTGAAAGAGTGTGAATTTAATAATAATTTTGATAAATATAGTTTTAGAACCTGCGGAAGCGGTTATCAACGAAATCTTGTTAACAATGTACATATCTAATATTAAAGAAAGTATATCGATTTCGCCGCCTGCATAACTTCCTGTTCATCAGATCACAAGTGTAGTGTAAGAAATAATTCCGTAATATTTGCCAGATTTCTATTTTACTCGGGCTTTCCTCAAGGTAGTATGTTAATTACTCTTGATTTCCTTCTGTTTGTGAACGGTGCTGTGATCTGCTCTATCCTCTCCAATGATACTCGCCTGCTATTCGCACATCTTCTTCTTCTTCTCCTATATTAAACGTTTGTTCAAACGTCAAAAAACGTCACGCTCCGCGTTACGCTCGCTCCATCTCGCTTCTTCGCTCACCCATTGCCGCATAGCACTAGCACGCTTCCTCACGCCAATTTCGTATCCGCCCATCCGCCGTCACCTATCCGCCCGAGCACACGAGCTGCTTTTGTAGTTTTGTTGTTTTGTTTATCATCTTCATTAATATTAATATTATTATTATTATTATTATGTTATCATCACTGATGATGATGATGATGATCATGCCCTAGCGACAAAAATGACCACAAATTCATCCCAAAATATTCATTTTGAAAATGGTCAGGGTCGAGGCAAGGGTCGACGTGTCGTGGTCCCTCGACCTTTTGGCAAAGTGAACAAGACCCGTACTAAAATGAATCGTAACCTGCCGTGAACCGAAAGCAAAAATTTTGTTATCTGGGTAGTTTTCCCCCTCCAAGTCGCGTGTTTTGATTGGTGGTAATATATATTACCATATATATATATAAAACGCATGAAAATATCAGATATGTAATCTAAAATAACTCTTCATCACACGTGTTTAAAGCTCCTCCGAAACGGCTGCAACGATTTGTATAAAATTTTCGCTTTTTTACTACTGCTAGTGCCTTTTCTTACCTTCAGAGTTTTCTTACCGACACAGATTCTGATTCAAATATTTTCCGGTAATCTATTTGTTGTGTTGAGCACCCCTGCAGCATCCGAGGCGATCCCCGAGGCACTCACCGATAATCTAGCGTTATCGTGTAGATGAGTGGCCACCGTTCGGATCGTAGTCGCACGGACCCTAGCGACACTCGACCATTCCCCCACGCTCACGACGGACGTACATTCTTGCTACTGTTTCGTTTCCTTGCTGATCTCTTGTTAATAAAGTGGTTGTACCAAATTACGTACATAACACTATTCAAAGAATCATTGAGTGTTTCTAATGAATTCTTCTGTAATAAATGACAAGAGTTATTAGCTTAGCAAAAAAAATCCACTGGAAAACTTTAGTTACAAAACATATTTTTAGAGGCAAAGTTGGGTTTGCAGGGTAAGCTAGATAGAAAAATCGTTCTTTGTTTCCCGCATCATTTACAATTTGCTCGGATTATATCACCAGGTTCGATAACAGCACCCATTACGTACTGCTTATAAAGTAGGTGTGAAATTGCACACCAGCAGCATTATTCTGTTTCTGCGGTATCTATTGAAAACTATTGAAAATTCGAGTAAATTATCAGTATCGGGGGCAGAGCCGTTTGAGCAGTCAAAGGTGTTAAATTTGGATCAAAGTAAGGAAAGGAGTGCATCTATGATCGTTGAAATATTCAAGGGAAATCTCTGGAATGAGGTAAGATAGTATTCTTCTTCAAAAAAGTTTATGGTTGAATGGATTGAGCGAATCCACCAATATACATATGTAGATGCAACACAACGTCTCGTGTTCTCTAGATGTATTTCAATACATTTGAATAATTTTGATTCTTGCTTACTATAATGAACGTCCCAAAGGAATGACCAAAAGTTGAAAGGGATGGAAAGAGTAGCTTTATTTTAACAACAAGCTATGGAAATTTTTCCATTGAAGCAATAATTTTTTTTCAGATGGAGCAGTGTCATAAGACTGCAATCATAATTTCAACACAATTTTTCACACTATTTTTTTTACTTCTAAGAGATTTACCTTCCTTGTCTAGCAGATTACACTTTTTTATGTTGGAGAATACTATTGCATTGCTCTGCATTGTTGGAAAAAAATCAATTTGTATCAAAATGTAATGTTCTTAACCCATTCAAGACACCGATTGTTTCATTCATTAAGGACGGCCAAGGGAACATCGATTTGGATATTTGGAGGAATGGGGTCACGAGCGGAATTTCGGATTAAGGATATAATTACGTGTGGTCGGTTCCGTGGTCCAAAAGTAAGAGAGTTAATTTTATTCCTAATTCTTAGTTATACATAAATCAGTTGTCTTCGTTCTAACGACGAAGGGCCCACAACGGGTCTGGTTTATGCTCGCGGATCGAGCGTTCCTTGTCCCTACTTGTATGCAATATGCATATGGCATAAATGCGTCTGGTTGCGGTGAGCCGCTACATCACTTCCCCCTTTCTTTAACTTTTTCGTGGTTGAAAAATGTTCCTGCCATAGCGCGTTTGGTACGAAGGCTGTTTGGGGGTTACAATTTTTTGGTCGGGACGCGAGGCGTTACACGTATTTTTACAATCGATCGGTTCGTTTAAAAACGCTGGTTTCAGGCGATCTATCGAGATCGCCTTTTTCCTACCCTTAACTTCTACTGTGTACGTCTTTTTTCCTTTTCTGAGAACTTTATATGGCCCATCATAAGGAGGGGTGAGGGACGGTCTTACGTTGTCAACGCGTACAAATACGTGATTGCAAAGATTTAGGTTTGGATTTACAAAATATTTTTTGTTAGGACTAGTTAATTGGCCCGGTTACAGAGCTACGCAAGATATCTACGTAATGTCGAGGTAGATTCTATGGAGTTTTCTTCACATGTATTAGAAGATTTTTTTCTATATCATATATCATTGCATTTTGTTATCGCCATAGATTCATCTGGGTTCTAACCTTCCCAAACGCAGGATTATCCATCAAGCGAAGCGTTTTCAATACTTGTTAGTGTTGTGTCAAACTTTGACGATAATACGGTACTTACAGTAAAATCCAGCCTTACAGACATCGATACGGGCTATATAAAGTGACATGCATTTTAATTTGAATGCCAGAATATGCGATTTGCAGAATATGCGACCGGGGCGGCCCGGTGGTGCATGTGATAAACGGCGCCCGTCCACACGGCCGGACCGGGTTCAAATCCCATCCGGACCGTCCCCCCGTAGCAAGGACTGACTATCCGGCTACGTGGTAAAATAAGTCTAGTAAGCCAGAAATGGCCGGCGTGACCTGTAAGGACGTTAAGCCAAGAAGAAGAAGAATATGCGATTATGCTTCGAACATCAGGTGTATTTCATCTGCTATAAACAAAGGAATCGATCCAATCTGAGATCCGATTTGAGATTTATTCGTTCTTTTTGCCGATTCGAAAGTTGATCATGGCCAATGTCAGCCCGGCCATCGTGGAATTACTTCTTTTCAACCATCTAAAACTTATATACTATCCTCTTGTGCAACGGACTTGGCTCCGTCAAAATTGCGCACTATAAAACTCAAAACTGGAAAAAATTTATAGAATGCTGGTTTCATGATGTGCCATTCGGAGTGCATGACATGTATTCCATTATCTACAATTAAAAAAATAATAACTTGTCGAATTAAATGTGCAAGCAAATTCCACAATTCCTTACCCCTCACCGACAACGAATGGTTTCGGTTTTACGAAGTACATTAGTGGATGATTTCACTGTTTTACAAAATTGGTAGAGCTCAATGGTCCTCGCAATATTTTCACTATCTTCACCAGTTATTGCTCTTCTCCTGGACAGGCATCACCTGGTATTGATTTCAATCTCCTTCTTTTCTTTGTGGCACTACAACCTCTAGAGGTTTTGGCCCGCTAAGATAGTCAGTCCTGCGTATGGGATTTTATCTTCAGTCCTGTGAAGTAGATACCGGCGCCGCTACCATTCTGCAATTCCCGCTCAGCAATTCAAAAATGTCAAATCTTCGTGCAATATTGCTTCAATATTCTGGTGATAAAATGCGGTTCATTTTGCGTTCTAGAATACTTTCACTTGGCCAACACTCTCTGGAAACCGCACCACTTGTACCATTTGTTGAGCCAGCCTACTATGAAATATTTAGCATCGTCCTACCGTAAAACATCGTTTTGTATAATCCATTCACATTTCTATAAGTTGAAGTAGGCTTAGATCCTGTACAACAATCAAAAAACGAAACCAATCCTAGTGAACATGCAGGGTTTGTTGATTGAGCTTTCATATTGGGCAAATTAAAGTTTTACAACAATGGCTTAGAAAAACCGGTATGCCAACACTGCAGTAACGCTGCGTTACTGCACGAGTAGAATTTATATAGCGATTATGGTTGGACGTCTGGGTAGGTGTTATTCTTCTCATGATTGTTTTAAGATTTGTTACGAATTCAGGTGTTATATCAGGGACTGTACCGCTATTTACGAAGTATTCTCCGGGTAGACGCAAGTTGGTACCGTATGTCAGCTCGGCTACCGTTGCGCCGAGGTCGTCCTTAATAGTGGAGCGCATCCCTAACAGCACCAACGGAAGTGCTTCTGTCCATCTGGTCCGATCGTGGCTAACAAGGGCAGCTTTCAATTGGCGATGGAGACGCTCTATCTGACCGTTTGCCTGTGGGTGATAAGGGGATGTTTTTATATGGTCGATACCAAGTGTTTCAGACAGCTTTTTAAAAAGTTCGCTTTGAAACTGTCTGCCGCGGTCGGTGGTGATTTTGGCTGGTACTCCGAATCTCGAAATCCAGCTTCTGATGAATTCACGGGCTACAGTCTCCGCTGTCATGTTTGGTAAGGGAACTACCTCCGGCCATCTGGTGAATTTGTCGATCATCGTAAGACAATAAATATTGCCTTCCGAAGGAGGTAGAGGTCCAATCTGATCCATGTGCACGTGTTGGAATCGCTCGTGTGGTACGATGATCTGCTCCGGTTTGGTGAAGTTGTGTCTCGTTACTTTGTTTCTTTGACACTGAATGCAAGTAGTGACAAAGTTCTTGCAGTCTTTCCTGATGGATGGCCAAACGTATCGCTTAATGACTAAATGTGTTGTTCCTCTGATGCCGGGGTGCGAAATGTTATGCATTTTGCTGATGATTTGCTTTCGAAGTGTTTTCGGGACTAAAGGGCGTATTTCAGGGGTCGACACATCGCAATACAATGTGCCTTTTTTCGACGGAAGTACGAAAGGTTTCACGCGAATCGTACTGCCTGCAGGAGGGTGTTGAATGAACTCGGTAATATCGGCATCCGTTCGTTGCAGCTCAGCCATTTGGTCGTAGTCGATAGGTTCGGAAATAATTGCTTCAATCCGGCTTAACATGTCTGCAACGTTGTTACCTTCGCCTGGGATATGACGAATATCTGTCGTATATTCGCTTATGAAGCATAATCGACGCTGTTGTGTAGGGTTAGCACGTTCGGGTCGTTGAAGGAAAGCTGTTACGAGTGGCTTATGGTCGGTGTAAATGCAAAAAACACGTGCCTCGAGCAGGTCCTTAAAATATCGCACTGACTCGTACATCGCGTATAACTCGCGATCGTATGTGCTAGCCTTCTGCATCGTTGGTGTCAGCTTCTTCGAAAAAAACGCTAGAGGTTCAAGGCTATGGTTGGTTACCTGGTGTAGTGCTCCTCCAACTGCAACATTCGAAGCGTCAACATGTAGACATAGATTTGCATGGGGTGATGGGTGTGCCAGGAGTGTCGCATTCGCCAAATCTTTTTTACAGTTCACAAAGGCTGCTTCGGTGTTTTCGTTCCATTTTAGCGGTGTTAGATCATTCTTGACGTTCCCTCGAATCATCTGTTGCAAGAGTTGTTGGTTATTTGCTGCATGAGGAATAAAACGTCGATAAAAATTTATCGTGCCAATGAACGTTTTAAGCTGCTTTGCGACCTTAGGGCGTGGAAAATCGAGGATCACTTGAACTTTCGCTGGATTTGGTTTGATGCCCTGGGGTGTGATCGTGTGACCAAGAAAAATGACGGAAGATTGACCTATTTGGCACTTGTCTACGTTGATTGCCAAACCGTTTTCTCGCAAACGTTGAAAAACCGTTTGTAGATGTTTTTTGTGTTCTTCTATATTGGGCGAGGCGATACATAGATCATCAATATACGGGAAAACAAACGGAAGATCGCGAAAAATAGAATGAAGGTGTCGTTGTAGTGTCTGGCCGGCGTTTCTTAATCCGAACGTCATAAAACGAAACTCGAACAAACCGAATGGTGTGGTTATCGCTGTCTTCGGTATATCCTGTTCCGCAACAGGAATCTGATGGTAAGCTCTTTGGAGATCTATGCAGGAAAATACGCTTGTGCCGTGTAATATATTGCCGAAGTCTTGGATATGTGGTATCGGGTATCTATCTGGTTCGGTTACTGCATTCAGGTTTCTGTAATCTCCACACGGTCTCCACTTCCCATTTGATTTCTTGACCATGTGTAACGGACTGGCCCATGAGCTTTTAGAAGGTTGACAAATACCTTGCTCCATCATGTATTTAAATTCCGATTGGGCTGCTTGCAACTTTTCTATCGGTAATCTGCGAGGTTGGCAAAAAAATAGGTGGACCTTTCGTTAAGATTTAAGATGCGATACGTTAAATTTTGTCGATCGGTTCTTCAGATTGAGTACCGTAATATCGCTGAATTCTCTTAGTATTTGTTTGTAAATATCCGAGGTACTACATGCAGCTACAGAAAGCGATGCTGTGTTTTTTGTGTTCGATATCAGTTTGTCGCGTTTAATGTCTACGAGCAGGTCGAAGTGTTTAAGGAAGTCCGCACCTATTATGTGCGAATCAACATCAGCAATAGTGAAAGGCCAGGTGTTGCTGGCAGTTGCTGGTTAAGTCCAATATCAAGGGTGATATTTTTAGTGCCATAAGTGGCGATCTGGCTACCGTTTGCAGCAAAAAGTTTTCGTGCCGGTGTGGGATTCATCCTTTCTCTAAAGGATGGTGGTACGACAGAAATCTCTGCCCCTGTGTCGATAAGGAATCGATTATGAGTCCTGTTATCGTTCACATAAATGCGATCGATATTTCCGTTTTCGTTCAGGGTCATATGGTTCAGCTTGATGCTGGTATTCTTCTCTTGGTGAGTAGTGCTTGGGTGTGATGGTGAGTTGGTGCTATTAGTGGTATCATGGTGCGTATTGTGTGATTCGTGGTTCATTCTGTGTGGCGTTCGATTATAGTTGGTGTATGGTTTATCGGGTTCATTTTCGGCGATGAGATGAGATTCGGGATAGTTAGAAACTCGGAGAGAGAAACGCACTACTTTTTTCGGGAGTAGACCGGTAGACGCTCTTCGAAAAAAATGCACTTAGTGGCAGGATCGTTCGGATGCTCTTTCTCACACTTTTCGGCCTTGTTACCATGACGATAGTGAAACCAACAGAGCCATCGGCGCGGTGCTCTCGATGGTGTGCGTGATCGCGATGAACTTGGAGTTCGTTGGTCCCATGGTTGCCTCGATCCGGATGCGTGTCGCTGCCTGGATCGGGATGATGTATGTGTATTTCGATCAGAGAAAGCGCAGCATCGATCAGCTGATAAAACCTCATCTAAGCGTCGTGAGAGAGCTTCGATACGAGCTTCAAGCGTGTTTATGGTTGCACATGCAACTGCACTTGTATCGCTTGTGCTGGGTGGTGTGCTGCTCGGAGCTTCAAGGATCTTGTCTGCTACCTTGGCTTGATCGTCTAATGAGGCAGACGGCATAGCGGCGATGATGGAACGTGCAGTGATTGGCAAAGCACGGAGCCAAATATTAGTAAGGACATTATCGGAACATCCCTCTCCACCAAGACGGCGCATTTCAGAAAGTAGCGCACTTGGTTTCCGATCGCCTAATGATACTCCGGAAAGCAGGCTGGTTAAACGCTGGTTTTCTGTCGGCCTGAAATATTCGATGACGGCCTGTTTCATGGTGTNTTCTTCAAATTTTAAAATGAACAAGATATTTCCAGAAATGCATAATACATTGGAGACTGCGTTCTACGTTATCTTTTGTGTTGCCTTACAGGGTTTTATAACTAATTTTTAATGTAACTAAATTGTTGTTACATTAAAATGTTTATTTATACAATAATTTCCTAGGGATTAATCAAGAATAATTAATCTTTTTAACAATTAACTAACATTAACTAAAATGTCTAAAATATCTGAAAACAACTAAAAGCTTGTTTGTGTATATTTCCTTGTGGTCTATATTTGACAGTTGCACTGCAAAGGTTTAAATAGAACGACACGTCAGTTAAATGGATTTCTACGGAAATGAAGGTGTCCAACGGTTCTGTAAATAGTCCTTAAACGAAATAAAAAAAGTCGATGATCTTTTGAAATGAGATGGAACAGGGTATTTAATAAGATAAAAATAAAAAAACAAATCAATTATTTTATAATACTTTGCAATTAGTTAGCTAAAGTATGTATGTTTTTTTAATTTAAAGAAAAACTGATCAAATGTTACAAACGGTTCATCTATGGAGCGTTACAATTATTCATTCGTTTTAACCGTACATGTTATTGTTTGAATCCATAAGCAAAACACGCTAGAGAAAAAAAAATTGTGTGTCATAAAATTATCCATCCTCATTCGCCAAAGGTTTTACTGTGCTAATGGTTTTGAGGACACTCTGGGAGTGTTTGTGTATTAGCACCCCTCACGTTTTTGCATTTGATACATTCCACGTCAGAAGAATGGATTTTTATGATGATTAAAATTAAAAGCGTACCCGCACAATCAAGAGTGCAATTGTATTTTCTGTACCATCGGTACAGTCGTAGGCAGTGGCAACTTGTAACCAACGCTTTAGGCGTGTGTGATTCACGAGCGGTAGCAAGTGCTATAAAATCGATTGAACTGTACATATCTGACTGGATGATATCAGCAATACCCTTTCTTAGAGGTATATGACTGTTCCTTGTGTTGTAGTACCGGGATATAATGGTCGACAGGGCCATCTTTTCAGAACATTTTGTTGATTGAAACCGTTTTTAGTTGGGGTGGTTTTGGTCCCCTTTTTCGTTCAGTAACTTACCAGTAGCAGCACTATTGATCCTTAGCACGCCATGGGGACCGGGGAAAAAAGATCTGGCATTTTGGTTACAGAAAGAGGCGTATCTTCAGCGGTGGCCTAATGAAAACAAATTGTTTTTCGTGTGAAAATAAATTTAAGGTCTACGTGTATATATGAATACATTACGCATCAAGAAATAACGCACGAAGAAAGTTTGTTACTGACAGGAGATACTATGAGTGTTGATGCTGTCCTGAAAGTTAATGGAATTTGAAAAACTTGATGCTGTTTATCTTCCTAATATTTTGTGTGTTCCAGATTTTTTTCTTAATCATTAAAAAGATGATTTTATAGATGGTTTTCAGTACTAGAATCAAGCGAAAATGAAAAGTAATGGAACCTTCTCACTATTATTTCAAATTTGAATGAATATCTCTCTCTCTCTTCTTGGCTTTAACGACCTTACAGGTCACGCCGGCCATTTCTGGCTTACTAGACTTATTTTTACCACGTAGCCGGATAGTCAGTCCTTGCTACGGGGGGACGGTCCGGATGGGATTTGAACCCGGTCCGGTCGTGTGGACTGGCGCCGTTTATCACATGCACCACCGTGGCGTCCCTTGAATGAATATAAATCACACTATTAAGAAAACTCAAGCCATGTCGCCGTTAGCCTTGATCACGTGAATGGTCATATACCGTACGAAACGTTTCTAAGATGTTAAAAATGTGTATACTTTATAAATAATAATTTCCATGCACAATACGCAACATTCAAGTATTCAATATATTTGAATGTTTTTGTCATTTCGTCAACGATGTAATGCTTTTTTATGAAAACGTTCCACGTTCCATTTGCAGTGTATGGCTACAAAATGACCATATTCTGGTTCTGCACAATGAACGCAGACTGGGATAAAAACGGTTTTTTATATATTTTGATACTCGTNTACGGAATATGTAAACATTATTGAAACATGAGAAGACTACAGTTTCAGAACATTCTTCAAATTTTAAAATGAACAAGATATTTCCAGAAATGCATAATACATTGGAGACTGCGTTCTACGTTATCTTTTGTGTTGCCTTACAGGGTTTTATAACTAATTTTTAATGTAATTAAATTGTTGAGTTCAGCAACAAACTTTTCCAAATTCGATGAATATTTAGTTTCCGAGAATATGGATTTAATTTTCGTTACATTCCATTTCGGCTACGGCACTACAATTTTTACAATTTGTTCATAATGTTTATTTATACAATAATTTCCTAAGGATTAACCAAAAACAATTAATCTTTTTAACAATTAACTGAAATTAACTAAAATGTCTAAAATATCTGAAAACAACTAAAAGCTTGTTTGTGTATATTTCCTTACGGTCTATATTTGACAGTTGCACTCTCTCTCTCTTCTTGGCTTTAACGACCTTACAGGTCACGCCGGCCATTTCTGGCCGACTTATTTTTACCACGTAGCCGGATAATCAGTCCTTGCTACGGGGGGACGGTCCGAATGGGATTTGAACCCGGTCCGGCCGTGTGGACTGGCGCCGTTTATCACATGCACCACCGGGCCGCCCCGGTGACAGTTGAAGACAGTTGCACTACAAAGGTTTAAATAGAACGACACGTCAGTTAAATGGATTTCTACGGAAATGAAGGTGTCCAACGGTTGTGTAAATAGTCCTTTAACGAAATAAAAAAAGTCGATGATCTTTTGAAATGAGATGTTACAGGGTTTTTAATAAGATGAAAATAAAAAACAAATCAATAATTTTATAATACTTTGCTATTAGTTAGCTGAAGTATGTATGTTTTTTTTTATTCAAAGAAAAACTGATCAAATGTTACAAACGGTTCATCTATGGAGCGTTACAATTATTCATTCGTTTTAACCGTACATGTTATTGTTTGAATCCATAAGCAAAACACGCTAGAGAAAAAAATTTGTGTGTCATAAAAATTATCCATCCTCATTCGCCAAAGGTTTTACTGTGCTAATGGTTTTGAGGACACTCTGGGAGTGTTTGTGTATTAGCACCCCTCACGTTTTTGCATTTGATACATTCCACGTCAGAAGAATGGATTTTTATGATGATTAAAATTAAAAGCGTACCCGCACAATCAAGAGTGCAATTGTATTTTCTGTACCATCGGTACAGTCGTAGGCAGTGGCAACTTGTAACCAACGCTTTAGGCGTGTGTGATTCACGAGCGGTAGCAAGTGCTATAAAATCGATTGAACTGTACATATCTGACTGGATGATATCAGCAATACCCTTTCTTAGAGGTATATGACTGTTCCTTGTGTTGTAGTACCGGGATATAATGGTCGACAGGGCCATCTTTTCAGAACATTTTGTTGATTGAAACCGTTTTTAGTTGGGGTGGTTTTGGTCCCCTTTTTCGTTCAGTAACTTACCAGTAGCAGCACTATTGATCCTTAGCACGCCATGGGGACCGGGGAAAAAAGATCTGGCATTTTGGTTACAGAAAGAGGCGTATCTTCAGCGGTGGCCTAATGAAAACAAATTGTTTTTCGTGTGAAAATAAATTTAAGGTCTACGTGTATATATGAATACATTACGCATCAAGAAATAACGCACGAAGAAAGTTTGTTACTGACAGGAGATACTATGAGTGTTGATGCTGTCCTGAAAGTTAATGGAATTTGAAAAACTTGATGCTGTTTATCTTCTTAATATTTTGTGTGTTCCAGATTTTTTTCTTAATCATTAAAAAGATGATTTTATAGACGGTTTTCAGTACTAGAATCAAGCGAAAATGAAAAGTAATGGAACCTTCTCACTATTATTTTAAATTTGAATGAATATAAATCTCACTATTAAGAAAACTCAAGCCATGTCGTTAGCCTTGATCACGTGAATGGTCCTATACCGTACGAAACGTTTCTAAGATGTTAAAAATGTGTATACTTTATAAATAATAATTTCCATGCACAATACGCAACATTCAAGTATTCAATATATTTGAATGTTTTTGTCATTTCGTCAACGATGTAATGCTTTTTTATGAAAACGTTCCACGTTCCACTTGCAGTGTATGGCTACAAAATGACCATATTCTGGTTCTGCACAATGAACGCAGACTGGGATAAAAACGGTTTTTTTTATATATTTTGATACTCGTAATATGTTTGCCTTAATATTTTGATACCTGTAGATTAAGGGTCTCAAAACCGTAATTTTTGAAAAATAAACTATCAAAGCGAAAAAATGTTCAATCCGCTCCATTTCATAAATGAAAGATAAGATGTAGCGATAATATTTCTTCAAGTACTTATGTGATATTTATTATTGACACCTTTATTAAAAGGTCATTTTATATGCTTTAATCAGCGTCGGCATAACAGATTTTGAATATATTACAATACTACGTAAAAGAAATAAAAATTCTACACATTTCCAACTTTTAAAAATAAAAATGATCTCTTATTATACAAGTTGTAAAATGGGGGTTTACAAAGCTGATTTCCAAAAATCAAGCTTCATTGCAACTTTAGAAGAAAATGTCAATTGCTTGGATGTGGCGAATGTTACAATCCCAAATTTAACTGTAAGAACACTTTTTCAATATTAAAATAAAAAGCGCGAAATTTTAATTCCAAATCTTATTTTCATGAGATTTATTACATAAAATATCTCAATTTACAATATATTTTTGAAACGTTGTATTTGACGTGATTGGAATACTTATTTACCGCTATCGATATAGCTGAAGAGCTGAGAAGATATATGTAGAATAAGTTAACTTTTTCAACACTTCGGTTATAACTTTTGGAAAACATGTTTTGTTTACATAGTGTACATGAAGTTTTGATTTCATATTAGTTAAAAATTTGTTTATATATTAGTATATTCAGTGCGACATCAGTTTCAGCTAGACAAATAGTTGTTTTTATTTCTATTATGTGTAATAAGTATGTTGCGGAATGTTTGCATTTCGGAATCTTTTCCATGCAATACTCATTTAAAAAGAACACAAAATCATTTTACGTCTTTTTGAATAATCAAGAACTTTAAAGGAGATTATAAAAATTTCAAGATATCGTAATAATACAATCCTGGCATTTGTATGGGCTGCGTCCACTGTGCAATGGCGGTCCTCATGATATGCCTTGTATATGCACCCGCTATAGTGTAGGACATAACCCTGAATCGATCAGTTTTCTGTACTGTCGTACATGATTATCGCCGGGTTGCACTCATCTCCTGCAAGCCTGCACTAAAGCATAGCCACCCACCAATGCACACAGAGCCGACTCTATTGTGCGGAGTAAAATGAATAGCCAGACTCAAAAAAAGAAAAGCAACTATATGGCGTAGGTTGAAGTGAACGTGATATTGTAGCATTAGGTAGAGAGGGGCCGATTATGGTGACGAAATATATCGAAGGTAGTGTAGATGATGTTCGGTAAAGCAAAGTACAGTGTAAGATTGTGCGTTTCTCAACATTTTCATGGTAGTGCGTACCGAAATGATCACCATAGTGTGATTTCAAAAGACAATACTGTTTTGTTTGGATCAGTGCTGCTTAATTCAACCTGAAAATTTTAAGTCGCATACGAACCAACGTCGAACAACGAAAGTGTGCACAAGGGAATACAGAGAGCGCACCGGTTGTGTAACGATGTTCAGGCTTAAGATTTGTTATGCGTGTATAACGATGAGGAGTTGACTAAGATTCATATAGGAGATATTATTTAGCAAATAAAATAATTCCTTAACTCATAATCATCATCAATTCATATTTACAAGGAAGTACAAGTGAAAGGTTGTGGCGAGCTCACTTTAAAGATTCGCGTAAACGAATATGAAATACACGACAATTAATATCGAAACACCAAATATGTTAGCGAATGGACAAAAATGTATATAGAATCTCGTACCATTGATATGAAATGTCAAATGGGCGGGACGTATACATATACAAGGTTTGAAGAGTTGAAATATAATATTATTTACAGACAATTTAAACAAATGTTTTACAAAAGAGGAACTAAAATTTTTTAAGAAAAGCAATAAATTGCAAACCGTTTAGTTTGCTACAAATTTGAGATGTAAATTTTAAAAATTAACAACTTAACGAACAAAACACAATAATACAATATGAATCAAACGTTCTACATCAATGGCATGCGATTTTATATCAATTTTTGTCGATTCGCTAACATATGTGATGTTTCGATATTAATTGGTGCGTATTTCGCATTCATATGCACGATTCTCTAAAATTGGCTCGTTGCGTTTCCATGGCTTAAAATCCAGATATCGTAAGCTTATCTGAAAATTCAACTCTTCCACAATAAGTCATATATTAAAGGTAGCTGTCATAGGTAAAAAAAATCTGTTCTTTGTTACCGAAGTGATTAACAAAAAAAAGTATATCATTCTCTAGTATATCAGTACTCATATACATAAACCCTCTAGCATATCAGTATCAAAAAAGTTTATCAGTAAAGCAACAACCATTGGAAACGCTTTGACCAGCAAAAGCTTCAGTTATACCAGGGTTGCAGGAAAATGTGTTGGGCCTTCTACATATTGAAATTAGAGCCAAAATGTTTGCGATGCCAGAACAGGTGGAAATTGATTGTTAATTTAGTACGTTTATCGTATTATCCTTAATAGTTTCCGATAAATGTGCATTAGATATTGAGATGACTGTGTGTATCATTTTCTTCAAATCGTTGCTATTTTAGTATGTCAACGTACGTTAACCAGTTACGTGAAAAGCATATCTTTCGAATGAAGAAAGCTTTTTGGTCCCAAAAGCTCCTCCAAAGGATGTAATTATTGTAACACAAAAATGAGTGTTTAATTTGGTTTACGTTAGTATTTTAGTTGTAGCAGACTTTTATAAAAGTTAACAAACTTGCTACCATAATAGGTGTAGGTCTTGTTTTGAAGATGTTTCAAGTCATGGGCCACGTAAAGATTTCATGGCACTGGTCTATATGATCCATACATTGAATGTATTATTTTTGATAGTATAAATCATCGTTAGTAATTTGTGACTTAATCACAAACTCAATTTTAAGTAACGCGCTTTACGAAGTTAAGGTTAGTTTCCTGCCGTTCTACGTCCTTTGTAAGTCAATTTTCCGAAAAGCTAGATTAGGATAAAGCTTTTGAATCTAACCCCTACATGCTGTTGGAGTTCGCATGTCTCAAAGCAGCTTTTGGGGAATTTTTGATGTCCAAAAAGCTTCAAGTGGCTCGATTTTATTTGTGTTTTCGTTGCACATATTCACCGATTAAGCGATACCTTGATGCCGTCGTTGCTTTTCTGTTTGATGTATATTGAGGTCGTTGATACGACAGCGGCATCGCGTCCGCATGGATAGCATTGTGGAAAGCTGTCTTTTGAACGGTCTCAGTGCCGCCACTCAACCGCTGATTTCGCTCCATTTAGCACATAGATTGGCGTAAGCAAGAGGCAAACTACGACGAGGAATTCCTTTCTTTCCTTTCCAATCGTCCATGAGTTTCGTCCACACATCGGCTCAGCTTTACGCAAGCTTCGTGTGCATTCGCATTGTCAGTATACGTCTCTTTCTGCTGTTGGTCGACCGTGTGCGTGGTTTTTATTTTTGTGTGTGTCGGTATTATGTCTCGCTCTACCAAAGCTTCGTTTTTTACAAGTCGCATTTTCCGTGACTGTTAAACAGGAGGAGAGTTGTAGCAATGCTCTCTATGAGGAAAATTTTCTGCTCTGCCTAAATTTTTCTCAATTTCGAATTATACACTATTGTGTCATTTATTTTAAATTACAACAAACTTTGTGCCAACTAACAAATGATCACGATTGTAATGCAACAAAAACATGTTTTTCAAATCGAATTGTAGTGTGCTTAAAAGAGTATTTGTAATTAAACTATATTCACCTTAAGAACTTTGGTGAGTAAACGACCAGTGAAGAGTACCCAAGTATGTGATAGTAGTGAGTTAACAATTGTTTGTACATTTAAAAACATATTTGTAATGACATATTTGTTTTGCTTGATTCAAATCGATGAATTTAGCTATACGGCCAGGCCGTTCTACATGAATAAAAAAAGGATTAATTTTAGCTTTACTCACTTACTTCCAAGTAGTTACTATTACTAGTTTCAATGTCAATATCTCCATAGCAGAGAAATAAACGCCGCCTCACAGAGTCATGCTTGGTTTGAGAGGGCTTATCGGAAGTGATTACACGATACGTGGTCGGAGTAGTTGTAACGGCTTGCAGTAACCTATCATCTATGCTTCATGGCAGGCCTTATAGCTCGTGGTGCTTAGCTGGAGGGGTTCCATCAGCAACGCGATCAAGAGATGTGTATTTGAAAGCGTTCCCACGACACGGTTTCACGGTGGCACTTGAACGTGTTACTTTTTTCCATAAGTATTTTAGTCCGGTGCAGAATGGATACATACGATCGTTAGCTAATGTAGTTTGAGCGTTTAAGTTGGGTATTGGTTAGTGAATTTGCAATGTTTGCAAGTAAATCAAAATAGGAATTTTTTAACCATCATAGAGGAACGACTTGTAGTTTAACAAATCAATAGAAAGATTTTTATAGCAAAAAAATTAAAAAATTAAGAACTTAATGGGTCAGTAGCTTGTTGTGTTTAGGCCATGTACTGTTTTTTTTTTAATTTTTGTTGATGTTCTTTTGAAATGTTGCCTGAAATGCTGAATGCACTACGAGCAAATAAGGAAGTGAACTCTATAACTTTTGAGTATAAACAATATTACAACCGGCCTGGAGATTTGCGGAAATTTGAGATACGGAGCTTTTCACGATTTTTGTGAAACCGCGAAGAGGAAGAAAAGTGAAAATTTTATTTAATTTTGATATGCCATCGATATAACTCTTAATCTAAATTTCGTCATGGAATAAGCTAGTTGCTTGAAAAGGAGATTTTAGTTCAGTATACTTACTAAATTGTAATGTTTCAGATTTCAATTAAAGAGAATTTTCCATTTGCTGTTCTGTATTATATGTGAACCGAAAAGCCGTTTCAAATGAAACCTCTTTTAAAATAAACTGAAAACATTTGAGTGCGAAAGACAAGGATAGGGATGGAAAATTGATATGTAGCAAAACGAGAGCATGATCAAAGAACTGTTCCATCGAAAAGAGATAAACACGAGAGAATTAGCAAATAGAGAAATTTCGCAAAGTTAGATTCGGCGCATAATGCACCACAATACCGATTGGTCTCAGTCCCTGCGGAAGTACAGTGCTTATTGGCAAAGCTGTTTAGCGGTAATCAAAGGAATTGTGAGGTTTGTTGCACGAGCTCACTAGCATACGATTATGTGTCCGTTTTCCCTTGGTGAGATCGGCGGTATTTGGCTGCGACCATGAGGAAACATCCACCAGTAACCTGCTATCATGTTGTTTGGTGATTTTTCGGCTCCTGTTGCCTCGTGAGGGGTGAGAATTTTGTCGCTTGGCAATAGCTCGAACCAACAATGTACCACTACTTCCTTCGGCAGAATCGTTTCATTTTTTTTTTTTGGTTGAGGGTACGAGTAAGACCGTAAGTTGTTTTACGCACTCCATTTCACTAAACGCGTTCCAAGTGGAGAGAAGGGTCGTTAGGATGGCGAATGAAGTTCGCACCATTTTTCGAGCGATGCAACCCTGATTTAATACACGTAATAGAAGATGGCGATGTTCAAATTATCCCATAACGGCTCAACTACCGTGTGTTACAAAGCCAGTTCGTTTTTTAATCTGCATAAAATATTCCATTTTTCTGTATCTTTCGTTTTGATGTTTTTGTTGTTTCCTTAAAAGTGTTGCTATTTAGTTGATATTAATTATACGCTTAATAACATATTGGCATATATTGGCAGTTTCCTGTTAAATACAACTTTTATTAAAGATATGTCCATAACATACACGTCAATATTTAGTTAACAATCGCTAGTGTAGTGTTATAAAATTGCAAGCTGCAGATACATAAAGCCTCATTTTACCGATGATGGGAGTAATACGATTCTACCCGGTTCATTGTGGTTGTGTTTATTTGTCATGCTTCAAAAGAAATGCCAACACTTTTGCTTTGAACCTTTCCCGCTGCCTTTTTACCACCCTAGGTGGCATTATTGATGATTCAACATCACTAGTGATTGGTGTATACACCACCGAAGAACCGAAGACACCCAAATATACCGGATATGCCGAGGTACTTGCTGTGCTGCCCCTCGTTTCCTTACATAGGTTTTACAGAAGTTTACTGATACAGGAAGAGGCTTCAGCAGGTTTGCTGGTTTATGGCATCGTACGTCCGAAGTAAAAGATTTGTGTATTTGACGTACATCTTGTGGCCGAAGCTCATCATCGCACTGCTGTATACGGCCCAGTAAAACCTGTTCTCAGCTTGTTCTGGCAGTGCACAGGGGCCGGGATACGTCATTGACGCCGACGTCCCAATTCTTCTATTTTTCCATTTTTATTTCAACGCGCGGGACTCGCGTTGGAGTTGGCTGACGATATTTGTATGGTTGTAGCCTTGGTTGAAGTTGGAGCAGCTTCGACCCAGAGCGAGCCTACTCTGCAAGGTAGACGGTAGGTAGGTTGCTTGCGCAACATCGATCGACGTTGAAGAACTTCATCAACGTTATTTCACAGGTTGTTGATCTCTGAAGCGATGGCGTACCGTGCATCATCGCCTAGTCTGCCTAACGCGCTCTCTTTTTGGATTTCTCCTTCTCGTGTGTTTAAAATGTGTACCACAAAATAGTGGTGCTTCTAGTGTTAGCATTATTAGGGGTTTTGTGTTTCAATTGATATAGACAATTTATAACTATTTTTAGTTAAGCGTTTTAAGTTTTCACTTAAGTTGCCCATCGTCGTACATATGCATATCTTGCAGAATAAACAGATTTTTTTAGAGATCAAGATATACCGCTGTTTCAAATTAAATAATTTTTTTCTGACAACTACATTAAAGAAACAAATCATAATTACTTTTTTATACATCCATTACATACTTTAGGAAGTTTTTTCTGCTTCCTGTTGTAGGAGTGCGTCCTTATATGTGATTCACTTTTATAACTTGTTCAGATGAGCCCTCTCATAAAGAGCTGTTAAAGCTAGGCAATATACTTAAAACCATCTCATACTGTAAAATCGAACTGTTGGTAAATTACCAATTTAACCAGCATTATTTGAACAAATCAGTGGTAATTTAATGGATTTTCCAATGTTACGCGCCCAAATCGCACTGTCAAATGTTGGAAGTAACACCAAATGATAATACCAATTTAATAATAATCCAGACGACTGTCGCACTAAGCTCAACCATCGGTTGCCCCATTATCTTGCCTAACTATCGCTGCTAGTAAGCGATTTCATGCGAGCGTACGCACGTCTCAACGCATACAACAATACATACATGTACAGCACAGCGCTCATTAACAACGGAATGAATCTGGTTGTATGACCATGCAATTTTGCTGTCCGAGGGGTATGAACTCGCATACACACCTGCACGATTCGTATTGCAAACGACAGCAAATTCAAAGTGTACGAAGCGAAACAGCGCGGAATTTGCGAAGTGAAAAATTGTACATTTGAATAAAGGAAGAAAAGGGATAACAAGCAAAAAATGAGAAAGAGTTAAACACAGGGAAAGCGAAGAAAAAAAAAGACAGAATGAGAAAGAGAGACATGAAGAGCAAAAGAAAAGAAAGAGAGAGAGAGAAAGATAGAGAGAGAGAGGGAGAGAGAGAGTTGTAAACCGATTGCAAAAGCGTACTTACGCTTGCAGATAAATATGTGATGCATGCTAAACGATGAATGCTTGTGTGAAAAAAAACGAATAAAGGCGCTTTGGATTTGTAAATGAACAATTTCCTCCGGTCTCGAAACGCAGAATCTAGATTGACACAAGACAGAGCAATGAAGAGGATTGACCTTCGAGCAAGTGAGGCTCCGGTCAGGATGAATGCTAGAAGATATGCGCCAAGTAGATGTCAACATAAGAAAGGATACGTATATAGTAGACTAGTAACTGTCCTCTCTAAGACCCGTTCCCCTTCCTTGTGGAATCGACGTCGTTTGTACCATACACGACCGGGCACGCACCGGAAGAAGGCATTATCAAACAAATTTTAACTTATTTGCTTAAATTTTGTGCTATAAAATCAGTGAACTGTGAAATTTAAAAATCCGCGTATGTGCGAATCCGCGCATAAAAGGTGCCGCGTATCTCGGGAACTACTTGTATATGAAATTTATTTTCACACCGTAATTGCGGATATATGATAGATTCACTAAGAGTACAGTAGGTACGGAAACGTTAGATTACTAGCATTACTTACATGATAGGTCAACAACAAAGTTGGTAAATTTGTATCGTTTGAAATTCGTTTCTGTTTGCCTTTTTTGGGCGATACTTCGACAAGACGCTGAATAAAGGCAGAAGAAAAAAAAACGGAAGTACTCTGTACACAACAATCCCTTCCGTCGGTCTGACGTCTGATGCAACACTTTCGTCACAGTCACAACAATAGACAAACACCAAGAAACCTTTATGCAGTACGTCTATGAAGGCGGCAAATGGTGCGAGTTACACTTTTATTACGACACTTTACCCTTCGCAAAGGAAACAGCTGCGGTACGGGTTAAAATAGCAGCCCGGCGAGGAGAAGGAATAGTTGACGGCGGACAGTATTCTGTAACTGTTGGGCGTACCGCTTCGCTAATACTCTGCGCTGGATCATGTTGCATTGCATAGAAGCCTCATTAAATTGTGCGTTTAACAGCTGGCAGGGTGGAAATGTGAAAATGTTGGTATCGTAGTACAGCTATTCGTCAGGTGTCGGGATTTTTCTCTCTTACATTCGATAAACTCTTGGTGTGGATGTCATGGAGCGTACAATATTTCGGTACAGTTATACCTCGAGATACTGGTTTAGTTTGTCTCCTAATATTGGTCGTATCTGACAGTAAGTTTTCCAATTAAAATTTTTTGAAATGCCATTAATCCGTTCCAACTCTCAAAACACTTTTACAAGAACACTAATTTTACATATGCCAAAAATTTGCAATAAATACAAATTTGATATTCAAATTCGTATGTAAAAAGTCAAATCATCAGTTCTATGGTATGTATCTGCAATATAATTGACGAATTTGTTCAATTTTTTTGGTTGAATAGTTGGCATGTTATATGCTGTACACGAAGATGTTGTCTATGTAGTGTGTAATAACTCTTATTTTTGGATAAAATATTGCTTAAAATATTGTTGGTGGCTCGTAGGTCGGAGCACTCGTATCTCGCGGCACCACGGTATTCAACACTAGAACTACCCGACCTGTTCACGCTCGTCAATTTGTTTTCAAGTTCTGATTTTCTGATTAGTTCTGATTAGTTCATGCACGACGTTTTCAAATCAATTCTTTATTATGAAGTGTAAAAAAGCGTTAATACATCACCCAACTATTTGAATTTTGGTTGTAAAGTAAAAAACGCTTTACACGTTTAAGTTCAAAAAGAAAGTTTAAAAGTTAATGTAATACTGGTCAACGTTAAACCCTTTATTTAATATTTATTTAATCAAACCCGTTATTTTATCTTTTTGTACTGAAACCGAAGGTTACTTTACCATAATAATTAACTGATTGTGTAATACTATAGTGTTTTTCGCCCTATATTGTCTCTCAAAGAAGCGTTATCGTCATTGTTGCAAATTGGCAACTTGCAATCAATATCGTCGTTTTGCCAATGCAGTGTCAAAGTGAGGAATTGATTGTAGTGATGACGAACATGATTCCTGTAACAGTGATATAGGGCAGAAGAGGAAATAACATATCTTAAAAACCCGATATTTTATTCTAAAGTTGCTCAAACAATAGAGATCAATGTTGATGTTTGGCTTTTGCTACAAACGTACGAATGTAATGATTATTCGCCTTTTGCTTCCGTTTCGTTGTCCTCTCTATAGCGGTACAAGATTTCAATATAGACACTTCTTCACACTGATGCAGTTGTTACTCACTGAAAGCAATGTCCATGAACTGTATTATTTGTGCTGGGTTTATGGGTTTAATTAAATTAAAATGATGTCACCCCTGCCTTTGGACTAGAATTCAATCAGCTCCGAGTTCCGTTCCTGAGGAACTCGTTGATTTTTTTTTGTTTTATGTTGTGCATTGCATCAATTTTCAAGACATTGGTTTGTGTCACTTTGGATTTTCGATACGGTGAGGAATGTAATGACGGCACAACAGGATCATAAGTAGCATGCTAACTTGGAAAGCGTTTATTTTTGTTTATTCAATGTAGCTGTAAATTTTGCAACTAAAAGTATGATTTGTGCTTTAATATAAAACAAAGATTTAGTATAATTGTTAAAAAATGAAACATTTTAAAAACTGAAAGATGAAATCTTTTGCATCCCTTTATATTTATGCAAAAGCTTCTTCTAAATTACTTAGTTGTCTTCTTTTGACTTTGTTTAATTGCGAACGTTCTTTATGTTCTCACACTAAAAGCTATGAATAATCTAGTTTTTAGTTATTCCTTGCTATTATGTTGAATACACACTACATTTTGAAGCGTCAGAGTGATACAGCATAACATAATGTGAGTCAAGGTGTAATATTGAATGTAGTTACCAGCTATGTAGACTGTCTGAACATGTGATATTGCTCCAATGTACTGAGATCTCGTAGTTTGTAGCATGACAGTGCCAGCGATGAACAAGACGAGCATTCGGAGAAAATCGTATGACGCAAAAGGAAAGAGATACAGGAAAACAGACATGAGCTGCGAGTTGAATGAGATCGAGAATTCTTACTCACTGCGTGTAAAATCTCATTTTTTAGTAGTCTGATTTGGTGTGGTGTGTGGAGCCTTTGCGTGATAGTACAACAAAACTTATAGTAGAGCGGCACGTAACAGCAAATAATGGTTTGTTTCGGGAACACCACGAAGCGACAAAACGGTACCGCTGTCCGAAAGATGCGTTAGCGTCGATAACGAACATAGGCGGCACTGGCCTCAAGTAGACGGTAGCGTAATCGATTCAAAGGACATGAATGTACGATTTGAAAAAAAATAGAGATTATTTTAATCTGATACTATTTAACGATATCCTGGTTATAAGTTATGTAATTGTATGCTAATGTAGGGTTGCAGTTGAGCATTAATGCACATAACTGTTATTGCCGTGGTGTACAAATCTTGCACATATTCTTGTAATTATACTGTTCATGTAGTAACTTTTAAAAACTATAAATAATTTTTTCTTACAAGAAAAGGTCCGTTAGTAGACACATTTTAGTAGATGTTCTTGTATTAAGTAAATACTGTTACTATATGATTTGAGTTTTTGAAGCATCAAACGGGCTCGGCAACATTAGTAGCAACATTGACAGTGATAAATGATTGTACACACATACTGGTTTTTCTCGACAAGAGCGGAGCACAAATAGCAAACTGTGATTATGATTCTGATCAGATTTCCTCTCGTGCCCAATCTGCTTCTGCTTTGTTTCTCGTATACTCAAGCTGTACGACTCCGTGTGCCGCGCAACCGGCGAAGCGAGGCAAAGGCCATAAACAATCCTTTCTGGAATGCGCGCGTAACGGAGCCGGGGGTACATAATGGGGTGGATAGTAGAGGTTGGGTTAGGGGGTGAGTTTGCCCTGATCGGTTCCAGTTGAGGCGAATGTTGCGCCATGCTTCAAAAGAGAGCGAGAGAGGTTTCGATAACGATTGGGGCCATCCGAAGACCCGCGTTTGGAGCGATTCAGAATCGTTTGATGGCAACAATGCCGGAGAAATCTCACGCGTACCATACCACGAAGATCCGCACTCTGGTTGATCTGGATGGAAACGTTTTATAGATGGTTGGAGCGATGTGAGAAAATGTGCTTGCGTGATGACACACTCTCGCGAGTTCTGCAATTCCCTTCGCGTGGGTGTCGCTGAGTTCGTGCGAACAACCGTGTCGACTCGCACACGTTGGTTGGTACCCCCACAGGGGTGGTTCGAATCGACCGGAAACGGACCGCCACGTGTGCATGAGCGAGAAAGGAGGTGGTACGGTTCACGCATTTTGTTCTTTTTTTCTGTTTCGTTCGTACCCTATCTTGAAGCGGGTTCGTTCACTAGAGCGACTATGTTTTTGTTTTTCTACCCAACTTTACACGAAAATGACAGATTGCTTACTAAGGTATGAGTGGAGTTGGAGACTGGTGCTTCAATAGTAGCTGCCCTGCAACTCACCAAGCCGTTTGATGTGTACAGCTGGCAGCATGTTACTAGTTCACATCCCCTAGACTGTCGATGAAAAGGCAGTAACCGCACGAGCAAGTGTCTGTTGCTTCAACAAATCAACAAATGCATTGATTCGCTCGACAGTGGTACAATAGAGAGAAATAATGTTCGAAGCGCATATATTAGGAACACTAGTAAACAAAACAATTTAGCCTTTGTTTTGTTAAAAAAAATCTTATGACATGTTACGAATTTTGTATGATTCCCCAAGAATAAAGATACCGAATATTACAAAATAAGAAAACCAATGAAAGCCCACCAGCCGATATTTGCATACTTCTGAGCTAAACGATATTCCATTGTTTAAGAACGATCAAAATTCTCTCACCCGTGCGTTTGAAGCAATTGTCCCCCATTTGTGGCGTTTGGCGCAATCATACACCAGTAACTGTTACATGGCCATGCTCTGGCTGGTACTGTTGGTGCTCGCGAACCGATTACCATGCAATACACTCATTTCACCTCGGGCACTCATCCACGAATGCTACTTCCGAACGGCCAAAGATCCGCTTTCCTGGTTCCGCGACAGAAGATCTGCGACCAACGAACAGAGACGAACTGTTTCGTTTAACCGGCCTAACGGAGGACGCTTCCTACCGTTGTGGGTGGGTGCATCTACCGGACTGTAGGAATCATAACAAAGATGGGGATCCGTAGCGGGGTGCGGCCGTGTTGGAGTGCAGTGGCCGTATGAATGTAATGCTATAGCTGGGAGGACTCTCTGGCACGCGCGTGTGGAACCGCTGGCTCAACTCAGTTTATCTGTGCTTGCATTACGATCGGGCACCGCTCGCTGCTGGTCGGCGGTAATCGGCTACTACCCCGAAGTGAACAGTCAATTGATGATGAGCACGCTGGAAATACTCTGCTAACTGTTGTTTGGAGCGTCGGAAGCTGGCAAGTACGCCACACGCAGTTCATCTTATGCCGTGCGATGTGACGGACGAACTTACAGTTTAGGCGCGTGTGACCGTAGTGCGAATCTCGCGTACATATTCATGGAGCATTTGAACGTGTTTAGAAAGGCATGCATTCTAATATACTCGACAAATATTAGCAATTTCAGAAACATTTTTTTGTATGTGATTTTAATGGTTATACTGTAAAGCAATGGATCTGAACGATCTGAATGAACAGTGCATATGTGGGTGTTACAGTATCTTACTGTTAAAATCATTGTTTACCGGTTCGATAAGTGTTGTACAAAAAATTGCGTGATAATAACGATCATTGATATGTATTCATCGATTGCGAAGCAGATCCTTATTAATTTATGGAACGAACAACGTTTGTACAGGCATTACTTTTAGAAATGTTCTCATTCTGGATACGATTTGTGCATTAAATTTTTTTTTGCTTTTCACCTAAAAACTCTATTAAATGAAGTTTTTGTGTGTGTTGTATACTTATCTTGTGAAAAGTGTTATGTTTTTACGATGTGTAGCGAACAATGATTAGTTTGATAAGAAATGTGTTAATTAATTTTATGTGTCACAACACTTCACTAATAGTGTTCAACTTTAAAGTAACTTTCCCTTCTTCGCGTGCGGCTATAATGCGGCTGACGGTTGTTTTATGTTCTGTAAGACCAGTTGCAATTGATATTTGCACTGTGATTGTGTTTCACAGTTGGGCACATTTGTGCGGTACCTTGCAATGAGACTATCAGGCATTTTCACACCTAAAAATGCTACAGTGAATCCGATTTGATTACCAGCAACAGCTCGGTTAGCTTGGTAGCTCAAAGCAATGTTACTAATGCGATAGGGCACGTTTGTATTTCAAACCTCGATTATGTGACGGACTAGGACGGTTATGTACAGAGAAAGATAGAGCATAAAATGTGATAGGGACAAAAGTATCATCGGCTTAAAACTCATAAACATATCCATGAAACGACTCAGGAATTCGTTGTAACGGTCGTTTCATTTTCAAGAAGGGCAATATTTCGACGACTTTGATCGATAGTGCCTCGATAGTGTCGATAATATCTTGCTGATGAAAAAAAGTTCATCTTTTTTTTGGTGCTGGTGCGTGTCACTACGTCTTCGAATAGTTGTGTAGCATATCGCGAGCTATCACACTACTTACCAACTTATAACCGTGTCCTATCCATGGAGTAAATTTTAGCACATTGCTCCTTTATCTGTACTCAGTGTTGCGAAACAAAAGTAATGAAAAAACGAGGTTTAAATGGGATAAATGCAACGCTTAAGCGTGATCCACATACTAAGCAACGTTAGCAAACGTGTTAGTATAAACGTCCATTGAAACGCACGTAAAAAGCGACTACTAGCAAAAAAAAGCATCACCAAAGTCTATCGCAAGAAAAAGAAAGCGAAAGTGTGAGCATCACGGGTATGTAGTAATAAACGTAGTGAAGAAGATACCAAGTGCCTATTGGTCGCGTCGTTTACAAGAAGCTTTTTTTTCAATGTTGCGCACAATAATGATGCCTAAGAGTGTGTTTGTGTCGTCATAGTGTGCCTGATGTGTTCAAACGTTTTGTTTGAAAACAGTCGGTAAATGATAACTTTAAACACAGTTATACGTACCGTAAGCAAAGGAAACCATTTACCTTCGTATGTGTCTTGCCGTGATACGCTAACGATGCTATATGTAGAAAGCAAGAAACAATAGCGCAAACGTAGCATTGCATTTATTTGCGATAAAACAGTGTACAGCTGGAAACATTTAATTCCACTTGCATGCGATTGGGATACATTTCCCCATACGAGCGTATCCAGTACCCCCAACGCAAGAGTGAAACCTGCGTGGTTAATGACTGCTAGAAAGGTAAAAGAACATCGGGCCATCTCATCGACAAGAGCGAAACAAATGGGAAGCATTGAAGTAACACTTGCCAAACAGCGCAGCGGGAGCACTGCAGACGTTTGCCAGTTACGCAGTTTAAATTAGAAGCATAAAAAAATCATAGAAGCATAAAAAAAATTATGTTGATTTGTTNGTCTTGCCGTGATACGCTAACGATGCTATATGTAGAAAGCAAGAAACAATAGCGCAAACGTAGCATTGCATTTATTTGCGATAAAACAGTGTACAGCTGGAAACATTTAATTCCACTTGCATGCGATTGGGATACATTTCCCCATACAAGCGTATCCAGTATCCCCAACGCAAGAGTGAAACCTGCGTGGTTAATGACTGCTAGAAAGGTAAAAGAACATCGGGCCATCTCATCGACAAGAGCGAAACAAATGGGAAGCATTGAAGTAACACTTGCCAAACAGCGCAGCGGGAGCACTGCAGACGTTTGCCAGTTACGCAGTTTAAATTAGAAGCAAAAAAAAATCATTATGTTGATTTGTTACAATTTTTATTCTATAAATACTAATCTTCGTTCCGGGCGTGCGGTACTAGTATTGGCGGTATTAGTGCTGGTATGCGATGGTGCGCTTGACGCCATCGGCCAATAGTAAACAAAGTCAAGAAAAGAACCCCCTATCCTAGACTGTTCAAACTTGCCTGGTGAAAGCGGCGCAGTACACATTTCTCAAAAACCCATCGCGTCGTCGCCGTCGCGTGCCCCTGTGCGCCATCGACCGGGCGATTGCGTTTGGTAAAATTCGAACGAAGCGAAGCCATGAGATGAGACGGTTGGTACGTACACCTCGGACAGCAACCTTACCAACAGCAGCACCATCATCATCCGAATTCACCGCATCATCCCAGTTGTGAATATCGAAGAAAAAATAGCTCTATCGGTTGTATCGGTTGCTGTATTCCACTGCATATGGTACATTACCGTCCGACTACGGAGAAACGAAACGGTTCCATCACAACACTCTTCTTAAGATAGGCCGATCAGAAGATCGACCTCGGCTTGGTTGCTCTCCATACCAGCGTGTTCTGCGACCAGTCAGTCTTAATATTCGGAAATAGTCGGTTCCAGAAGAGCAACCGGCTCACCGTTATTAATGAATGTTTGGGTAACTATATCGTTCTAATCGCATTTTATTTTTGAGCTTCATAAATTTTACAGTTCTGTTAAAGATGTTCCATACCAATTCACCAATCATCAATATTTAGTTTTTATAACACAACAAGTAGCTTCTTTGCTTGCTAGAGCTATGTTGATTTCGGCATACCCTAGGAAAAAAAATTGTGTTATTGTCACAAGTACCAGTCGCCTCTAAGTACTGGTGCTGTTGTTGCTGCTTTGGTCCATTCCGTACTCTTCCTTCAAGCACTGGAATGCACTATAAGCACGGTCGCACGGATTGTCGATCAATGCTAAATTTCTATTATCCAGACAGTCGCGATGATTGGCGATAAATTCGATCTCATCATCCACTTTGCCCAGATGTTCCCAGTTCGCATGCAAATCGACCCCTTCCTCATCGTCGTAAAGATTAAGCGTGAGTCCGAGACATCTCACGAAGCAATGCGTTACGGGATCGTCCGGAAATGCGTTCGCTCGGTATCGAGCTTTCAAATCTTCCGTCATTCCTTCCACAACCTTGCTGCAGGAATCAATCAGCGACTCTATATCGTCCGTCGCTCTTACAAGCTGTAACAATGCCATTTGGTGGGCGCGATAAATGAATTCAAATATCAGAGTTAGAATTCAACTTTTCCAACCATTTGTCGCGTTACTCGATACACAAATTGTAAATTCGTCCCTAAAGCCAACTACCTGCACAGACAACACTGTGAAAACTGCAGCAAAGAGTATGATAGATTTCATTGCTCGCCTTCCGGTAGTTGTTCACTTAAACTGCTGCTTGCTAACACGACACTTGGCCACTGACAACTGTTGTCACAAATCGATTTACTGTCAATTTTTATAGGATTGCTTTCTGTCTGAACGTTGCAATATGCCGACGTCTAAACTGCTAGCTAGGATAGCGAAAGACAAATGAGGAAATCGCGTGCTAGTGCCATAAAATTGAGTGGTGTTTTCGCAAATGAGTGTATTTAACTCCTTCAGCACATCAGGAAGTCGCTCGCTAATACGCTGTTCATTAGGCGCCTTCTTAAAACGAAAGCTTACCTGTGTTTAGAGGTGAATTTTCCAATGTTGTTTGTTATTATCATTCTTTAGAGGAAATTACATTCGAATCTGTTGGGAAAACAAGCAATTGTCGTTTCGTGCAAAAGATTGATTTAAGTTTTTTCTCTTGTTCAATTGTTTAGCATTTTGTCATATTACAGCAGTGTTATTATACAGCTGTATGAAATTTGAAAAAGTTGAATTCATATGCTACATCATAAACGGATATTGAAGATTCTCGTTAGTTTAATTTGGTTTTGTGACATTTTTTTAATTAGAATCTTGTAGAATAAACTTAACCGAGGGTTAGGGTTAGCAAAGATTTCTCTATTCTTTAATAGAGCTGTTGCCTATTTCAAATTTTCACTACGCTATAATAACGTGAGCTCCAATGTTTTCTCTTTTCCCTTGAAACTTATGTTTTGAAGCTACGCTTCCGTTTTGTCATGAGTTACGTTTTGGCCGAGCGAGATTAAGTTCAATGTTTAAAGTCTTTCATCACGTTCATATCTCGACGCGTTTCAATCGATGGCACGCTGCGTCTCGAAGTCGTGGTGTACTGGATCTTGGGAAGTCATTAGGCGGATATTGATGTTGCGTGAATGTTTTTCTTCATTTTATTTAACTGCTCTTTGTACTGTACTGTTTTTTTTGTCGATGCGTTTTCGAACCACGATTCAGTCAGAGAAAGAAATTATGAAAAAAAACTAGTTACGAGCCTCAACTCAACTACAGCTTTCAAACCTTCGAGCTGCATGTTGTTAGAGCAGTAAAGCGCACATCAATCATAGGCAAATAGACAAGGGTTTTCCTTGTTTAGCTTTTGTTCGTTGTCATGATCGTACAATTTTACCTATATCATAATAAATAGCTTTTTTTTTGCTTAGAAAAGAACATCATATTACGAAGAGCTCAAAGGAAGTAGCAGCTAAGGGGGGAAACGAATATCATTTGTTAGGTTTTAATTAATGTAACGGAACTTGGCGTTGTGTACCAGTGGCTAGCTATATGACTGAGCGAACACTTCGGAGAACCTACGCTAGTGTACACCATCATTTATGAATAATTATTTTCTGTTGGTGTCAATCTGCGCGTGATCAATGTATACGACCACTGGTTAATATTATTCTCCAAATGAAAACTATTGTACAAGTATTTTGTAACGTTTCTAATTCGTTTCACTTATTTCACTTTCACAGCAACAAAAATTCCTTAAGCGGCCAGCTGACGATATCGATTCCGCCTCCGACTCTTATGAGCCACCGGTAAAACTACAGCATAACGGATCCGAGAATCTTACCAAATTCTCCGTCGAGATCGTTCAACAGCTGGAGTTCACGACATCTGCCGCTAACTCGCAACCTCAGCAGATCAGTACAAACGTTACGGTCAAGGCACTGACCAATGCGTCCGTCAAGAGCGAAGGATCTACGGCGAATGGTGGTCCGGGAGGTGGAACCGGTGGTGGCAATGGAATGTCTGGCCAGCAACAGCAAGCGACCAACAATCCTACACCGTCCCCGCACATGCATGATCTTGGCAATATCGTCGATTTCAAACAGGAGCCGGAGAACGAATTTGCGGATCTTTCGGCAGCGTTGGAAAAGGACGCGGCGGCCAACGGGCATTTTCCGGGACTGTCAGACTTTATTGGGGACGATACGAACGATGAAAATGACACATTCAAGGATCTCATATCGGATCTCTCGGACTTTCAGTCCGATTTTCTCGATTTCGAGGAAAAACCCCAACCACCGATGCAGCCACAAGGACAGCAACAGCAGCCATCATCACACCAACAGCAATCACAGATGCAGCCACAGCAGCAGCAACATCAACAGCATCAACAACACCAGCAGCTTATGCAGTCGCAGCAAGCGCAACAGCATATGCAGCAGCAACATCACCCGCAGCAACCACCGCATCACCAGATGCAACATCAGCAGATGCATCACCAACATACACAGCAGCAGCAGCAATCTCAACAACATCAACAACATGCTGCAGGAGGCCAACAAATGCTTTCGGCCTTGCAACAACAACAACAACACCACCGAACACATCCTCAGCATCTGCAACAGCATCTTCAACAGCAGCTCCAGCACCATCAGCAGATCGAGGTGAAGCAGGAGAGCTGTATCAAACAGGAACATCCCAGCCCTGGACTGATGGATAATATGAGTATAAAGCGTGGCGGACCACTGACGCCACAGCAGCAGCAACAGTATTCGAATGCATTTGGGGATGGAATAAGCGGGCCTGGCAGCGGGGCGGGCACTGGACCAATGACGAAACAGCGACCCGGTTCTGGCTATGGCAATACTCAAAACGGACCCATGTCCGAACTTTCGCCTGCAGCCCAAACACTTAAACATATGGCCGAGCAACATCAACACAAGAACGCTATGAATATGGGCTTCCCACGTACAGCAGGACCCCAAGGTCCGCAAGGTCAACAGCGTCCCCCCTTCTCGGAGTTCGGCCAGTTTCCGGGCAACGATTTTATAAACTCTCCTGTCGGTGGTGCAGGTGGTCCAGTGGGTGCTAACAGTACAGTCGGAACAGGTACACTACCGCTTAGTGGTGGTGCACCGGGAGGTGGAGGAGGTGGTGGTGGTCCTGGTGCTGGACCTGTTGCGGGTGGTCAGTTTCATAAGGCGAATGTGCCACCGTTCCCTGGAGCAGACTTAATTAAGCAGGAACTCTTTGCATCGCAGAACGATTTCGATCTAAAGCCAACGCTAAACCGGTTACAGTCTGCAATGGGTCCAAACGGACCAAAACTTGGTCCAGTACCGGGTGGATTTGTGAAAACGCCTAATCAACAGCCAACTCCTCAACAGCAACAGCAACAACAATCTCAGCAGCAACAATATTCTCCCTATGGTTCACCTGGTGGTTTACCGAACCATAGTGGTAGTCCCGGACCAGGTTTTATGCCAGGTCCGAGAGGAGCCGGTACCGGACCTGGTATCGGATCAAACCAAGGGCCCGCTGGAGGTCCGAATGTTGCTGGAGCAGGTGGACCTGGAGGTCCTGGTGGAGCAGGTGGTGGTGGTGGAGGAGGAGGAGGCGGCGGCGGTGGCGGTGGCGGTGGAGGAGGGGGAGGAGGAGGAGGAGGAGGAGGAAACAATAACACGGGTGGTTCTGGTGGTAACGGTGGGCCTAACAATGGTATGCCTCCTCGAGGTGGCGCACCTAATGGAGGATCAATGCCGGGAGGACAAAACGCAACGATGCTTCAGATGAAGCAAACGCAACAGTTGCACATCAGTCAGCAGGGTCCGGGAGGTCATGGTATTCAGGTAAGTGTTTATTAGCATGTTGATGATTTCATAGCAGTTGCAACGTATAGTTGATGTAGTCTAGAAATATAAAAACATATCCAGCAATGGTAGTGAAGCACTGCGGGTCGTTGTTCTTGAGTAGTAATTATTTTTAGAGCAATATTTACTAGAGTTGTCAGTGAAGATGTACTACGCAATATTGGTAAATCTTTTCGGACTTTGTAAGTTGTACTAATACAAAAGGTATCCCGGCCTTCAATCAACTTCTACATTGTTCCTAAGCCAGGCGTGATGAAACGTGAGTAACTCCAACCGGATGAACTCTACGCTTCACAGTTCGAATACTCATGATCTTGGGCATCATCATGGACAGTACTGCGTTCCGGCTGAAACAGCGATGCATCTGATCAACGTTCTGTCCATCTGGCATACACGCACAAACCCTTGTAGTAGAGAAGTTACATCTCTCTAAACATCATTATTGCACCATACGTATGCCAGTCGTACGGTCCGACACGCAAGTGTTGTTTACCCCCCAAACAACATCGCTTGAGGCGGGCGAGGGTTTGGAAGCGGTACTGACAGTTGACTTGGAGTTGCAGAGCGAACTGCAATTAATGCACTCGCAAAAAGCGCAAGGAACTGCATCCATCCAAACACTAATTTGCATTAATTATTCCAGAAACAAATCAATCCGAATCATGCCGCCGTATGGTCGGATAGGTATAGCAGTAGAGTTGCCCTCGTGCTCTCTCGGTCTCTTAGTGCTTGAATGTATTGTCTTGCTTACTGCAGTGCTTGACTGTCTGTTTGCTATATGAATGCACGTATGTGTGATTGGACCCAGGTGTGTGTGTGCTCCGTCGTGGCACGCTACCAAAAGAGCGGGGGTTTAAATTTTTCCTCTTCATTTTCACTGTACTTTACACCGCCGTTGCCGCACGTGTAATGAACAATCGCTTGCGAAATCGGTGGACTTTGTTTTTCGTATGCACCGACAAGCATGGCAAATAAGCTGCATGAGAGATACTGTGAGGAATGGATACACTCGCGGGCCACCAATAAAAGTGTGCACTAGCAGCGAATTGAGTCGGGGAGCAGAGGAACAGACGCTTCAAACGGTTGTAGTAGTTTATTTTTTAGAAGATAATTTGAGTTTTTTTGTATTTTTTTTATACAGGCAATGCTTGTATAAAAGTTGCTTGAAGTTTACTTCTACGCTTCAGTATGCCAAAAGATTGTAATCTTCGCCATATCGATGATTTGATAGGCGCTGGCTTCCATAACCATTGCTTCAAATAAGCAGTAGCCTTGGCTGGTAAAGGTAAACTGTTCTAAGGATAAATTAAATCGGAACTATGTTTCAATTTGATTGATAATTTATGATATTTGTTTAGTATGTATTGTTTCCTATTTGCCAGAACTCATTAGTGCAACTGCGACAGAATTTAGCAACCTTTTGATCAGATATTGACAAAGGGTGCGTTTTATTCAGTTTACACACACTTTAAGGCATCCCATGGAAATGTTCTTGTGCCGGATTCGATGCCTGCACAGCTACTGTGCTCATATCAATGTTTTCCACCCCTGACAGCGTTCGAATCCTCTTGCCTTGTTGGAACCACTGATGAAGTTCGGAGTGCTCTGCCCAGGGAACAGATTCTCGAGGGCGCACACAGCACCATAAATCGCAAAACTGATCATGTTTCCGGGAGAGTTTAATGGGTTTTGCGAGACCCTTATATTTCATGTTTATTACCAGGAATGCTGTTCCTTTCGCAGCTTCTTTCGTTGAACGTTTCTTTCGGGATAGGCATTAGCACTACTACTATGACCGCCGTTGGGTACTACTACACACTTCCGATCGGTTGGAGAATGAAAAAAAAAACACACACGAAACCAACGTGCGCGCCGTCGATGTCGGTGGCAATGATTATAATGATCCCTGTGCTGCCAATGATAATGATGTTGCGAATGTCGACGAGTGTTGATGGTGGTGGTGAGTGTACCATTTGGATTGAAAATGGTTTGTTTGTGTGTGGATGCGATGGTTGGTGTGGCGTATGAATGCCTTTTTTTGTGTCGTGATACGATATCGATCCAGTTTTTACATTGAACGGTTTAGGCAGTTAGCTGATAGCTAATTGCATTAAGCTGATGTCTTCCGTTGAATGATTTCTTGAACGTATTTCTCTATAAACAACGCCTTAATTAGCCTTCATTGAAATGCGTGTTTTAAAAAGGAACAGTTCATCTACGCGGTGGTAAAATTTTACATTGTAGTTAAATAAATATTCAAATATACTAAAATTTTAAAATGAAAAACTTTTGCAATTGTACACCTTATATGTATATCCAATCCGTTATTTTCAACATAAAGTTTATTTTAAGGTTACCATGCGCCTCCATATCGTTTAGTAGTTCTTGCAATCTGTTGCGTGTAGGTTCTTCAGTTCAATGAGCCACTTAACGTTGTGCTACGCGTTTGAGCTAGTGCGTTAAAAATCGTGAGTTCAAAACTATTTCGGATAAAGACAGAGAACACGTGAAACCTAACTTTCAAATCTCACTGTAAAGCAATGTGCCCAAGTCTAAGTTCGTTTCTCCAAGAGAGGAATTGTCTGGAATGAGAGAGAATTTCAAATTCATTGTCTTTATACATCACTGCATAATAATAATATAACTGAGAGTATTTTTTGAGTGGCAGTCAAGATAATTTTGAACTTAATTTGTTACACGTTTTTTGACATTATAAAATTTTTTTTGGGATACTGACAAAAAATCGAACCTAGGATCCTTAACAATTTCAAAAGCTTGTTCAATTTACTAGGATAATCGAATCGATAAAACGATTCTAGAACATAGTAACTAGCGTTTTGAAATGCACATAATCGTTATATCACAATGGATCTACATATGTATATTTATCTGAGAAAAAATATGCAAAACATATTTACACTGAAACGATTCGGCCAAACCGTTCTTAATTTATTAAAAAAATACAGTGGACATAAACTTAACTTTGAAGAGTTACTCATCGTTAGGGTTAGAACTGATTTCGGAAATTATTTGTTGTTAAATTGCTGTTTATTTTATTAGACTATTGTTTACATTTCTACGCTGGCGTAAGATTGGGTTTAAGAATCAAACGAATTTTCCACTTGAATTTGTTGAATGAACCACTTGAATAAACGGATTCACAGCATGAATTAAGAATGAATCATTCAAATGTGCTAATGTTGGTCGATTGAATTTAGTATTTATTGCGCTAGAGTAAAGTAATCATACATTATTTTCCAATTACTTAATGTGTCAATAGTTGGGTGCTTTTGTACCCTTGGTTTTAGTAAGCTCGTTCTTTATGATTGTTACTGTCTATGTTTCAATTTTATAAATTCATTTTCCACCGATAGTAACAACACGCAAGGCATTGAAGGTATAGGATGGCCAGTGAGAATAAGCTTTATTAATCGATATCTTTCGTTGGATCGTTAGGGTAATATTTTCTACCATGAGGTTAAAAGTGCATAGTTTGATATGTAGGATAGATGCGTTATACTAAAAAAACACTAAATACTGTATACTGTAGACTGGTTACGTTTTCCTATTCTCAATAACAAATAAATTTTGTTATAATGATTCATAATCATGCAAGCATTTCCTAACATTTCCATTCACAGGTAAGCGCCAACTGCGAAACTACTATTGCCCGACAGTCCAAAAGGAACAACAAAACTGTTCACACGGTAAGCCATGTTACAGCTTAAGGTGATTTGCAGTTTTGTCCGTTAATTATTATGTTGTTAGCGGCAAATCTTTCAACTCTACTGCTGTGTTCCCACTATCTATGCCTTTTAAATTGATGAAAATCTGTCACCCTAGCCGTCCTGAGTGTGTGTGATACACCAACCATTTTAGGAAGCTGGCAAAATGCCATCGGTTTCTTCATAGCTACCGATGCCAACCTAAATGAGTTAGTTGCAATAATATGCCAAATTTCCGTACAATGCACCTTATGATGTATTCTACATCATAGCGAAATGGATTGTTAGCGAATATCACAGGAAAACGGATAAACCTTTGTGTTCGATTGCTTCTCGGCACAACAGTGATCCATTGCGTATTCGATGTCCGTATCCTGGCGAGATGTTCTACATATGCACACATACAAGGACAATATAGTATGCCGTTATATGATGCGATTGGGTTCGGGATGTCGACCCGAGGCGAATTATGGAGAATTTATCAGATTAAGCTCTAAAGCTACTTCCGATATGTGTTCGCTTTTCGAATGCATGTTTGTAGCATATCTTCCGGAAGTATTAAACACTTTGGTGTGCGTTTAATTCGGGATTGATGGCTCGCCCTTTCTACAATTAATCGATGAAGAGAGCAGGGAAAAATAGGAATCATACATTGGAACTTATTTTGCCATTAGTGTCAAGGGTGAACAATTTCACCACATTTGGCGACTCGTCATGTTCGTTTGGGAAGCTTTTCATAAATTAAAAAAAAAAAACGCTTTTGCATCAAAATGAATTAGTTCTCCAAAAAAAAATTTCACACATTTTGTTTCATTGAGCTTCAACAAACGCTTGCGGTGTACGCTCTAGTTATGGTCGTGTGATATATATCTAACAAACAGCTACATTCTAATCCATACGCTCGACCACACCACGACCCCGGTGCAGTACAACGAATCATGCTGTCAGAAAATGTAATGAAGTTGAATTAATGATTATGCAATCATTGACAATGATGGCAGTTGCCTGAAGGGGAATGCACGCGATGTATATAGCTCTGTATCGTTATTTTACCCCGGGCTGGTGAGGGACTGTTTACATTGCGCAGCTAAACCAAGAAACACTTTGCTGCTGCTAGAGAGCCAAACGTCGTTGCGAAGCAAATGTTTGAAAAATTAAAACAAAAAAAAAATCAATCAAAGAAAGAGCCCTCATCGTGATGGTTTCCTGTATGGTGGTAGGTATTTGTATAAACAAGTTACAAGAATCGAATGTGGTAGTTTCGGAAAAATGGAGTCGTCCGGCACAGCGGCATTATCATGTTCCGGTGTGCGTACTATATCGTAAGTGGGTAGCCAAAACCGGTCACGTAAGGAATCGACACCATTTATCTATCACTAAGTGAAGCTTTCAAACCATTTGCCTTAATGAAGCTGATAGCTTGAAATGCGAGTATGGCTTTGGCCATAGAGGAAATACACATAAACTATATGCATCTTGGCGTACAGACGCCACGAGTCTATCAAGCGTATGGTTTATTTCATCGTCGTACTCTTCTTTGGTCACGACAATACACGCTGGACGCTGGCTACCATACCAGACACCCATCGCCATCAAACACTCATTTGCCTGCCCAAATGTCAGAATAAATGAGCAACTCGTTCATACTACCTCCATCCCTTGACATAATTTGTATGGCGAACATGGTTTAAAAATAGTGCCACCACCCTCCATGGATGCTCCATAACAATTGATAAGATTTTTCTGGGATTAGCTGGATAAGGCGAATCATTATATGGCTGTGGATTGCTAAAGTTCTCCTCTTTTCAGCAATAGAGCATCTTTCCATCTGCTAAGGGTTCGTGAGACACGTGGCCAGATGCAAATTATCAAAACTGCAATCGGAGTAACGATGCGTACGTGGCTCGCAATATGGTCCTTGTTAGAATAGAAGCTACTACATACGTTTGAATTTATCCAACATACCAAAATGGTGGTCTACTGTTTACTGCATCGAATAGCATAAGTTGGTTTTAACCATTTTATAAGTAGAAACTAAATGAAACGCACTTTAAAAATGCCCACGACTTTTTAAAACTGATTGTTCTTTGTATCATTAGAAATGTTTGATGGCCTTTCATTTCCAATGGAAGATTTAGGCGAATTTAAGTGCGATGAGAAAACTTTTATTGATCTAAGTTGTGCGGTTAATACCTGATCTACGAACTACTGCTGTTAGTAGTCAACTCAATGCTCCACCATTTACTGAGCTCCAACATATCGCTAATGTATAGGATTCCTGGGCATGATGGCAATGTAGGACAGCCTTTGCTGCTTCTCTGCCGCAGATACAAACTTACTGCCGATCGTAATTTCTTTCGGTATTGGTTTTTCTTTTTTCGTGTTGATTTTCATTGGACCCCCGCTAACCTTAACTGGCGGCGTGTCTAAATCAAGCAGATGTTTTACCGCGGCGATCGATTTTTCCTTCAGTGCAAAGCGCTTGTCGTGCCGTTCTATCGGTTTGGTGTCTACATTAGTGAAAGGAGCTACCTTTATAAAGTTTCGGCTATTCTCCTTGCGTCGATAGTAAATCACTTCGCCCAGTAGTGTGACCATTGCCAGTGCTAATCCGACCAACGTCGCTATGAATACGCCACCCAAGCTTTCCAAGGTGATACCTTCGCTGTCGTCGGTATTGGGACACTGGCTACGGGCACTATTGTTCCAAAACTTAGCCGTAAGCGACTCAAAGTATCGCTCCTTTTGCAGCTCCAGTATGAAGTAGCTTAACTCGTCCTGCAGATGGCTACCCTGCTGCACCGCTATCCCATACGGTTGCTCGGCAAACACCTCACCAACCTCAGTGAAATTACAGTTGCGCGATATTTCGTATCGTATTTCGGCCGAATCGTGTATGAACGCAAAGTCAGCATCGAGATGTTCGTTGACGCGCCGAAAACCGTCGGCCGCTGTTACTACGGGGTCGGCCGATTCAATTGCCGAAAGGATATTGATGTACTGCTCCTTAATCGGGTAATCCCAAACACGGTACTGTGCTTGATCATTGCCACTAGACAAGGTTAAGTTCCGCCACATTTGGTACAGTACATCTTCGGCGTTTTTCATGTTCCGGAAGTAGTCATGCGTATCGGAATCTTTCACGACGGTGTACTTGATTCGGCTTTGGCGCGATAGCTGCTCCAACGATTGTACCGGTGTTTGCATCCGTTCGACCGTGAGAAAGGCGGCCAGATTGGCAGTAAAGGTAGCTAGCATGAGCACCACAAAAAGCCAGTAGGCGGCGACTAGCGTTCTGCCAGAGAGAGCTTTCGGTGCCTCACCACCACCCTGCGGGGTGAAGGAGGTCAACGCAAACCAGAAGCTTTCTTTAAGCGTAAAATTTCTATAGGGAAAATATGAAACAAACAGAACGACGTGTAACGGATCGTCTATTACGAAGTGCACATCGCACATACAACGCCTTACCTGCATTCGTATGGATAAGCATCCTTGTTGTTTTTCGCACTGTACGGGGAGAACTTATCCAGCAGCCATAACATGACGGCAGTTGCAACGATCGCCAGTAAAATGCTCAACCAAACCTCGAGCCGCAGCACGGTCATAAACTTGAACAACGACGTTTCACGGACCGGTTTGCGCATTGCTATCAGAATGCCCGTCTGTTCGAAGTACGGCGCAACGAAATCAACCACTTCCTCCCGTTCGGCGGTCATCTTAAGCGAGGCAATGGCAAAATCAATCGCACCCACTACCAAATCGCCTACAAGACCATCCCATTTGCCATCAGCGTCGCGTAGCCCGAAGGTACCGTTCCGTGGGGAAACGAGGTCGTAGTCAAAGTTCATAACCACAGACAGCTGATGCAGGAAATCGATACAGTACCCTTCCCAAATTGGTTCGCCGGAAGCCGGATTGCGCAGGATCTTGCCAGCCGGATCACGCTTACGATATGCCCATGGTATAGATTCTGTCGTACCGACGCGGAAAAATCGTTTGTTATTTGGTAGCGTGTCGTTTTTCGCTAGTACTATCTGGCCTTGTACCACACTGCCAATGGTCTGTTCTGTGGGTGAGCTGATAATCGAGAGATTAAGATTGGGACGTATCAGACCATTTTCTTGGACAATCCAAAATTGCGCCATCAAGGCCATCTGGTTCATCAGTTCTTCCCGGGCGGTGGTTACACGTGCGATGAGTTCTTGGTCTAATTCCGACGTACAATTGAATGCGCGTACTATAGGTATTGCACCATCAATGGACCATCCCACAACTACTTCTAACACATTCTCTAGATGCACGCTTATTGGATCGAAATTGTCTGGACAGATACACGGAGGAAGGTGTCGCAAAAGAATGCAGCAATTGCTGCTGTCCAGAAGTAAACGATGCATTTCTGGAAAAGTGTCCATATGTGCATATTTGTCGGTCTGCAAATCGGTGAACAGCAAATTCCACTTTTCCGGCTTACGCACCAGTCCACCGTCGATGGCTTTGTGAAGGATGGCATTAATCTCCATCGTTCCTGCTACTACTGCATAAAAGGATGGATAGGGGCGAAGATCTTTTATTCTACCCACCGTATCCTCATCAAGTTCCCCGAAGGTGATCGCTCGAAGATATGAATCCGATATGAGTAGATAAATCGCGGCATCCACATCCCGAAGGTTTGGCAGTATGTAAACTACATCGTTGCCTGCACGCGCCAGTAAGAAGTTTTCCATCAGCTTTACATACGTTTGTATGGATAGATCGACGTGAAAGTAAGGAATACCGAATTCTTCCGCAGCACTTGAGATATATTGCGAATCGATCCACGTTACATCCAGCAGAACAGAAACTCCTTGTGAAAGAGCAGCACAAACTATACCAAGTAAATTAGTTAAAGACGTAATTACTGAAATCCACCATTTCATTAGATCTTACACTGTTCGGCACCACCAAACTGCAAACGTTCACGATCATATTCAACGTAGTAATCTTTTATCGTGAATCCTTTAACTTTGGGTGATAGTTTTTTAATCGCACCAGCAACCATCGTTGGAATGTCCGGTTGTTCCTTTTCATGCACTATCACTGGCGAATATTACCAACAAACCAAGGTTAGATGCATCAAACAACTTTTCGGCGATCAATCTTACCAATTCCAATCACAATGTTTCCATCCTCTTCATGTGTTATATTCGTTGAGGTTGTTGGCTGCAATGCCATCAAGAGTGCCGCAAGATATACAATCAACATTTTAAACTTCTTGTGAGATTAACGGAAAAGGCTTAACCAATGTGAAACTGATCTACTGCCATGAAAAACCTGAGCTAGAATGACGTGAGCTTTCGAAATTGTACGGAATATTAGATCCTATGGACAGTCATCAACCGTCAAGCGGTTAGTGAAGAAAGTTAAAGCATATCCTTGACGTCAAATTATATTTTTTCGTTGTTGCTTTCTTTGCTCCGTCAGCCGTATCGTACAATTGAAATCCACGTACCAGGCCCGGAATTGGCTATCATTTTATGAAAATTACCATTTATTATCCTCATCTATCCATCGTGCATACCTATATGTGATTATTATGGTATGGTTTCGCTGTGTGACGCAGTCATGCTCGCCACGATTCTTCATAATTAATTCGAATAAATCACTACCTTACAGGAATTTCGATCCAGAACCCTTCAAACCCAGTTGTAAGGATGTTAATAGCGTAATGTATCCTCATATCCTATCAGAGTTTGAATGTAGCGCCAGAATCTGCTGTACGCTCCATAGCAAATTGGTCGCGGACAAACGCAGTTACAGTTTTGTGAAAAAATTGTACGATATAGCACCAGTATCGCAGTAGTTCCGATAGCCATTGTCAATGTAAGCGAGTTAGATTCGATTATAGTTCGAAAGCTAAAAAATGAATAAAACAAAAAAAGCTGCAATTAGATTAAAGTTCCAATTGCAAAACATGGAATCAAATGCCTTTCAAACCTGAGCCGTTGTTTCTTCTTTTCGGACTTTATTTTGTTTTGAGGATAGCCGTAGGCAAATTTTTGTTCGTTATTGATCAATTGATTTGTTATGCTCTTTTCAAGATTCTGATGTATTCGTTGTAATTCAAGTGTAGTGTATCCTTCGTATGGATCGATGTACGTTATAGACATCTCTAAATCTTGTTGTCCAGATTTCATGTTTGAACATAAAAAAACACGTTTTTCTCCACAAAACCTGTATTCCCAACTAAGGAAGGAAGTATGACTTACTTTGTTTTGTCGGGTAATGTTTGCATCAACTAGTTTTTGATGTTTCAGTACATTGCTGTGTTGCATTGCTGTTTTATTTTTAATTATCTTTGCCAGCTATACAAAATACCTAGTAATATAACATATCGATGCAATAATTTTATGTAAAAAATTGCTTTACAAAATCGTAGACAAAAAAATGTTTAAAAGGGTTTCAGGAGCAATAACTCTTTTTAATATCATCATATTCTGACATTTTACGAATCTGTCAGTCTTGAAAGCTTTGCCTAGCATCGATTTCATTGTTCATATGCTCGAGATTCCTAAATTTCCCCATTGTACAAAGCAAAGAACATTGCTTTCGAAAGCGTCCAGTTCAGAAAGATCATATTTGCAGTCCATCATACGTTCCCCCCGTTTGCAATGAAACGTGCATAGGTAGAGTAATATTTGTGAGCGCTGGACATCATCAAAAACAAAAATATGCCAAAACTAGAAAGCTACTGGTAAACCGCAAGTTAAGTTGATGAATACAAGAAACGAAAATTACCTGCCTTCATCTTGAGTGAAAGTATCCCATCGTTGTGATGCTTGCGTGACTTCCCACTAAGCAACAGCATAAAGCTGCTTTTTTGTCGAGCAATAGATGAAAAGCCGAAACCATGAACTGGCGTGGTAAGCGCTTTTTTTTAATGGTAAGAGAATGGTTAGAGGGAAAAAACCGATTCATTTCTATGCGACGAAACGGCACGTCGACGGTTCCCGTCGTGGAAACCGACTTACTCAGTCAACCGAGGTCGTTTTACAACCTATATGCAAATGTTGGTGTTGTTTTCTCCAGAGTGATAAAGTAAAAGACTCGCGTTAGTCCGATAGTGGTAGTAGTTGGGTCAGCGCGCAACGCATTACTCGCTGCTAGTCGACCGATAGCAAGAGGAGTTAGTTGCACAGAATGAACTTGTGTTTTCTTTGCGAGAAGGTGCCATATTTAACAACTCCCTTCTACGAATGCGGCAAGCTTTGAAATGAATATGTTTGTAACATTGCTGATGAGTCTGTGCTAAATATAGGTATATGTATAGTTCTAAGGAAATATTTAATTTAGTTTAAACTCATGATGAAGTTTTGTACTCAGTTACCTATAGAAATTCAAAATCTCAAATGCCTTCACAATGCTTCACTGTAAAACTTCGATTTAACGGTAGTGCTTGCATTAGGGCACGACGAACAAGCGCTTCCTCGACATGAAGAAAACGGGAAAAGGCTGTGCACAAAGCACACCACCAACATAATGGCAAATGACCCAAATTAAAGTTTGCGTTGCTAGCCTCCCTTCGCCCAAATCCACTGTGGGCAGCATGTTGTCGCACTCTATGGTACTTCTCTCCTACTCTGTGCTTCTATGTTTCGATTCCCTCTTTCGGTCACAGTTCTCTTTTCTTCGCATTGCATGAGAACGTAACCATTGGAAGACGTTGATACCATCGGTGTACCTCGATGCGTCAGTGTACGTGCCTCTGTCCGTCTGTCCGACCGTAACCGCCGCCCCGCCGTAGGTTATTTCTCGGCTCTGTCGTCCACGGCTACGTCGAAGCTTGGGAAGCGAGCTTTGGACAAAGCTTTGTCTGTTGGTAAAACTGCACGTTCTCAAGGCTTTGTCGCGTGCGGTATGGTTAATGCCGTTTACCAATATTTTTGAAATGTACATCCAATAATCAAAAGTGTTAAAATGATAATAGATAATCAAAAGTTGTGAGTGGGTTTAGAAAATCGCATTAATCTGATTCAAAAATATAGACAAATGGAGAAGATAATTATGTCAGTCTAAGCCAAAGTAATAATACGTGCAACCTTTACTGAATAACGCATAAACGACAGTACTAGACCAACCCATGTGACCCATGTGACAGAGGCATCATAAAACTTCTAAAAACTCCAAATATATCACTTTTGAAATCAATACAAGTTGGCAACGTTGTCCATCAATTTATTATTTAACTCCTTTTACCTGATTCAACCTATTTTAAAATGAACAGGACCACCCCTTCCACCAGTTCCAAAGATTCGTCCCGTGTACGATCGATCAATGGGTTGAAAATGGGAAGCTCATATCATGAATTACTGTTGCTGAATTTACCTCTGCTCGGAAGAATCGATAAAGTCCCCCAGTTTAATGATAGCCATCTCACAAAAGCATAATCATTTCACTTGGCACCTCGGTCGAGCCGGACACATGGAACGGGCGAGAATTTGAAAATCAAACGCAGCACCGACGGTACGGCCGTGTTTGAGTACTCGTCTAATTTAGAAGTGTTACGTGATTTCAGCAAATCTCTCGCTGCCCATTCTCGTTAATTTTCATCGCTTGTGGTAGTAGTACACCGTAGCTGTGTGTTCTGTATGATGTCCACCAGGTTTTTGTCGTACCAGTGGCATGCGCCGCTCATGTGCAACACTTTGAAACCAGCCCGGAAAGAACCGTCGTTTCGTTCCGAAAAGGAAGGAAAGGTTCGAGGCCACCAGCATTAAAGGCATAAAGTATGGTAGATGATTTTCTCACTGGAACACGGCTACCACTAGCACACCTACCGTCGTACATTGTTATCGTTGGTTGTAGCAAGGTGTTTCACGCACCCTTTGGCACAGCAACAAACGAAGGATACAAAGCTGGAAGTATTAAATGCAATTATGTCGTCAATAAATTGAACATATTTAATTCAGTACTCCAACAATAATGGCAGGCGACACCAAAAGCCGTACAAAGAGCTAGGTGTGAAGCATTTGGTGTGACTAAAAAAAGCCATTAGCCAAAAGCTTATTAACAAAAAATTAGTCAAGTATTTTAATGATGAAAATTTGAATCATAATTGGCGTATTTGAAGGCATGCAATAATTTTTATTGCTCTTGTTTGAAATTGCATTACTCTCAAGGTTTTGCTTTTGTTGGATTATTCATTAACGTTTTTTGTGTCTATTGCTCTATTTCTTTCAACAACAGGTTTCAGCTGGACAGCATTTGCATCTTAGCGGAGATCTTAAGTCGGGTGTATCCGTCGCGGCACAACAAGGCGTATTCTTTAGTCAACAGCAAACTGCCCAGCAACAGCAACAACAGCAGCAGCAACAGAATCAGCAGCAACACCAACAACAAACGCATACTCAACATCAACAACATCAGCAACATGCACAGCATCAACCGCATCAACAACATGCACAACACCAGCAACACCAACAACATCAGCAACATCAGCAGCATGGTCAGCATCAACAACATCACCCGCAACATCCACAACATCAGCAGCATCCACATCAACAGCACCAGCAGCATCATGCACAGCAAACCGGACCGAAGCAGCAAGCGCAGCAGGGAAAACAATCCGTCCCTGGCATGGGCAGCTTACCCGGTGGTATGGTCGGTGGACAAGGGGGCGTTGGGAATGTTGGCAATAACGGTGGGCAACAGACAACAATACCGAATGGTCCCGTGCAGGGTATGAATGCTGGCAACATCGGCGGAAATGGTGGTCCCACATCGGGAGGTGGCCATGCTGGTTCCAACCAAAACCATTCTCAAAATCAAGTACCCAATTCTCAAGGTAAGCATCAAACCAAAGGTAGTAGAAACTGTTCAATCGCTTTATTACGTCGGAATAGCTTGGAAAAGCGCAAACGATCGCTTCATTATTTGTAAAAGCTGTTGAGAGATCAGACCTCTACCTACAAATCTACTCACACTTAAGTGTGATTGTTGATACGAAAATTAAACTACAAATGAGTAATATATGTCCAAAAGATAAAAAATGCTATAGAGAACTAAACGGAAAGAGAAAGACATAGGTGAGAGCGTCAATTGGGGTAATGTAATCCGAAGCAAAAAAGACATAATATTCGTATCACGATTCGGTGCCTTTTTTTTGTTATTTCGTTGTAGTCTCTAGTAGAATCCAAAGGAAATTTGCCAAATGGTGAGTGGCATTTCCCCTCGGCTGTCGGCGGGTAGCTACAAGCGCTCATAGTGCGCATGACCATGTGCAGTTGGAATTGACTGTACTCTAATCGATTGAACCCAAAATGCAATATGCCACTGTCTGGTTCAACATTTGCAGGGGAAGCGCAAAATATGTCGGAGTAACTTTTTTCCCCAATAGAAAATCCGAACGTAGCAGCGAAAAGAGGACCGCGTACGGCGTCGCTCGCATGTACGGTCGGTTGTATATGGCTCAAACTCGACCGAATATTCCTCCCTGCCTTGTGCGAGTTTGATACCATCGGATGATTTGCTTTTAGGTTAATAGATTTCCTTTGCGACACTGTCGTGTCGGTGCGTGTTCCCATTCGGGTTCGGGTTGCCTGGCGATAGCCGGAGTTTTTTTCTCGAAATTTAAACTTTTCATAATGTTCCATTTATTAACATTACTCTTATGACTAAAATTGGTATAGCAATGTGTGTGTGGCACATAGCATGAAGCGCCAAGCAGCCCAATGCAATGCCTTTTTGGTGGTATTGCCTTACCATGGCGTAGAATAGCAGCATGGCATCGTAGAACGTACGAAGTAGTGGCACGTGGCACATATGGGGGATGGTCGTTTGTTCGATGCGAATATATGTGATTTTATGCTTTTTCTCCCAATACACAAACATGAGCTTCATCGACCGACGATAAGTCGTTAAATGAAGGTGGTGTAAATGCGATGTACGTGGGAGTGCTAAATGCAGGTCGTTACTCTCACACCTATTTAATATTTTGGGCAAGGAAGCAATTTTTTGTAGCAAATATAAGTTCTGAATTCTGCGGAATTGATGTAAAAAAAACAACTGGCCATATTATCAGTTGGCAGTATTAACAACTGGCCATATTATAGCTAAAATATGTATGTACTTCACTATTTGCAGGTTCCTCCATTGTCAACGAAGCACAGTACACTGTTTCACAATCGCAAACAATCAACTTTACGCAGCAAACGTTACGGGCACGGCAGCAGCAACACCAGGTTAATGGAAATGTGGGCATGCCAAATGGTGGTCCTGGCGGTGCGCAGCATCAGCAACAGCAGCAACCAGGACCAGGTATGGGAGGACCAACGCAAAATCCATCGCAGCAGCAACAGCAAACGCACACGGGTGGACCACAAGCCGGTCCGGGTGGAGCTTCCGGTCCCGGTATTGGACAGGGTGGCGGAACGGTACCGCCTGGCATGGTTGGTGGTATGGTCGGACCGGGAGGCATGGGTGGCCCGAGTGGTCCGGGTAATGGCGGTGTCGGAATGGGACCGAACGCAAATGTACCCATGGGTATGGGTGGCATGAGCGGTCCGAACGGTGGCGGCATTAGCGGATTAAACTCGATGGTGTCAAACTCGATGGCACCCGGTGCTGGTAATGGTGCAGCAGGGGTGAACGGTGCTAGCATGGGTGGAAATAATGGTGGAATGATACATGGCACCATCGGTGGCCCCGGAGCCGGTGCAGGTGGACCGGGTAGTGGTGGTGGTGGTGGCCCGACAGGTGCAATGAGACACGCGGAACAGATGAAATTTTTACAACAGCAACAGCAGCAGCAAATGATACGAGCCCAAGCCATGCAACAGCAGATGGTAGCAGGCGCCCGTCCACCACCACCCGACTACAAAGCAACACAGCAAGCTAATCCAGCAGCAGCGGCGGCAGCAGCAGCAATGATGCAACAGCAACAGGCACAGCAGCAGCAGATGCTGCATGCTGGTGGTCGTTTTCCTGCCATGCGAAGAATCACCCAGCAACCGATCCCACCAAGTGGACCGATGATGAGAGCACAACATGCAGCGTACATGCAGCAGCAGCAGCAACAGCAAATGGCTGGTCACGGTGGCCCTCGAGGTGCAGCAGGCATGGTCGGTGGTTTTGGCGCAAACGCCGGACCCAACGTTGGAGTTGTGGCTGGACCCGGTGGTACGGGGGGTGGCAGTAGTGGTGGCGCCGGCGCCGGACCTGGAATGGCAGGACCTGTGCAACGACCGCCGAATGTGCAAGTTGGTCCAGAAGGGTTACCGATCGGTTCACAGCAAGCAGAGTGGCGTCATATGATGGCCATGCAACAACAGCAGCAAGTTAATTTCGGTGGTACAAGTGGTGGAAGCATGCGTCCAGGGTTTGGCGGTAAGTTATTTTTTTTTCCTTACGAGATGTATCTTTGTTCTAAAGTAAATGTTTTTTGTTTGTTGTAGGTCCCGGTAGCGGTCCTGTCGGAGGACCTAATGGATCAGGTCCAGTTGCCCGATTAGATACGTCCGTTGGACCGGGCGGACCCAATGGACCGGTTGGTCCTGGCGGTCCGATTGGCGCTGGTGGTGGAGGAGGAGCCGGTGGTGGTAGCAATACTACCGGTCCCGGTATGGGGCCAAATGGGCCAAACAATGGTGGTCCCGGAGGGCCAGCTAGTGGCAATAGTATGACAGGAATGCAAATGCAGATGTTACGACAGCAAAACCTTACCATGTACCAAGGCCAAGCCAACAACAACGGAGGACCGATGAGCCAAATGCAAATGTTGCAGCAACACCAACAGCTTCAGCAGCAGCAGCAGCAACAACAACAACAAAGCATGATGAACCAAATGCAGATGAGCCAAATTCATATGTCTCAGACGCAAACTATGTCAATACAACAACAGCAGCAGCAACAACAAAATCAACAATCTGTGATGAATACCTTTACAACGCAATCTACGCAACAGTCTACCACAACGACAATGATTAGCGGAGGTGGCAGTGCGGGCAATGCAATCGGTGGTCCTGGGGTGGGACCGAACGTGAACGGTAATATCAATCCTGGTAACATGCTCACTGGCCCAGGGCCATCATCAGCGGGTCCGAATGGCAATAACGGGAACAATGGTAACAACACTGGCAGCAGTAACATGAACAACAACGGCCCCGGTACCGCCAACAACAATAGTAGTAACAATAATTCATCAGAGTTCCTAGCGTTCCTGGAGAATCTGCCTGTGGGGGATCCAAACCAGTTTAATGCACAGGATCTACTCAACTCACTCGATAATGATAGTTTCAATCTTCAAGACATTCTTTAAGGTGAACATTAGCTTACAGCAGAATGACAATTTATAATGTGTCCCTACAGCAAGGATATGTTGCTGGGCCAGACATCCTGCTGGTGCTGTACAGAGCTGCTGAAATTGCCACATTTTTCAAAGGTACACCAGCAGTAATGTAGTTCCTCCTGGTGTTATGGATTGTTATATTTATTTATAGCAAAGGCAAAACATTTCACTATCTATAGTGAATACGGTAAAAAGTAACTAAAGATAAAAGACAAATCAAAATGTAATAACGGAACAGTAAGCAGACGAATAGTGGGGATGCATTGATGAGTAAAGTTCATTGGTGCGGTCAGATGCAAACACCGACGTGTTTTATTATGTACATAGTTTCCATGTTCTTCGGTAAACCTGTACCGTACGATAATGAGAAGACCATAAAGCAATGCAATCGTCCCGATCGTGTACCGATCAAGATTGTTGCATTTCTGGTGGCGCACGTTGGTCTTCCTTTTGCTACAAAAGTGACGGATGTGCTACAAACAGCGTGCATAGTAGGGAATAATTGCATATAAACTCATTACCTAACAGCACTGTTTACTATTTAAAGTGATGTAGGAAGTTTCATTTTCGGTGCTCTCTCAATTTATTATATTGCCTTTTTCGTTCGGTTGACAAACAGCGATCGAAAGAGGTTTACGGAATGAAACGGCGCTTTAGAGCAAGAAGAAGGAATATGTACATTTCCTGAGTTGGGAGTAGTAATCATGCTCCATTTCTTCTACTTCCATATTCTGTGGTAGTGACTAAACTTCGCGTTAAACGTACAACAGCAAGAAGTTAGGAGTTATTACCTAATATGCAGTAGAAGTAGTTTAAATAGTACAGTTAAAACAAACTACACAGTAAAACAATAAACGAGTAAACGGGGAGCATATATTGATTGACAAACATTCCTCACTCGAGTACAGTTCGTCTTTTTCTATATATACTGAAACAAACAGAAAGCGTATGGAGTATGTTTTCGAGCATTCTTCATCCCTCAGTGGAAGAAATGACCTAATAACATCATGCTCAACATACTGTGTATTAACGTCCCATGCTGCGATTCTGTTTCCCATAAGGCGGGTTTAGTTGCATCCTGCAAGGAAGATGTCCTTTTTTTCCTGAACTTTTCAAATGATGGGTTTTGTTTTATGTCTCGAGTATATTTATCTCTACCTTTTCCAATTGCAATCGATATCGTGTAGGATTAATTTATCGATATAGAAAGATCAGCAAAGTGTGTCTTTGTTTTATGAATTAAAATTAGAAAATATTCGATACAAGCGATCAAGAGACTTGCTTTTCTTTCAAAGAAAATCAACAAAAACTCAGCATTGATCATGTATAAGGTGTAGTAAGAAGTACACACACACTCGGTATAGTTTTAACTCTCCTGTATTATAGTATTGTGTACAGTAAGGTTCGTGTTTCGTTTTATCTATTTATAGGTAAAGATAGGTTTGACCATTATTTAATGTTTTTTTTAGACGCGTGTATGCAAACAATGCGGGATTGAACCACATGCACAGCTGCAAAACTATACGACATAAGTGGGATTCGTAGCGTTAGTAGATGAACATTCTAATAATGAGTAAAAGAACAATATATTATATACATTTACATGCATACAAACACACACAAACTCAACCATTGTAAACATTGAATTAAACATATAAGAAAACGATTAATCCAAAACAGTACACCTAAGTGTATAGCAAAAACAGTATGTATACAAAGCAAACGGTAGTAAACTCGATTAAACTGAGCTCGGATAAACTATGTAATCAAATCAACATGTAACCAAATCAAATTTTATAGAGGAAAAGAAACCTACAACCATAAAATGAGACAGCTCTGGGCAATTTGTATTTAGTTTGCTAATTTGCCACGCTCCAGTGGTAACATTGGTAACATTTATTCTGTACACACATATTTGATGCGCCACAGTTTTTTTTTGGTGAATTTTCTAGTATGGTGGATGAAAGTACTGCAGCCTAATCTTGTCAATTAAAACCCGCACAGTATCGGAACGTAGCCGTTTCGGTGTAAGATCAAGAACTGCAATTTGTTTTTTTTTTGTTTTCATCTTGTGATAAATACATTTTATTTTTGATGAAAATTAATTTTACTTGTTATACTCAAGCAGACACGAAACGTAAAAGTACTGAATTGGCAAAACACCACATAAAAATGATTGCTTTCATCCCATGTAATAAATGGTCATCTATAAAGTAACTTCATCATAAGAAATGCCAATTGAACAAAATATACACATATAAGAAGAAATTAAAAACAAAAGCTAAAGAAAATGCTCTATAGTTCTTACATCGTTGTAGCAAAATGAAAAAAAAAACATCATAAACTAAAAAGCAAAACACAAAACACAAATGCATGGAGCAATAAATGCTTGTTACCTTACCAGTTTTGGTTACGCCAGTAAAATGAATTGCCGAACTTCGAATGAGGAGCCATTACATACACCATACACAAGAACAGTGCATAAAGTTTAGTCGGGTATGAAATAGAAGAAAAACAAAGCTATAGAAAATTTACATTTATACAAGAAACTAGCAAAAGTGAAACAGCCGACCTTGCACCATTTTGTCTCTAATGGGAACGGGACTTTATTCTAGCAGTCATTAGCCATTTTCCTTCTCTGATCTTTAATCGTTTCGCACTACAAATCATATAACAAAACAACCGTTACACATACTGTATTATCGAAATGCAAGCTAGGATACAATTGTGATTTTTTTCCTTTTTTTTTGTTTGTTAAATTATTTCGGCAAAGCCAATGGGCGGGAACATTCGTGTCTCATTCGAATCGTGAACGGTCGTTGTGTACATGCACAGTACATGCACGAAACAAAGTTTTATTTTTATTGCAAGCCACTATTTAAGTACGAAGAAAGACCAAATCCGACGATGTTGTTAGGGTGCATAAATTGTGATGTAAATATTGATTTCTGATGTGGGCTTGTATTGGGAGGAATTTTCCGTTGTAAATTATGGCACATCCGTCACCAACAAGTCGCCAACATATGCAGGCGCCCAAGGAATAGAGAGCATGGGGAGATAATTTCTGTGACAAAGTATTTTTCGAGGGCCTTTAATGAATTGGACTTTATAGATTGTAAAAAACAATGCATTACTTACTAGCATTAAAATGCAATCGGTTTTTTTTTTGTTTGTTTTAGTAATTTTTAACCAGAAAAATTCAAAAATGTAACACTTAGGAGACCGATTTGATCGTCTAAGGTACGTTTTAATGTATTATTTTACTCCATGTACTTCTATTGACAATTATTATTATGATAATTAAAGCAAAGCATTAAAAGAACATGCATTGAACATTCACGCTGCAGCAGTATAAAAACTCCACGTCAAAATGCAATATGCAAAAAGCGACAAGTAGAGGCGAAATTTGCGTTCGAATTAAAAAAAACAACAAAATTTCATCCATGAAGGGGAGAGACAAATGCTAGACAAAAAGAAGCGCAAGTGTAAAAACAAACAAACACAATCGAACAAGAACAAACGATTATTTGAAATATAGATAATTAAATTGAATTGTTGATTTATCGTACTTCTCGTGAATGGTGTAAGTATAACTGTTTGTATTTTTTTTATTTCATATCATAAACGTTGTAATGCATTAACGCATATGTTTTAGAATGTATGCAGTGTTTAAAAAATTAACATTGGAATGATGTTCATAATAAATCACAAAAGGAATAGAAACATGAACACATTCCTTCGAATGGGTAGCTATTCCATGTTGCGTCCTTGCTAGTTATAATATTTTATAATACTGATTTAAGCAATCGATCGTACGTATGATCCTGATCTATCACAAACAGAACTATAGTTTGTTATGTTTGTTGGTAGTTTGAAATCAAAGGCAGTGTGGCAATTTCATACTCATTTATTTTGTGACATTGATGTCTTGCAACTGAACTTGGGACATCATCATCTGTCCCATGTACCAAAGAATACAACATTAAACAATAAGTCCCATACTTATACAGAAGATACTACTTATTCTTGGTGTTACGATCTCTGAGGTCATGCTGGCGTACGAAACTTATTTTACCACCGGTGTGGACCGGCGCCGTTTATCACATACACCAACGGGCTGCCCCTTCAGAAGATACTACTTCTACTAATATTGCAAGATCAAATGATCCTATTCAACCATTAACCATGTTTTGCAGTAGAACTTGCCATCTTCATTGACTGCAAGTCTCAAGTCTTCTAGTTTATAGTTGCAAAGGTTCCTACGACTTACATTTGACTACGTAAAATGATATGTACTAATCATCCAGACCTAGTAGGCCGCTCAGCCGATTTGTATTGGGAACTGTTTTTATTGCATATAATTTTAATAAAGGTAACATGGCTAGAATTTGTCCCAAAGTGAGTACAATCCATATGATTCACTCACTCGCCAAGGCCACAACGACCGCAAACAGGTCTCGAACAAAGGAATTTCAATTTCTACCTACAATGAATCAAACTACTTCCCAAGCGCATCATATAAGTGACGGTATTCTTGAAAAGAAAAAATGTGCAAAAAGTATGAGAAAAATTGTACAAAACCAACGAGCTGGTTCGAGTTAAAAGTTGTCGGTTGCTGGCGGAAGATGTTTCGTTTACATTTTAAAGCCCAGTAGCCCTGCTTCTTCATTACTTTAAACAGTGAATTATTTTATAATGAATTATTAAACGTACGACGGGTCACGGGTACGCGTTACTCATCCGGTTCGATATTTAACTCTCGCAACAAAACCGTCAGCATAAAAAGTATGGCAGGCGTACTCAGCAGAGTTACGGTTTACGGTTAGAGCAAAAGAGAGACGCACCCGAATCAGCTGCCTGTGTGAGAAGTATGAAGCAAACGAATCACGATATGTTGAGAGAGTGTGCCTTTGTGAAAGAGAGACGATTCAGAGAATCATCAGCTGCCTCTGTGTGAAAAGTATGGCAAACGAATCAGACTAACTCGCGTGAACGGTTGCCTGTGGAAACGCATACCAATAAGCATGAATGCTGTACACGCTCGCGTAAATCTGCTCGTGTGTATCGCATGGGGAATGAAAACCAGTGTGTGCGTGTAGGAAATTTTACTGCTGTATTATAGGTTCCAACGCCACATAATACTGGTGAGTATCGCTGAGAACAGTGGCATTTTGTACGNTAATGCTGTACACGCTCGCGTAAATCTGCTCGTGTGTATCGCATGGGGAATGAAAACCAGTGTGTGCGTGTAGGAAATTTTACTGCTGTATTATAGGTTCCAACGCCACATAATACTGGTGAGTATCGCTGAGAACGGTGGCATTTTGTACTATTCATAACAAGACGTACTACAAACTCATATTTTATAACAATCCATAGAAAGGTTGGTGGAATAAAGCGATAACTCTTCTTCCAGGTGAGTTTCACCCTAAACTAATGTAGACTTTGGTTAGGATAAGTGAGTTATTGAGCAATTTCCGTTCCCTGTGTGTCAGCTCTATACACCATTGGTGACTGCATTGGCGTTAGTTGGGCGGCACAACATTTCTACATTCGGTTGATATTGCGATATTCTTGTTGGTTTGCTAATAAAATCATCACATAAAAACGGTAAGTGAGGATGTACTTGCAGAGTTTTGCGATTTATTCCAACCTATTGCGGCATGTTCGGCAACAAATTTGTGTTGTTTCGGTGAGTCTACCACCTGAAAACCCAAAGAACAAATTCTAGTGAAATTGAGTATCTAGTGTACGTGTTGTCGGTATGGAAACTTTCATTTCACGGTTATTCCATGCTCACTAGGATTCGAATCGTTTTGGTGTCACATTGAAGTGTACAAAGTACAGTGAGCTGAAGCCTTTTTTTACAGTGGAACACCGATTATCCGTGCTCATCATTGATATGAATCGTCAGATTCATACAATTGTTGTTGTTATGTTTGTGTTCGTTTAGTTGATAATTATTAAAATTGTCGGCTCAATATTGATGAAAACTAAAACTTAATATCTATCTTGTATTTTGTAAAATTTAATTTATCTACATAATTAAAATTCAAATAAAAATGCAATTAAAATAAAAAAAGGAAAAGGCGCAAAAGTAATTTCACTATTTTACTCCAACACAAGAAAGAACAAACAAGGGGAACAATGAAACAAATATTTTACTGCGATGGTTTGACTTTAAAATTGATATTTTAAAGTGTTATAACATAACATTTCTTGTATTTCTGGTACACAACTTTGCTTGCCGAGCTTCAAATCAAATAAATTTCAGCAAAATTAAGGAATAACATATCGTGCAAGCATGGCATGGTCACTAATCAGGTTTGGTCCATGCTTATCTGAGCATTTGCTGGCTATTGCTGACACATAAGTTGTGCAATGCTTTACATCATGAATCACAGCACAAAAATTTGAACTATTCTTGCCAAAGAGCTAGATATCACATCTGGTGATAACCACTTAAAACAAAATTTAATGCAAATGCACATGCCATAAGAGTTGGGTAATATCGCAAAACCATGTATCTTTCATTTATACCTAGATATTAATTGTTCCATTTTTTTGGTTTCCTTCATGTGCCATTGCAGATGAGTGACACTTGGCAACATTTCGTGGATTATGGAAAGGCGGGCAAATGCCGCTATTGTCCAAAGATGATCGCGATCGCAAATAGATCAACCTCCAATTTACGGCGCCATATCAAATCAAGACATCCTTCGATCTCACTCAAAAAAGCTGAACCAACGAGGACTTCACCTTTAACATCGAAGGTCGTTGATCAAACCGAATCTGAACCAGATGGTTCAATGAACATAGGCTACAATCCGGTAAATCTGGCCAGCTTTATCGATCAACATGAACCGTTAACAGCAAAGAAAACAAGTCAGTTGGATGAAGCTTTGCTAGAAATGATCTGCCATGAATGTGTACCGTTTGACATAGTAGAAGGAGATACATTTAAGAAGTTTATTCGCTTACTCAATCCAAACTACGAACTACCTAGTCGTAAAACTTTATCGAACGGATTGCTCATGGATAATTATTTAGGGGTGTTAGATACGGTGACCGAATCTTTGTTTAAAACCAAATCCGTATCTTTGACAATGGAAGGCTGGACAAATTCTTACAATGCAAGTTATTTAACAGTAACGGCTCACTACATAAATGACGATTTTGAATTATGCTCTAATTTGCTAGAGTGTTCTGAGTTTTCAAACCACTGCACAGGTCACAAAATAGCAGATTGGTTGAAGAAAGTAATGGCAAAATTTAAAATTGACCATAAGATACAAGCAATTGTTACAGATTATTCGGTCAACATGAAGGCTGCGATGGATGAGATAAATGTGCCACATCTTCCGTGTTTTGCGCACACATTGAACAGGATCGTACAAAAGGCTATACAAAATTCCATAATTGGCACGATTGATGAAATTAAACAAATTGTAAAATACTTCAAAGAAAATAACATTGCCGCACAAAAAATTGTTGATTCACAAAATAAGTTAAATCTACCAAATGTGAAGTTGAAACCAAATGTTGCGACTAGATGGAATTCTACGTTTGACATGATTGAACGATTTTACAAAAATAAAATACCAATACTGACTAGCTTAGATGCCATGGGCGTAAAACATAACTTATCGAACAACGATTGGACAATTATGGAAGAGAGTATTAAAGTTCTGGCGAATTACGATCATGCCACAAAAGTGATGCTGGCGGAAAAATCACCCACGCTGTCACAGATTGGGCTTTTGACAAACATACTTTTAAAAAAAACAAAATCGCTTCTAGATGATGTGATGGATTCTTCCGTAAAAAAACTTGGCCTATCCTTGGTCGAAGGACTTTCCGATAGTGGCAAACCTTACCTTCAGAATCCATTAGTGTGCAGGGCAATGATGCTAGATCCAAGGATTAAAGGGCATGGATTTGAAAATGATCTGCAACGATATGAGGAAACGTATACAAACTTAATTAAAACAATTTTACCTTTAAAATCTCAAGCTTCCTCAGCGCTTCAGTCAGTTGTACAAAACACGTTTGCTAGCCCTAGCCATGAGAACCTTTTTCATGAATTTACAACAAGCGTTAGATGTGCTCAAAGTAAAACCCCTGAAATTGAAGCAAAGTTTGAACTCGATGATTACTTGAAAATGAACTGTATTGAACTATGTGAAGATCCATATGTCTGGTGGAAAAGTAATGAAAGTATATTCCCAGCTTTGTTTCAAGTGGTTCAAAATGTATTTTACATACCTGCCACCTCGGTTCCATGTGAACGCGTCTTTTCCAAAGCCGGTCAAATATATTGCGAAAAACGGTCGAAACTTTTGCCCAAAAAAATGTCAGAAATCTTGTTCCTACAACACAACAGTAACCAAACGATTTACGATGAAGATGACGACGATGATAATAATGAAGATAAATCCCTTCACGTACCCCAGCATTGGCTAGAGAAGAACGGTATTACCTTTGAAGCGTTATAAGAAGAGAATATTTTATTGCAAGTCCAACAAATGCGCACAACGTTTAACTTTAATTTAATTAACTCTCTAAAGTCCTTTTGGTAAAGGTAGTATCGATAAATGAATCTCTGCTTCCTCGGGCATAACTGCGGTTTTGATCAGTTTAACTAGGATTCCTCATCTAAGAATGACTAGCAGTTGGTGACCTTTAAATTTGCTCGAATTTTGTCAATCTTCCCAAAGCACACTTCATCTAAATCTTGCGAACATGTCGCTGATCTTTGTTTTCTTTGCAATCATTTTTTTAATTTAATCTCCATGCATAAAGTTTGCTCAGATATAATATGATACCATTAAAGGATTGTATTTTTATGTGTATAATTGTGTACATTTATAGTATATGTAGAGAGACGAAAACATTAATCGTTATACCGATTATTTTCTAATAAACATGACAACTATATTACAAATAATGTGTTGAAACATTATCAAAATTGTTGTATCAATTAATGAATTTTCTAATTATGTTTCATCACGAATGAAAATACTGACGAAACTCAGATTTGCGGTTGGAAGCAAAACTAATTTGATGAAATCATCAACAAAAAATTTCCATATCATGATTAATATCACAACATAAAGAAACACAATAAAACAAATTATTTTTATATTCTAGATATGACTATGTATTATTTATCCTTAAACATTCTTTTTGCATTGCAGAAGCATGACGATAAATCGATTTCGATGTGAGGAAAAAGACAAAAGACTAGTGCTGGTGCTCTTCAATATGTCGAATGTTTGTCGAAATAAGTTGTAAATTTCTGTAGTCGTAAGCTCATAATTTTAAATCGTTAATGCTTGCTGGTTATGAAATATGTATTTTGAATTAGGCTCGATACAATGCGATATCTACGACTTCCCAAGTATTTTTATATGTCGTTTAATTATAAGAAAATGGAATTTGTGGTATCATTTATCTGTATCTATCATTTATCATGTATCATTTTTTAAAGGGCTTGCAAACCTTCTTGGGCAGTGGAAATTCGTTCCATTTTTGCAATTTGTTTTTAAACACCTCATCTGAACAGAATGCAACATACAACACCCACAAAGAAAGCTTTACAATTCAACGAAAGATGTTAAGTTTGTCTGAACCTTTTGGTGACGTTTTGAAAACCTTTTAAAGTTGCAGAATTATTCATGTTTGTCCAACATCTTTACATTTGTTCATTTACAATGTGGACAATGCGACAATTGGCAAATTCAAATCCTGATTTGTTGATTAATTACAGAAAATTGTGCCGATTTGCGCATCGATCACGCATAAACAAACATTTTTCATATATTTACATTTAACAATGATGGCCTTTCGCCGTATTATCTTTAAAAGATTCTAATGGCGTGTATAATTCGATCTTGTTTTAGTCTAAGAAAAAGTGAACGCTATGATTCAAACAAATTTAATTCATGACGTGGAAAATATGTTTTAAGTTCCAATTTTTTGCCAATCGCACCAAATGAAGAACACAAACACAGACACTGAAGCAGCAGGAGAAAAAGGAGAACAAACAGTTACTTTAGGGATTTGTTTACTCTGAGTTAAAGTCTACATCGACGGATTTAGGGTTGATTGATCGATGGTAGATTGGTGTGTTGATTGTTGTACAGTACTGAAGCTGTTTTATTCTCACTTTGACCTTCAACAAAACGTTATGCTGTGCATAATAATAGTACACAACCAAACTAAATAGGATATTTTTTATGCTATTGAATAATGTATTATTGTACAGGGTTTATAGTCATTTTAGAGCACCAACGTTAATAATTGATTGTGTTATAATTTCACATACTATATGATAAACAATATTGTTTCATTACAGTGCATGACAATAACAAATTCATCTCTGCAGATCATTCTGACGAATTTCCACAAGGCAACAGTTCAACAACCGTTAGCAAGGAATTAATTCTTCCCCAGGTCGTACCAAAGGCTTTCGACAAAGATAAAAAATTACAAACCAGCAGCAGAGCTACACATTGAGATGTGTACTGTTTTTTTTCTGTTTAATGTTCCTATTCTTGCTCTGCCCTCGCTAACTTTAGTACGATTGTACCGAACTCGCTTGAACATAAACTGATAGGATCTAGACAACAAATTCCTTCCCTGTGTCGCATTAAGGCGTGTGTGGCATTAAGGTGGTGTTGCGCGATGTTTCGAAATTTAACAAACCTTCTGTTTCCTTTTCATTCAGCCGAAACTGAAAAATTGTTGATTTTGGTGGTTATGTAATCATTTTTTTTGAGATTGAAAAGTGTTTTAAATTAGCTTAGAACTATTTGCATTCATCAGATGTATAAAATGTGTTAAAATGAATATACCTGAAAAATGACAATATTGGCAGTGGGGAACACAGGGAACAAAGACAGCAAGCGAACCTTCGATGATGAATTGTTTTTCAGTTATGTTATTATAATAACGATCCTTAGATGGCTCCTTCACAGTAAGCTCTTCAAAAGTGCTTGAAGCGATCACCGTCGTCCGATCGGGGCAAACTTGTCGGTCGATGAACTGATGGACATCGCTGTACCTCGCGCAGACACCGTTCACCACCCAAGGTTTGCATCGTTGATAAAGCATATTCGTCTTTGCCATTCTTCGTACAGTCGAGACTATCCGAGTACGTAAAGGGTTGCCGCCGCTAGAATGCTAGAACTAGAAGAATACACAAGTGAGGCATGTGCTTTGGAACGATTTCAACCAGATGTGTGGAGCGAGACAGCAATTACTCGTCTACACTTGTCATCGTAAATCATTTACCATTTGCAAACCGGGTCGTCCCGGTCAGTTGGAATTCGTCTCGGGATCGCACCTTTCTGAAGTTTCATTCTCTTACTACGGCCGATCGTTCGCACCATACTTACGGCGGTGCTGGTATGCGTCAGACGCNTTACTCGTCTACACTTGTCATCGTAAATCATTTACCATTCGCAAACCGGGTCGTCCCGGTCAGTTGGAATTCGTCTCGGGATCGCACCTTTCTGAAGTTTCATTCTCTTACTACGGCCGATCGTTCGCACCATACTTACGGCGGTGCTGGTATGCGTCAGACGCAACGCTAAAGATTTCACTGCCTTTTTTTGTTTCTTTCTTAAACACAACGATCTTTCGCAGAACAACAAACGAACAGATGGATTGCACGAGATTCCATTACGATTTATACTGAAACAACGATTACAACGGCGCGCAATAGGCGGACCGGCCTGATAAGGATGGGTTTGAAAAGGAAGAGTTATACATGAAAGGGAAATCTTCCTTTTCTGCAGCAGTATATTTATTGTAATGGCATTTTAATAGCTTTCCAACGCATCAGGCTATCCGGGCGAAAAAAAAAACAATGTGCTAAACTATCGTTTATTGAACTTGCTCGCATTTTTATATTATCTTTTTAAAAACGCAGTGTGACCAATATTTATGTTTGTGTGTTGCCACACATAAAGTAGCACATTAGTACACGATTGTGTTATAAGATCACGCACCCGCTCATCATTTACTGAGTGTGTGTTCAGCGAAATTTAAAACAGCGCCATTTAACCGTTCCCAGACAGTGAAACTTGATGTCATAAAACGAAAAAAGCTTCAAGCAATCCCAATGCGTTTGAGCGCGATATCTAAAGTGTTGTCTTATTGTAAATGTACAGGGTGTTCAATAAGTTCGGATACACTTTCAAAATGTGTTTAAAAAATAAAAAAAACAAGATAGACTTTTTCAAGTCAATTCCTATGGAAGCTATGTTTATTGAGCACGTTTGGGGAATATTAGTCGGGAGCACTCCCCTTTTGTTTTTTATGACGAGCTTAAGACGTTTCTCGAAATAATCGCACGCGGCACGCACCTATTTCATTGGCATTTCGTCCTAGATCTTGTTCACTTAATGTTCGCTCTGCTTGGCCAGCATGTGTGACCATACAAAAAATCTAGTAGGTTAAGGTCGGGGGAGCTGAGAGGCCACAAAGACTTATCGCGAAAATCTGTCAAATTCTCTCGTCACCACGCTTGAACGATATTCGTCGTGTGGACCGGTGTACCGTCCAGTTTAAAGACGTAATGATCCTTCCCGTAGAGTCCTTGAAGTGCCTTGGCCACAACCTTCTCCAGAACTTCGATTTTACAATACTCTGTGTTGATGTTCACGTTTTTCTCGATAAATATCAGTGAGATCTTCCTACGCCTGGATAAACCCCACAATCATCACTGACGCGGCGTATTGGAATCGAGGGATGTTTATTAGGTCGGCACCCACAATCGATCATTTTGGACTTTGTGCGGCTGTTCCCAGCCAAGAATTACTCATCAGAAAACACGAACTGCTGATCTACGTGCCGCGAAAGTATCAGTTTGGCTATGTCCAGCCCCTTTTTAGCTGTAGCCTCTGTTATTTCGTGAACCTTGCATCCTAGATCCTTCGTCATGGTGGTTTGAGCAGTTCCGATCGACACATGCAGGTCAGCCGCGGTCTTTCGGCATTTTTCGGCGAACCCTCTCCCTTACCAGCTTGATGGCTGCTGGCGTCCTTGCCGTCCGCGGCCGTTCGGATTTCACATGGTCCTAGGCCGAGAACGTCTCCCTGTACCGACGGATGATGGTATAAATGAAATTCCGCTTCACTCCATGCGGTTTCCACTGCGTGGCACATTTCTTGCAAAAAAATTTACTACGATGTCGCGGTACTCTTTATTCGAGCCTAGTAGCCAAACAACAAATGAAACCAAGTATGACGTTATGTGCAACGGTTAGTGGATATATGGAATTAAAACTGACACAAATATCATTACACAGAATGCTCATGGTTCAAAGCTACTTAACGATGAAAAGTTGCATTCGAACTTATGGAACACCCTGTAAGCGTTGTATTTTATGCAACCAATGATTGTTTACAACTGTACAATTTATTTATCTTTCATTATTACGCCATTTAGCCGTATTGACGATCTTAAAAACTGTGCAAATAACTGCCAAAAATTTTCAAGATTTTTTATAAATGCAATGATGACTTCTATTGATATAAAACTTGTGTCCTGATGAACTGTAGGTTGAAAACAAATTTAAAAAAATCATTCTCTCTACCGTTAGCATAGCTGTTATGTTCCTAACACTAACAATCTGTATAAACGACTTTGCCTTGTGTGTGTGTGTATGTAATTGGTTTCACCTCACATCTTGCCGACAATGCACTTCTGCATAGCAGAATAGAGTATCGAAACGGTAAGCAAAAACAAACTGAAAAACAACGGATAGGAAATTTAAATAAAATCAATCGTATTACGCTGATTATGCACACGACCATCCGACCCGCCGCCCCCTTTACCATCATTCGTGGGGGCACTTTCGGTCAGAAGCCTTCCTGCAACCGTGGGCTGCTGCTGATTTTGTTGATTGTAGCCGACACAAAACGAGCTTTTTTGGAGGGCCTATTCAGCACCACTAAACAGCCGTTTTAAATGAACTCATAAATCACTTTCGTTTCAATCGAAATGGAAATCGTTTGGCTGGCCAAGCTGGTAGTGGTGCTAGAAATTTTCTTCTCTACCATCCCATTACTATATTAGCCCACATCTTCCTGGTGGCTGTTTTTCTTTCGATCTCCGTTCAAATGCACTTGAATGCAGGGTATTGCTGGTGTTATTTATGAGTGTGTCATTCTTCTTATGCACTCGCTGCATAAGAATCACCGGACGAAAAGACGAAAACGAAAACAGCTCCCAATGCGTTCTGGTACGAAGCACTGATAAATGGTAATGCATCGCGATGCCGTTGTAGGAAGCTACAGGTTTGTGTGGAGAGTTTTGGTCACGAATCACGGTATAAAGGAAAAAGCCAGGAAAAAGCCCGCCAGCCAGCTGAACCATCAGACACGGCGGTTGATCTTGTGTGTGTGTGTGTAGTGTGACTTTCGCTTTTCTTTCGCACTGCAAATGAATATGATTTTTATTAGAATCCGACGAAATCGACACTACTGTTCCCCAGCGCTATTGTCAGCGCTTGAATAGACCACAAGAAGTATAGAAGATCGTCTCTTTTTACCACTAGCGTATCATTCATTCACTTGGCTTTCCTTTTTTTTTTGTTGTTGTTGAGAAGTCGCCCACACCCAACACCGAGCCCGGGCGTTGGTCGGCAAAGATGCTTTCGAGATCTGCGGAAGTGATCGAAGGAAAAGTGTTTGCAAAGGTGGCACAGCACATAAAAAAAAAAATACTACCTTTTTGCTGCGACTATTGACGCAAAGCCGATGTTGATGCACGACATCTCGTGTCCGGGAGCAGCGAGAACAAGGGGGGTGGGGAAAAAAGGATTGTCATAAGCGCGTAGGCGCTTTCCGCCGTTTCAAGTGGGACAGGTTTCTTGCCAACTATGGCCTGTCACCTTCGAGTCTATCAATCAATGCGCTAACGCATGACTACAGATTACCTTTCATCGCAGCTGCTCTTGGTTGACGATCCTGATGCTTCGGGTTGAAGGTTTCGCGACCACCATTCTACGCACCAGTTAGGAAACAAAGGAGCAAATTAAGAAATGGCGTAGAATTATCGCTTCATATTGTCTAAAGAAAATTATGCATACGATTAAAAAAAAATAATTATATTTTTTTCATGGTATATAATTGTTGATTTTTTACTTTAACTTATTTACTTTCCAATTCAGTAAAGGGTAAGTCTTGGAAATGTTTGTTAAAACGGAATTTCTGTTATAAGTAACCGGAAAACAGCTTAAGTGAAGGTAAAATCACTTCAAAGTGCAAAATCCTCAACGGTTGACAGCGGACCGTGGACCTTGATGGCTTAGTAGAAGTGTTTTGTTTTTGTCATTTCTTGTCTATTGTTGTTATGTATTTGTTATATGTGTTATATGCGTGTTGCTATTTATTTTGCTTTAAAATTATTTTTCTGTAATTCTTCCATTTTCTGTTTTATTTTAACAAACAAATTTGTTTTTAACTATACTGCTTTTGCACTACAGAAGCGAAGGACAATATGGGTGCTTTTAAAAATAGTTCCAATCAAGTGTCACCAACTGCTAGGGTGTCAATTACTTGCACGACCAGTCTACGTGTGAAACGATGGGCTTTCAATATTATCGCCAAGAAAAACCGGATCGCGTTCCTAGTAGACAAAATGGTCCATTTGTCCACTTCATTCATGTGCGTCTGCCATTGAAATGAAGCCGGTTGCTTCGATGTACTCAATATACAACTCCCTTTTGGCGTTGGTATATTGACATCGAAAAGAGGGGTTTTGTTTTTTTTGCCTACCCAACAAAGTAGGCCGTTTGAAAGGCAAAACAGAAGAAACCACATTGCAAAAAAAAAGCGTGAAAACTTTCATGTTCTCACTAGATGATCAAACAGAATGTCAAGTTCATACATTTTTGCATTTTATGACACGTCAACGCCATGATATTGTTGTGTGAATGATGGCATTTTTAGTTTTTTGTTTAATAGGAATAATTAAAATTTTAATGATTTGGTAACATTTCACACAAAATGTTCCCCAATTCAAATTTATTTATCTGATTGTTTTGAGTTTTGTACACGAATGTGAAAAATTAAATAGTTTTCATTTAAATCCGGAGTTATTAAAGTGTGGATTTCCTATACAGCTCGTGGCAATTTTGAAACACAATTGAAAGTATATATATTTTTGACTATCGCGTACTTATGTAGATAACAACTATGATAACCTCTCGGACTCATTTTGTTCTGTACCATGATCTTAAATGGATTCAGTTAGGTACTAAAAGACTAATTGACTATGTTAGTAGGTTTCACAGTTTTGCAATGTAGTCAATTGTTTGGCAATAAACCATTTTTAACAATATTTCTTAACTTTTGAAGATAAATTCGTGCAGGTAAATCCTGCAATCCTTCAGATGCAGTTAAATCGCTAACTCGTTTTGGTCATTGGTCACAGGTCCTTGCTGGAGCCCTGTTTGGCAATTTCTAACCCTACGTATCATATGTACTATATCGAACGAGTTCAAAGGCCATCCACTAAGTTCACAAATTCCTTGGTGGATTCCCTCGACGATCGCTGCTGCCTTGTTCTATCCTTTTTCACTGATGCACCAACATTGATCAACTTGATACCTTGGTAAATTTCTAGTCCTTCTCTGCTTTTGGCCGTTTGTTAATATTTCTTGGTCTGAGGTCTTTTAAATCCTCGTTTCATGTATTAGATTTCCAACTCTCTTTACCCTCATTCAGTTCCACTTAAGATCGTCCCTTAATTGCTTCCACTGATCATTTAGTTCTCTAAATCACATGTGTCGTTCATTTAAAATTGATTTAAGGCTAAGAGTAATTTTAACTTACAGTAATAACTTCGATGAGTAGGTACGTTGCCGAGATTCAGGTACTATGTAAAAAAATCAAATGAATAAATAAATACATAAATAAACAATATCAATAAATCAACAAAAACAAACAAATAAATCAACAAAAATAATTGTTAAACATTATTCGAAGTTAGTTAATATTTTAATAATTTCACCTGTCTCAATATTTAAGGTAATATGGCATGCATAAAAATATAATAATAATTAAAATGGATTTTTGGAATAGCGTTCAAGTTGGTGAATTATATTATATTTAATAGGCTCAAACATAAAGTCTATATATGTTTTTTGAAGTGACTTAGCCAAGACTTTGAGTAAACAGTCGCCTTCGAGGATAACACCAGAGCCGCAAAAGGGAGACAGACTGGGTGTTTGGTGTTGTCCTCAAAATTCTAACTGTTGTTTGTTTTGTTACAGTTCTGGTCAGTCCCGAACAACGTACGACAAGTTTGGTTCACTATTCGTTCACTCCACCAGCCGTGTAGACCCGCACATCGAGGGACCAAATCGTTGTTGCGAACATACCACCATCAAAACAAGCAATAGTATCGTCATGAACACCACATCATATTACAATGAAGCGATAGGACTACATAAACGAAACACACAGTGAAATAGGACATATTCAAAACTCAATAATAACAGCCTCAACAACTATAACCACAATAGAAGACATCTATAACCGAGTATGCCCGGGATAAGGCAAAGGACAAGGAGGACATGTCATATAAAAATTGTACTAACTACAGCTCCTTGAGACCATTTGGCCAAAGCCGTTATCATGAATTATAAATAAATAAATATAGCTCAAACATAAAGAGTTCTGAAATGTATTAGAAGATATTGATTTACACTTTAATTATATAATTTACCATATTATATTTACAACAATGCACTGATTCATTTCCGGTAAAGTTTTAGTCAGATATTTTTTGTATTTTTTTTTTCCGTATAATATTTAAAAAAAATTTTTTTTTATCATTAGTGTAGGGACTACCAGGCCATAATTTTTAAAAAATGTAAAATGTAAACTTTTGCAAAACAAAATGCAAGCTAGTAAAATAATTAGGTACATACTAAAAATTATTGTTGAAAATAAGAGCTCACCGTAGAAATAACATTTTATTTGAATATTATTCATCTTAAACTGTGATTGTAGATTTGGAAAGGGTCAATTACAGGCTATCGGACAGGAATACAAGAAGGTTTTTCATATGAAGTAAGCAATGTTCAAGTTGCCTGGGGCATTCCAGCCTTTGTTTATCACCAAAAACCACGAATTGGGGGTTTGCGCAAAAAACAAATTATTAAGTAAGATCAGATCTTTTTTGAATCCATATGCAAGAAATACGTTAAAGTTGCCTGGCTGCGTTGTAGCTGAAACTCGTTGATAAATGAATGACTCTTTGAAGGATAGATTTTGAAAGGTGCATTAGTGAAAATTTATCAGTTATTTTTCGCAGACTCACATTAAACACCGTTCTTTATGCAGGATTAACAACTTTTATAACAACTTTCAATATTTTACAAACAATTATGGAATTGTTTATAAGTGTGTCCGAGAAGCGATGAACATGGATAAACATCTATGAAAGCAAAAAATCACATATATTGAATCACGCATCGCATCGACTTAAGGGCAACACCGAAAATGTTTTGAGGCGAACACTCGTTGGTGAACTCTAGAGGTAATTATTGTACCGTTCAAGCTAGTTCGACGGAAAACTCGTGAAAATAAAGACGAAAGAAATACGATGTGCAAATCTAATGAATAGTTTTAAGATTGCCCCAAAGGACTTCTTTCCTTTTCACAAGAAACTCGCTTACAACCGCAAGTCGATTCCCGTAGCTTTGTTATGCTACTGAATTCTAGCGTATCCGCATATCGTTACACTTTTAATGCACATTTGCTACACCGTAAAAAGTGCCGTAGGAGTATTAAACGCAACCCTGGAAGCTACTCATCATAGTGTCATAGTTGCGGTGGAAATCTGCATCTCAAGGTTAGTGCAATGTAATTAGCATGCATGCCGGACTGCATTTGTGCCCGATAACCATAATGGTGATCACTGGCTACAATTATTCGCTTTTCGTCCACACAAGGTTACAGACATTATCTTCAGCATGCAACCGGAACCGGAACGGTAATCAGTGAGTTTGATGTTGAAAAAGTTACACCATCCAGCAAACGGTACTATTGTTACAGACTGGCGAAGATTTTCGGTAAACTCTGGTGCTGTGGTTCATTGTGCTAGTGAAACATCGTAATATGTACATGCCGATGCTTGCCAACAAGTAAGTACCAGTAGTTACCGACTAGCTGAGAGGCTGGCAACGATGTTTCATTCGTTGGGTGAGATAACGATACATCAAACGCCCAAACTACCAACACGGTGCGAATGTGTCATCACCATCATCAAAATTACCAGCGCAAGATGGCAACCAGTGCAATCGCACCAACCTGGCGGGAGATGCCGCTGCACTCATTTGTGCCGATGCACATTACAAACTAACGTAACCTTTTGTGGACGTGGACACGCAACGAATGGAAAGTCGCAGCTTCGCTCATGAAATGTTGCTGCTTTTTTCTCCCTGAACGATGCCGCTTACCGGCACTGCTAAGCAACACATAATTTATTCCTGGCTTATGAAGCACGTCACCCGCTCAATCTGCACTACCAAACCATAACCAGTATTATAACGAACCTCTTTCAGCTGAGAACTACATGCCTATTAATGATGAGCCCACTCTATTATTGCTGGCATCTCATGTTATACAGATTACTTTAATATCACGAAAAGTTGGCACGCTGCGAAATAGTTCACGGAATAAAACTCGTCTTGAGATTACTTATCGGAGCTTTAGTACGGCTATGCTTAAGTTGTATTATGTCTAATTTTATGACCGTTTGCGTGTGTTTAGTATAACGATTTAGAACAATTTTATATGATTCATTAATACTGGACAACTGTTTTATGACAATAATGAAGCATCTGATAAGGTTCACTCTGTGGATTGCAACTTGATAGCACTAAAATAAAAAAAGGGAAATGAAAATAATGGAAGTAAATGTCAAGTATAGAAATATCATTCAATTTGAAAATACAATGAACAAATTACATGTAATGAGACTATAGTAAGAATATAACTGTTATATCTTATGAATACAGAAAAAATTGACCGTTTCACCGATAATGGGATTAACGAATGGACGAAAAAAATCATTCCAAGAAGTCGAACATAAATAAGTCCAACATAAACAATTATTCAGGGGCGGCTCGGTGGTGCACGTGATAAACGGTGCCCGTCCACACGGCAGGACCGGGTTCAAATCCCATCCGGACAGAGTACACCCGTAGCATGGACTGACTATCCTGCTACGTGGCAAAATAAGTCTTGATACGGCCAGGCCGTTCTAACCGAGAAAAAAAACAAAAAAAAATAAAAAAAAAATAAACAATTACTCGCCCACTAAACTTTTATTCAGAAATTAAAAAAACATGTTGGTTTTTAAAGATACAATATATCTAAAAGAATAAGTGCATGTGATGAACGGTCCTACTCTGTGTAACAATATTTTTCCCATATCGTTAGGGAAGTTTAAAATTCGTTTTAGATAATAAATTTTTGAGCACAAATTGGGAATCATATGAAAAAATCATGTAGAATTAATGAAAATATTTTTGTCATATTAGATTATTTTATCATTTCGTATAAATTATTTAGTTCAGTTTACTAATCTCGTATGGCCCAGATGCTTAACAAAGCATCACAATCCTTCAAGAATTCCTTCAGAATTCCATGGACTTCTAAATTGACGATGTGAATTTAAAGCTAAAGTGACATCTGGAGTTAACAAATTTTCGAAATAGGTTAAGATAATGTAGGCGGCCCGGATGTGTATGTGTTAAACGGCGCCAGTTCCACACGAAAGTTCCGGGTACAAAATCCCATCCGGATCGTGTGCCCCCGTAGCAAGGACTGACTATCCGTCTACGTGGTAAAACAAGTTTAGTAAGCCAGAAATGGCCGGCGTGACCTTAGAGGTCGTTAAATCTATCAAGAGAGAGAGAGAGAGAAAGTTAATGTAGAGATAGGTGATCACACCTTTTGACATTTTCCAAAATTGCACCTGAATAACAAAAATAACAAGAAATCATGTTACAAACAACTCAATATTACTATACAGAAATATTAAATTTTTTGTAATTTAATTTGTCCTCCGACAGGAAAAAACAAATAATATCTTGTAAAAATAATATCTAACACCTATAAAAACCTACAAAAACCATATCTTTATTTAAAAATAATTTGTTTACGTGCTTTGCAAAATATATGTAAATCAACAAATTTAACAACAATAGTAGTTGCTCATTATAAAAATTGCTATTATAGTTTGAAAATACAAAATTTTTCACATATTCTTTTTTATGTTTTATTATTTTACTAATTTGTCATTTTTTGAAATTTAATGCTAGACAAATTTTAATGCTAGATCTACCGAACGTATCAAGGGTTTTTAATTATTGGATTATTTATTAATGCTTTAAAAATTAAAAATTACTTGCAGTTCGTACTAGAGACGAGGAATTAATTAACAATTAACAATTTTAGAATTGTTTAATCACAATGTGGTGTTCCAGCATTCCAGCGTTCCAGTCTAAACAACTGCTCCGATACTTCTAGTGTTACAGATAATATTATTAAGCATTACACCAAAGTTAATAATGGTGAAAGTAAATACATTTATTGAAAAGAAAACTAAAATTATCTTTAAAACTTTATCTGTATACCAGACTAATTACTGGCTAAAGGAATTGAAATAAAAACAACAAGAATAGTATTAATCTAGCTACGGATTTTTTGTAGTTTTATTATAAGTTCAGATAAAGTTCAGTAAAGGTACAATACTTTGAGATCAGTTTCAAACTAACTCTTCCAATGTGACAGACGTTGGTAATGCAAAATAGTGACGCAAAAAGTGTGCATTAGTTATTCATGCACCATGCGTGACCTAAACCCCTTCATTTTGTACCTTTACTTTCACCTCCACTTGTTCAAGTTGACTTTGTTTTAGATCGATCCGACCCGGACCCGGCCCGTGCACATTCCACATAAAATCGATCGAAGCATTCCTAACAATGATGCTTTTCCGCCGATTGGAACGAATCAATGGTTCTCCGGATGAACGGTAAAGTATGCAAAGTAGGAAGTGGCCTACCGGTGCGTTCGGGAAGATATGCTGAAGCATACATATAAATAGGGCTTGGTGCGCTAGTTGCCGGATGCACAATGGTGTTGTAATTCATTACGGTGGGGAACAATACATTTTATTGCCATTTAACTTTATGACACCTCTTCCCGGGCGGCCGCTTGTGTCAATCTGCTTGAGTTAATAAACTTTTCCACAATCAATTTTTGTACTTTTTTAAATAACTTGAGCTTCCAATGTTTAGCTCCATGTCACGCGTACTCTTGTGGGCATAGCTACGGCTTCGGTAAATTCCCGCCGTAAAATAAATGGCACAACAACACAAATTTAAAGTCTACCCTAAGTTTACCGTCTTCATATTTCTACCAATTGTANATCAATTTTTGTACTTTTTTAAATAACTTGAGCTTCCAATGTTTAGCTCCATGTCACGCGTACTCTTGTGGGCATAGCTACGGCTTCGGTAAATTCCCGCCGTAAAATAAATGGCACAACAACACAAATTTAAAGTCTACCCTAAGTTTACCGTCTTCATATTTCTACCAATTGTATCATAATGGACCTGACATCTTTATTATGTAAATCCTTTATTCAACAGATGCGATGAACGCACTACTTAAAAGCCCACTAAAAACGTCTTATTTGGTAATGCGCCTGTTTTAACGGCCAGCTAACCTGGAAGCAATACAGCGGAGGAATGAGGGATTGACGACAAAGTCGGCTATCATGTGTGTTTGCTAATTGGACAGCAATGGACCCGATCGTACCAGGCGGGACAAGACACACGCCAGCACTCCGTATCTTAATGTCATTATCGATGGATTTCAAAGTAGCTGCAACCTTGGCTTAGGCTTAAGCTCATTAAGAATCTATTATATCGAAAAGAAACAAGCTTACGCGCGAGATCGGATCTTCGTACGAATCAAGTTGCTGGAAGGCGTGCGTGCGTCACTGTTGAATATGTGTGATACATTTGAATGGCAGGTGTAGATGAATATGGTGCCTTAAATTGATTCGTCTGATGATTGATTGCTACTAAACGCGAGTTGCCATTTGGCAAGATTAGCTTAACTCGTGCATACATGTAATTTCCTTGTTTTCCACATTTAAACAATTTCCGCACGTCGCACGCATTTTGTGAATAGTATCGTTGAGCGTGTTTTTGTAGGTACGTGCATTGAGCAAGCTTTGCACAGGTGACCCCAGCACAGATCAACACAGTTTCCTCAATTGCGCAAATATACTTTTCCTGCTGCATTATGTCGTAATAGGGTCATGTTTGAACATTTTTCATGCTTTACTTTCTGTGCAGGTATGCCGCAGTGAGAATGAGGTAGAGAAAATTCCTCCGCAGAAAGGTAAAAAGGCTATTGAAAGTGCACATCGTCAGTCGATCTGGCAATGGTGCCGTTGAACACGAGGATGAATTGAAACGAATCCAAGAGATTCTCCCCCACCAATACACCGCACCGCTTCATTCCGGATGCTCCAGCAAACAATAGCTGCTAACACCGATGGCATCGGATTATGAAGAGGGTGACGATATAATAGCCTGGAAGTGAAGAAAATGTGCCTCGAAGCAGATGGATACTGTGTGCGTGGGGGTTGGGAGGATCTGATTTTGTTTCGATACAACGCCACATTCGACGACGACGACCTGATTGCGGTAACGAATGATGTTTACGAGGGCCCATTTCCCTTACAGCGTCCCATCGAAAGCACAATTCCCTTGCACTTTTTTTTTCACCTTGCGCCCGCTGGTTTTGTGATAACGATCGGCTTAACACGGTGAGAAAATGCATCCGGCGGTTTTGTTTCCTCTTCTCAGCCTCATATTGATGTAGTTAACGTTCCGACGAATTGTTCATTATTCTTCTCACACTATCACCTGTTTGTGATTGTTTGGNATTCCTTTTGCACTTTTTTTTCACCTTGCGCCCGCTGGTTTTGTGATAACGATCGGCTTAACACGGTGAGAAAATGCATCCGGCGGTTTTGTTTCCTCTTCTCAGCCTCATATTGATGTAGTTAACGTTCCGACGAATTGTTCATTATTCTTCTCACACTATCACCTGTTTGTGATTGTTTGGTAGCATTCTATGCCAAATTTATACACAGCGCGCTTAAAAAAATGTTTTCTTTCTTTTGGAAGGGAATTTCAAACATGTCTATGTTTTGCAGATTATAGTGTTGTTACACGCAGCAAAACGCCTCAAACATATTATAGAATAAATTGTTGTATTTATTAATGGCTTAAATTAATTCGTTATTATTTTTTCCTTATTGATTATTACATTTTGAGGCGCTTAAATACCACATGAAGCTCATGCCAACACTTTCAACACAACAATGCGGACGAAATCATCAATAAAAATTAAACATTAAACATGAGTTGTCAATTGCACAATAATTGGAGAGGTTCTTAAACATGCCCAAAAACATCGGATTGGCCTTAACATCATGCATTTCTTTATTTCATCGCCATTACTAAGCAATCATAATTTCAGTGGTTTTAAAAAAGTATGGTAAGATGTTAACGTCTCACGAATTTAATTTCTTTTTTGTATGTTAATTTTGTGTGTGTTTCTCTGGTGTTCATAACCACTCCATCATATCGTTCTATTGGCCTCAGGATAGTGTGTTTATAAAATATAGAACAAACTTTACGCTGATCTGGTGAAATAAGTCGCGATTGAAGATCGTTGCCTAATGGTCGATGGTGATTGGTAATGGTAATGGTGATAATAAATCAAAATTCATAATATAACATGAGGTTTACACATCAGACCATACATAATGGCCCCTCTAAATATTATATATTGGACGTGCTATAAAAAAAAAGAAATTAGTGCCAGCAAAGGAGAAAAATCGAAAGATGATTCATTTTGAAAATAATATTTAATAAATATAAACTCAAAAGGGAATAAGGGAATAGAATACGTTGTGTGAGTAAAATGATCAGTATCTTAAGAAAAACAAATTTAAATCTTCATCATCATTGTCCATCATAACAGCGAAATCTTAAACAATTTTATCTTATTATTAAACCCTTTGGTTCTTAATTTATAAATATATACCAAATTAAACCAATAGCATAAAATAAATAGAATAGAGTAAATGCTCAAGTTGTAGTCAACGAAAATTAATGTGAATCGACTATCTCGTATTCAAAGGCAATGACACGAAACCATAAAAATTTAATTCTGTCTCAAAATTGTTGAATGACAAATTTTCAATGAAAATGTAACTTTCAAAATTTATTTCCAAATGTTCTAAATCCGTTCTCCTTATTGTAGTTTTTCTCTTGGCATTGAAACAGTACATTTAACTGAGGTAAACAAGTTTCACTTATGCTTAGAGAGCATATTTCTTCAACAACACAAGGCATGGATCACAGGCTTCCATTGCAAACAGAAGACAGAAGAAAAAATAAACTAAAGAATCAGCTATGTAGTGGCCCGTCTGCTCGTCGTTGAGAAGCGGCATGCAAAGACGGTCTGGTAATATCCGGTGCAGGGAAATTACAGACATACTCTTCCGACCTCCAGAAAAACATTGAACGGTGAGAAGGAGACGGCTAGAACAAATGTAACATGATCAAGTCACATGCCCAAGTGGAGGGACCCGATCCCGACCCGACAACAGTGGTGGACGAATCGATATGCGTTTATAGCTGATGCACACAATGTCACCGGAAAGAGTTGGTGGTAATGGGGGGGTGCTTCTTGAGACGACCCGGTAAGAATATACAGAAAATATTGTTTCGAAAAATGCCATCGTCATCAAAGAGTTGCGTTTTGTTGCTTTTTGCTACCCTGCAACCAGGAATGTGTGATAGTGTCGATCGTTGCAATATGAGGTCTGGGTCGGACTTTCGTTACAGACGCGATCGGGAAAAGCCAGAACGATCTCGGCTGGTCGTGAATTGTCACGTCAGTTTGCTTTTCGGTGTCATGATGTTCGTTAGCAAAGTGGTGTCGTTAGAAAAGTGTGGATTAGTGAAGTTCAAGTGTTTTTTCTCAAGTGGTGACTTTGGTTAGAGATTTTGGTTTTGTAACATTGGTGTATGATCGTAGTGATTTCTGAACAAAGTCAAGCACATCATTAGCCAGTAAATATGTAAGTATATAGTTTGATTTTTTGAACATCATACAAATTTCATTGCTAATATAAAACGTCTTGAGAGATATTTGTAAAATTATAGCTCAAAAACTGGTCTTTTTCAAAATTTGATATTTTATCTCATGGAATACAAACAAAAAAGTTATTCGTCTATTGTAACCATTATTTATTAATTAGATCTAACACTTTTTCAACGCGTTCTCATGCTTCAACTTGAAGTAACAGTGCAAAAATCCGCATAAAGGTTTAATAAATTGTTATTACCGGCAAATTGAATGAGGCCAAATCAATATTTGTTCAATCCCCCCCCGGCCCACCTACAGACCAAAAAAACCAACAAACGGAATGGTTCCGTACGAGCAAACCTGGCCCGATGCACGAATATTATTTTTACTTTCGTCAATTTTGCAGCGGTGCTTCCACAAGGTGATTTCCGGCATTTGGCCCAAATTTGTTCAACCGCATATCGTGCAAGGCTCACGAAATAGGTCGTTTCCCGCGTGAGGAAATTGCGAAAAACGTAAACCTATTTTTCCCGCAAGGGTTGCCCTTAAGCATTCCACTCCACCTGGCACCTAGCAAACAACGTTCGATGGGTTGTCAATGATGGCTACCATAGTCAATTCGACAATAGCTGCAGGTGACGGACTGGAAGATTTATTTTCCTAGAAAGAAACCAATTTTGAGCATTTTCCCAAGTGTGCTATTGGCTATGGGTAAGCTAGATTGGAGAAGAAATCATAACAAACGAGATAAAACGTGGCGTTACGTTAAAGAAAAGTATTTAAATTACCCACGGATCGGAAATAAACACACCAATGTAGTAGCAAAAGGGAAATGAAGCTAAAGCGAAAGCGTAAAAACCATGGAAGCTGACACCGGTCGACACAAGAAACCGCGTTAAATGAAGTTCACGATTAACTTTAGCACTTGGGTATGCTTTAATGTCTTCATTCCAAACGAACACTGCATTACCGAAGAGGAAAAATATTGAGGTACACGCTTTTAAAATCGATTAGAAAACATGAATTTGTTCCCAAAGTTTTATTTTTGTCAGGTACACAGCACACAGCATAAGCTCTAACTTCAACAGTGAATAATTTTGTTGACATACAAAAAGCTTCAATTACAATAACAATATCATCCAATACAATAACCGCGCCTAGCGATTGGCGCCTCCTATACCCTCGCTATTCTACCACTTTCCGAGACACGTTTAATGTTATTTCATTAAAAAACATACAATACCCCTCAATTGATCTGACTTCGTCACGGATCACGGCACACCAACCGTTCAATGAAAGTGTCTTCCGGCACGACCGTGCCAAGTGATCTGCGAAGTGACAGCGCGACGATAAACGATGAATAATGCACTTCAGTTGAGGTTGGTCTGAAAGCTTTCACTACACCTTGTCCGCAGGTCAAACCATTCGGGTGGTGGAAGGATTTGATGGAATAGACGCTTTCCGCCAACGTCACCGCACACGCGGTCAGCATGGAGCCACAAACGGTGTCAGGTCACCAATCTCCTTGTGGTAAGATCAGATCTACAGTACACTGCAGGGCTATTGATGGAACTGTTACATCGGCGCTAGTATGTACTTTTACCTAGCGGCTCAATATTTCACCTTTTCTTCATCTGTCGCTCGTAGCTCATAAGACATACGATGGGCTGCATTGTCCGTCAATGGGGTGTCAGCACCGATCGATGGACAATTATTCGGAGTGGATTAGGTCAACGATGAGATAACAGAATCAACTTCTCGCTGATGCAATCGGTGTCCAGTTGACCTGGATGGGGAAGTGGAAGGAAGTGGAAAAGATTGCAATACATCTTTAAAAAAAGACCGTGATCTCACGCGGTGCCCAAAACGGAACTTATTTGATGCTAAAAAATGCGAAAAATATGTTTATAGAAGCACTAGAATCGAAGCACCAATATAAGTATAAGTCTCCTCAGGTTGTCCAGGAATTCCATTTCTTCCAGTCACGATCTTCATGGTATCCAACAGTTGCAATAAGCAGAGATAGCAATAGACGTAGATCATGATTTGGAATTTTATCACGTTTTTACTCTGCTAAACGGTTCTCCGGAACCCATGGACAGGAGGGAAAAATATGACTTCGTTCTCGCATCGTCTAGACTTGCCGCAAAAAAAGAGGTATCCGAGTGCTACCAAACTTGTGCACACAAAAGGATTCATATGTGTGATGTATTGATTCTTGATTGCAGCCATAATCGAGTACTTGCTGCAAGTTCATATAACACGGTGAGAGTTGACACTTGATTAGCGCTCCGAAAGAGATACTCCTTTTGTGGTTTTTTTTTTCTTTCTTTTAATGAAGAACAAGAAAACAGAGAACAAATAATACACCAAGAAATACGTGCAGTAGCCAACACCGGGCCTGGCACATACACGAAGCGTTCGTGCAAAAGTGCAACGTCTCAATAGATACTCGATGCCGTTGGTCGGTTGCAGAAATGCAAAGCTAGGGAAAAACGGGGTTCACACGATTCTCGGCACATAAAACGTTGTCCACGAATGGGGAATGCGTGTTTGATGGCTCCAATGACAGTGGTGCACCTCATAATGCTCCCATCATCAGAACTTTACGCCGGAGCAAAAACTTCCTCTAGCACGGTGCCGTGGAATTTCCTAACACATTATACTCGTCCGCACATCGTCGCTTTTGCGCTAGACACGCTTGTCATTCGCACATTCGCACCGGATTCGAAAGAATGTTTGCTTAGCAAAAGAAAAAAGAAACCACCCTTTTTAGAGCGGATGTACCGAGCCGGTGGACCTCGAGTAGTAGAAGTAGCTGATATGACAGAAACACTCGGGATTTAGGTTGCATTTCAGGCGTGGACGAAATCTGATAATACCGTCCAGCAAACATTGTATCGTGCTGCAATGGTTGCATAGTTTCATATATCTAGTTCATATACTAAAGGATGTCTAAAGAATTAATTATCATCATTTTTAATTATTTCTTCTAGCATTTCAGTTTACAATATGGTAAACTAGTTTGAAAAGCTGCACTTAGCGCCCTGCAGATGTGTAACATCAGTCTAGACGCAAATGCACTTTAACCGTAAAGCTCGTAGGCGTCGATTAGCTTCATTCCAATAGTAAGTCACCATGAAGAAATGCAAATATACATCAGCGCTTGAAGGCTTCGTGTTTGTTTGAATGTTGTGTTAAAAAAAAACTATGTCCCATGTGTAGCGCCACTAACGCGGCTGCCGGCCTACCAGTGTGAGTTACAAAACATGTCTCCCTGTTAGCTGCGATTGAGATTCTGAGAGTGATTTTGACCATCGTAATTGGATGGGAGACCCCTTCTCATGGGGTTTAGCCTTTTTTTTTTATTTGGCCTGCCGTACCACAGAAACTTGACAATATTAAGCACCAGCACGTTCAAACGCCAATTCGGACATTCGTAGTGCGACGCTTAACAACCATTTAAATGTCGGCGTAAAGCAATCCCAGAGGCATCGGGGCCGCAGGCTCTCGTAGGCTTTCGAGGAAATGATAAACCAGGCGTCCTTGCGTGGAGCACCAGATCGTTTGCAGCAAACCTTCTCACCGAATCTTGCCCCCCGGGGCAATTCGGGTGTTTGTTGTCCGTTGTGCTTTTGTTCGGGTTTGCTTATTGAATGGGGGGTTTGGTTTTTATCAAACTCTGCATGTCGCTCCGATCGTACTGCGATCATTGGGAATAGCTAAACATTTTCGAGGATGGATAGTTCCATCCGGTCAAGAAAAGTCAAGTTTGAAAAGATCTTACCTGCAGATGCAGGAGAGTGGGAACATTAAATCCTGCTTTTTTTTTGCTGACCAAGAATAGCCACCAAGTGTAGCCGTGGAACTTCCAGTAGCAGTAGCAGCTAATACAGTGCTACGGAAATAAGGGGGTATAAGCAACACGTACACATGTACCACATGAGAAGGGGTGAGAATTTCAACAAAACATTCCGATTACTATCGGCAACAAACGTTTAGTGAGTTCTCCAAATGTTGTATGGTGTGTGCACCTTGACGGCTCCACCATCGTGCAGTAAGCTAGCAGCTAGCTTTTCGACAATTGGAGCAATTCGAGGGCAGCACACATTTGCACCCCCTTGGTGCAATTAAAGCGTTGTTATTTAAAAGCCTCCGAGATTCGGGAGCTGCGGTTTGCTGCCGTGGTAGCCAACGCTTGAAACGTTTCCTAACCGAAGCGGTATTTTTAAGATCGATTATTGATTGAATTTTCTCACGTGTTCCCACATGCCACATGAGTGTTGAAAAGCAACACACGGGCAAAAGGAAACGTTGAACCTAAAAAGTAACAGAGAATATTGTTATATCGGTTGAAATGGAGGCAAAAAAAATTAACGGGTTTAGCCGGATTCGGTGTGTTGAAACATAGTTGGAACATGTTAACGATCGATCGACTTTAGCAGTTTTTTTTGCACCGCGCAAACTTTGAAATGTATTTATTGTGTGTTTGCATTATCTCATTTCAATTTATTTTTCAGTAATATTAGATATTCACGACATTCTTTCAACCGAGTCGAGTCTGGTTTTGTTATGTTTGTTTTCTTTTCATGCAAGCAAACGATACAGCAAACGCCTTTTAATATCAATCTGCGGCAGATTGTTGCTGATGTTCGTTCAACATTGCTGCAAGATCGCTTCATCATGCCAGATTAACTACGATGTTGTCAAATCATTTGTCTTCGCCTCAACACAAAATGGCTACAAAACGATGGGCAAGCTGGACGTAATGCATCTTGACACCTTACCACTAACTACTCGGCCCGATATGGATTGCCGTTCGGCAGTAGTGGAGTAGGAGATTAGCGCACCACGATTCCACCACCAAATACAGCCTTCTAGCTAGCAAAAAGTGTTGTACGCTAGCTTTAGTGACACTAATGATTTTTGCTTCCCAAGATTCGACATCTTCGGGGGTCGTTTGGCTGATGTCGATGTACCGTGCCAAAAGTTGCTCGTTCGTGTCGTGATGTCAGTGTAACCGGTTGCGAACGTTGGTTGAATGAAGATTGTAGGATAGCAAGCTGCTAATGGTGATCTCCTTAGTGTCTAGTGCGACTGCATATTGAGCGACTGTTAAATTGATCAAAAGAACAGGTTGATCGTACCGGAGTTGTAAACGCTTTGTCCATCACGAAACCCGTGTACTGTGACTGCCCTGTGATGGGAATCTATTTGGTTAACATCGGTAGAACATTGGGTGGCAAAGGAGTTAAACCAATTCAGGTGGTTCACAAACTAATCGAGATTGTGTATCTTTTTTGGTTCAAGATCTCCCAATTTATTACTCAGCGTTGTGTTTTGCCCAAAATTTGAATCATTTTTTAGATGCTCAATTTTACAAACGTGAAATGTTGTTTTATTTAATACTGCCATCAATACTCAAGTCGAGGCTACGATATAATGTCGATCTTAAATCAGTAATTAACAATATCGCTCCGGGAGATAGACGACCAGTCCATGATGGATGTCCATTGGACGGCATGTACTACACGTGAACATGTTCGGCGTGTACATCTATTCGATCCCATACATTCATCCATTTGCCAGAGCCCAATCATCTAATCACACACAGTGAAAGCAACCAGGTTCAAAAGCGCCAATCGCACAATATTAGGGTTCGTACCAGCCCACAAACTATCGTTGACTATCGGAGCTGGACCAATCTCTGATCACTTCGCACAGTAAATGAGCCCGAGCCGTACTAGTGCGGTGGTTAGATTTATTGGAGCGCCATACTGCGCTACCCCGTTGAAATGCAACAAGGTTCGTAATTTAGCTCGATGACGCTTTGCAACTTCGGTTTGGCAGCATTCTCTCCGCCTGTGAGACAGGCGGGTGACGGGCGACAAAATGCAAAACCGCACGTGTTACAGGATCGAGTCGTCCATCGTAAAGGGTCCAACGGTTTGTGAGGGCTCAACAGCAACGTGAGCCCCATTTGTGGCGAATACATTACGGATAGGGTTGCGTTCTGCTTTCGTCTCCGGTATGGGGAGAATGGAAATACGTTTCATACCTTTTTGGCCATCACCGTTGCAACGCGGTACTCCAAAGAGGTGAACTAATCCGTTTGCGGGATGAATATCGCACGAGCTCGCTGCGATAAATTGTTTTATCTCTACATCATTTAATATTTACTGATTTTTATATTTTTGGTTCATTTTTGCAGAGTCTGCTGCTGTTCAGAAAATTGTTACAAACTATTCACAAGCATCGATGATATTACAATCCTGTCGAGTGTAAATTATTGCGTAAGCTAAAAACGCCAGCTCGGTTCGATTCTACCGCAGAACGTCCAATGTGTATCGTAAGTGACCACTTACGGGCAGTACATGGCCACGGGGGAACGCCGCTACGTTGCTTTCACTTGGTACGCTCGTACTCTTAGAGCTAAAAGTAAACATAGATCCATGTGATGTGACGTAGTGGTACCCTCCCTTGTCTATACCAGCGTGCCCATGATTTGGAGTTCCCAGCGCGGTACTTAGTCAGGCTTTGTGGAGGCAAGACGCTCGTCAAACGTACCGGAGAATCTAGCCAGCGAGAAGCGAAAGAGTTGCTTGACATCCATGTACGTGTGTATTTAATGTATGTATGTTCATTGAACCGCATGGCGAAACGGTTGAATGTCCGCCCGCCCGTTCAGGCTCGAGAACGTACACATATACCGCTCCGAGCTGCATATTTCTCCCGTTCATCCGGTTACAGGGAGTAACCAAGCCAACGTGGACCTGAACCTAGAATAGCACACGTCCTCCACGTCCCGACCTACTACCCCGAGAGGAGAAAGATCACCAATTCAACGATACCGTTAGGACGCTTGATGGACGATGGAGCGGCTCACAAGAGCGCACGCCACGTCGTCAGACAGGCGTCGGAGTGTCGGAACGAGCCTCACAGTCCACCAAGGTCGGATTGGAACAGCTGGCTGTGGCAGCTGGTTTCTAGTCGAGCTGTCCGGATCAAACGGGAAGGTGATAATTTTTCCACCATACCTTACCAACGCGCTTCACACAAACCCCTGTGTATCCACTGTAACTATTTCAGATACTATTCGACGCAGACGGAGACTTTTTGCGCGTTCTGGTCCCGGAAAGGGCATTCAGGAGAAGCAGAAGAAACGAGGATAAAAAAAAACAACAACAGCACATCAAATTGAAGTCTACCCTTTCGGCAGGGCAGCCGATAACCGAAGGAATGACCCTATAGCAACAAGATCAGCATCTCAGACAGAACGCTTCGTTTTATAAGTGTTGGTTGGGCATCATGTAAATGAGTCTAATAAGATATGATTGGCCATCGGTAGGGTAACGCTGTACCTGTGTCGATTTAACTACGATGGTTGCATCTACCACCAAAGAACTGCACCAGCATCTACTTTAATCTTACGTCTGAATAAATTCTGCACATCCAAGATGAACGATCGACTGTGACGATCGGTTTCCGTTTGCATGCGTAAGAAATGTGCATTAGCTCGAAGATTGCGCCATTCCACGTAGAAAGCACAAATTATAGACGATGATTATGCTGTTTTTTTTCTAATCAACTTAGTACCTCTTATGGGAAATGCTTTAAAATGGATCGCCGATGATGAAATGATGCAATAAAGAGCTGCGGGAGAAAATATTTCAATTTCACCATAATAAAAAAATGCTTTGTGAAAAAGCAATTTGTACAGCAACTTCAAGGAGATCATTTTAATTCGAAGAGATATAGCAACACAAAACAAAATAACAACCCAAGTACATGCCTTCTTCAATTTGTCTCGAAGTGGCATTTCAACTCCTTGTTGTGGACAATTTGTCAATTGTAAGAAAGTGTCCATAAATTTATGCAATCATATTTGTCTTTGTTTCAATGGTCATCCAGCAGCATTGTCAAGACCTCACGCAATGAAGGACGCTCAGTTTTCTGTTTTGACAAGATGTGTCTCGCCACCAACCTTGACGAAGGAAATCGTGAAACGAGGAAAACTAGAACCCGATAGAATAAGGCATTAATATTAATTTCCGATTTACATTTCGAAGTGTGTGTGTGTGTATGTGGCTTGCCAGTGGGTTTTTCGAGTGATTCAAGCAAACCAACCCCGTTCAAAGAGGATACATACATTTAGACATTTCGGCTTCAATATTTCAGAACGGCATGCTACGGCGGTGGTTTTGGGGTCTGGGATTTTACTTCATTCCACTGACACTGGTGTGAGCACGGTACGCTCCATTCTAGAACCTGTCAGTAAAAGCGTCTCTCGTTACAGCCACGCTTTACAGATTCCGCCCGTTTCACACGTTTCACTGTTACTCGGTTCCTCCGTCGGGAGATATGGTATCCACCTACTGATATGGATTCGCTTGCAGTAGAGTGCTCCTGGTGGAGGTTTTTGCTGGTAATGCAATGTTTTTTTTCTTCCTTGCCGTGACTCCTTGGCTGTGGTTATGCTGTCCCATTCGTGCGATTATAATTGCATTATGTAAGCTGCCCTCTTGGACTAGGGTCATGTTGCCCTGGAACCAGTTTTAGCTTGTGTTGCTGTACTTATGACAGTTTATTTTATATTTATTTGTGCTCGTACAGCTACCAATAGGGAGAGTGAATATTTATTCTATTTTTTTTTTCATTTATGTTTCAGGTTTTACCTAATAAAAACACATAATAACAACCGAACGATAAATTTCGCATGAAATTTTAATGTGCAAAAGAAATATTTTCGATTATTCAAAATCGGAACTCGCGTTTCGTAGCAAATTATTTTCATTCCTGTAGGTATTCGATTATTCACTCATTTCATACTCTTTACCTTACCAAAGGCATCTTAAACGCTCTTAAATATATTTATTTACATCAAGTCTTGTGCGGGTATAGCGGCTGGATAAAAATTGACAGACGTGAGAAACGGACGGAGTTTAATAATTACAATTAATGCTTCGAGACATTCATGCGTGGTTTAACTGAAAACAAATTGAACTAAATGGAACAAAATTCAATTATATTCATATGTCTGTTCGTCTGTACAAATAACACAATACCTATAATCAAATTTGCTACATTGTATTAGAATCATAATCGTGTCACAACTATCATGTAAAATATTATGACTTACAGTTTTTTGAAAATTATATATTTTTTGAAAAATAGCAGTGTCAGTATATATGAAGCTGTGTTTGTATATATTACAAGTGATATGAATATTGGAGACACGGGAGCTCAAACTCCTATCCTAAACCGCAGATCGTGGATCAAATCTCCTTTCCATCAACACCGCGTAACAGAATTCACGTTGCACCGATTTGCATATTTTGTTTCAAACGTAAAGGTACTGGATGCAAGTGAGAAGATATCAAAGAAGTCAAATCGTTTGTCAGGCTTTGTATTAAATGTTGTAAATTACTGTTTCACCGCAGGGGGTCTAACCAATACGTCTTGCATTTTCGTGATTGGACGTACGAAACATCCCAAGGTTTCATGGAGAAATTGAAGGATTTCATGTGGGCTTTGGATTCTAAATCCAAAGGCAGGGTTTAATTTCCCCGTGGCACGAAATATTCTTACAAACTTCTTTTGGGCATTTGTATACCAACTTGACCAAAAAACTAAATGTTTTAAAATCGTTTCTTCGTAGTCTCACCTCTGCAGAGATTCCTTTCCGCATTGGTACAGCTGTCCAATTCCTTTCTGCCGTATCGCACTTAATGCTGTACATAACCAACAAAAACTGACATCCCGTGGTGAAACACGGATAATTTGGCGAGTGTTTTTATGTGAAAAATTCTTGATAAAATAAGTTGTTTTTTTTTGCAAAAGGGTTACGTGTGTTTCCAGGGTAAGGTACATGGAACGGCAAAAAAGTTTCTTTAAAAACATTAAATATTGAATTATACACTTGTTTTAAATGTTTAAAAGGGGATTTAAAAAGAAACTTCTACATAGATTAAAGATCGCTGGCACAATTACTTTCCAAACTTTGGAAGAAAAGTATACCGTAACGTAAGTAGCAAAATGCATCCGTTTCGTTCCTGAAAAGCTTACCTTTGCAGATGAACTGAAACAGTTAACAGAAAGGAGAAATTTCAAGGTTACCACAGAGTTTGTCAGCGGGTCAGTGTGGGAGGATGCCATTTGCATTGGTGTACGTGTGGTTTTTCTTTCGCCGTTCGGCAAAACGTTTGTTCGATGATGAAATCCGTGAAATTTGTTTTTTTGTTATTGTTACGTGTTCCTGGAAAGGAATCGGCTGATGGCCAAAGACAGTCGATATATCCGACGAAAAAGAATACTTTCGTGAGTCGGCGTACGCTCTCTTGGGAGAGGAAGTAATATTTGATTATGGGATAATATTATTTCATGGAGTATAAATATTCCGTTGAATTCATGAAACAAGTGAACGGCTTGTTAGAGAATATAGTCATTTTGAATGTAGAAATACAATTATTAATATTAAATTTCATACACATATTTCATACACCCATCTACACATCTACCAACGATCCTAGGCAAAGATCGTATACCACACATTGAAATCCTAAATACCTGTTTGTTAATGTAAAAATTACGAAAAAAGTGAAGTTTTATTTAAAATGTTGGTTTAGTATAGATATTACACACTTTAACTGTTGAATGTAATTTTGTCATTGTTTTGAAATTATGTTCCATGCAAATTAGTACGATCAGTTAAGAATTAAAAACCTTTTTTCCATTCTTAAAGAACGGCCAGGCCTATACTTAAACTAAGATACTATTCGCTTGTCGGCCTAAAAGTTTAAAACTTTGACAGTATAGTAAAACATATTTTCATTTTCATTCGAATATTATTTCATATTTTAGTCATTTTTATTCATAATCGTGCGATACACTGATGATGGACAGGAATCATAGTTCCGATATAAATGAGCAAATAGGAGAAATAAATGAAATGAGATAGAGAAAGAGAGAGAGAGAGCGCGAGAGAGAGAAGAAGAATGGTGGATAAAACAGGTAGAGCTCCATATCAACAACACAGGTTGAGTATTGCTGAGCGAAACCCGCCTATGGAGAACGCAAGACAGAGACCCCGCTTCGAGACTAATCACCGGTCGCAGCGAGTAAGCGAAAACGAGAGGGCAAAAGTTGAAAAACAGGTTTGACAACGTATTCGCATCGTATCAAGAGATTCCGAAAAATGCGTTCTGCCTGCTATTTCTCTCTCGCTCTTTTTCTCCGTTCCTACCAAGCAAAACAATTTAAAGATACATGCGTTGGTTGTCGAAGCAACTTGCTCTGCTAAATTTTTATGATCCCGCATCCCACTGCTCCTCTAACGTGCATTTCTTTAGTTTTGTCCACGATCAGTTTGACTGTGCGAGAGGAGAGAACGCACAATTTGCTCTATCTGTGGCAGAGAAAGAGCAAGAGCAAGAAAGAAAAAGAATGCTGTTTCGCAGGTTCGACGACTGGCTGTGAGAGGAAAAAAATTAGTTCTCTCAACGAGTTCGAACGGTAAGCAAGGGTGGATGCGCGTTTGTCGTTTTCTGTTGAATTTTAGATACACCGTAGAAGGCAATTGCAAACGAATGTGTGAATTTTTATTGGTTTTTACACGATAACCATTCGAATCGCATATTACAACAACTGTACGATATACACGGGAACCGTGTGCAGAGTGTTTTTATTATCACAAGTGCCGAAAGTGTTACTGCAACAGCAGAATTGAAAGTTAAAGCAGCAGAAGGATAACAAAAAATCCCACACTGTGGCGAGACCCTGAGCATCTGTCAATCATTTTCGTCCTCCAAAGTTTGGTGCGTGTGAACAACAAAACATTGTTCGGCCAAGTGTGCTGTTGATGGTGTTGTTATTGTTAGTTCCTCTGGAATTCAGTTTGGATCCGCGGCATTTCGGATTCTGCGCGACCCACAGGCTTGTGTGTGTGTGATCATGTGCGCAGGTATCGAGAAAGAGAGACGGTGTGTGAGCGAGTGAAACGAAGGAAGATGCCAGCACAGTGGAAGCTGACCGGTGCAACCGACAGCAGTAAAGGCAGCGGCTGCGTCGGCAGCAGGATGATAATAAACAGGAAAAAGTAAAAACGGCCAAAGGATGCTTGATGTGAGTGCGTTGCCAGTGTATGTATGCGAAGGCACGCACTGCGCCTAGGAGCGGGTGGGTCGGTGAAAGTGTAGACTTGATACAGTATCGCGTTCAATCTGCTCGATAGAATCTGGGCAGGCTTTACTACTATTCGTACTCTGTTGTGTGGGGATTGCAAAAACAAACAACAACAACAAAATCACACCGTAGACGCGCTTTGTATGCGTGCCTATTTCCCGGGTTGGGAGCGCTGTTTCACTTATCGGCCTGTGATAGTGTGTGTCTTGTTCTTTACGAGCGGTGAAGTTTGTACGGTCAGTGAGACGACGTCGTCGTTTCAAAGACAGCTTGCGGGGGGTTTTTTTTTGCAACGTAGGGGATATGGGAACGTTTGAAAACCCAACCGCAGCAGGCTTTGTAGCACCAAACTTTGCACCATTGTATTTTCCAACATCTCGCACCGGATGGGGTACCATGACAATGAATTTGCCAACTGCTGAATACATTATGGCGCTCAAATCGGTATTCTAGTCACAGTGCGGTGTGAAGAATTTTATTTTTACAAAGGTTCCGTCTTATTGAAAACAAAACTTATTGCATATACGCGCCAGCGCCGCCAATCAGGCGCGTCTTGAGACTAAGCAGCAAAAAAAAAGCAAAGTAAATAAAACACATAAGAAATACAAAAGATGTAAAATAAACAAATCAAGCCGAGTGTTTTAACATGGTTGGTGAAACCCGCGGGTGACAAGCGGTGCGTGAAATTTCAAAAATAACCATTTAAAGTATGATTGGCTACGATGATTGCCCGTTCCTCCGTTGGTGAAAATGTGTGTTTGTGCTTTTTCGTATACTAATGCATTTTTTGTGCTTTCTTTCATTGTGTACGATCATAGTAGTGTGTGTTTTGTTTCGTGTTGTGTTGTGCAAAGTTGTTTAGAATTGTTCTGAAGAAGTTTTCCAGGGAAAAGTAAGCTTTGGTTAAATAATAGTACGTCAGCAGTCCAACGCTCTTCGGTAAAGGATTAATGTGCATTGTTCGTATGCCAGCCAGCAATTCATAAAGCAACCTAGCGCGACTATCGATTAGTCCCTGCAGTGGGAAGGATTATAAGTTCCAGACAAAATAAGATAGAGTTCAATTAGAGGGCAACGAAAAATTGATTGATGAACGGCTTATAGCTGAAGGTAAGTTGGATTTTAAAGTGCACCAATAGAGGTTAAAAATTAGGTTTATTATTTTGACATCCTGGTGTAATACGGTTGGTAGGTTCTGTCATTCAACATTTTCGCACAAAGCCACTAAATAACCTCTTGAATAGTTCTAATAAAGTTTATTAGCAAGAGTTGTTCAATGTTGTAAGATTGTGTTAATGTAGCGTGCCTGTTATACACCATGTAAAATCTGTCGAGAAAATAGCAACAAAACGTTAAGTTGCAAACTGCCGGCATGCAATGTACATACAAACGCCGTGCGCTCATCAATGCGTGATGATCCGCTCGAATAGCCGCCAGTCAATGTCAAGAACAAGGAAGTCATTTCGATCGAGAATGATGAAATTACATTACCGGAACAGGTTTAACTATTGGCGTGGAAAGTTAACATATTGTTGGTTTTGTTGTTTGATAAATTTGACAACGCAGCGTTGGTAATGTTCTACACATCCGTGTATATATTTGCAATCATTTAACGGAATGTGTTTGTTATCTATCGACTATTCAAACGTTCAATAATGGCCTTCAAGCGTGTATTTCTCGATAACACATTCCTCTGCTACGTTATCATCCCATAAGAACGATGGCGTACTGCCTGTGGGAAATTCGGTAAGACCCCCAAGACTCTGTTGATATAATTGTGGTTTGTTCTTGCTGTCTTCCTGCACTACTCGCAGTATCAGGCAAAAGTGTACAGAAATGGGTCGAGAAACAAATGAACTGAAAAACACACATACACACACACATTCTCGACTTGATTAAACATTTACCCGCCAATGTTTGCCGTTCAGATGGGATGATGTCACCTGCTGTTAAGATCGGACTAAATTTCTTCTACCGTCAGGTTAACGTGTTCTGTCGTTTTCCCTTGGATGCAATGCATTATTTCCTTCGCATTATAGTGAATTTTCATTGGTGTATTGAATTATTTAGCATTCTTTTTCCTTTATGGTTTTCATTGTTGTACGAATTGCACACTCAACTGCTGACTTGTGCTTTCAAATTGCTTGTGTTTTCTTAATATTTTATTACTGATGTAAGTTCCTACGCTTTTGAATATCACTGCTTGCCCAAAATTGGATTGTTTTATTTTATTTCTTTACTCCTAACATAATAATGTTGTTAATATTTAGATTGATTTTGAAAGTCCTTATTAAAATATCTCGATCTTGCTCTACATACGAGACTAAGTTGAGGCTCACCAAGTCCTAGCTTAGTTACGAATGACTTACATTTGTTATTCGTCTCCAACTCTGAAGTGCACATTGCCTTCAAATAACGAATCCATGGAAACCATTGTGTGGGGGGGCTATCTACCAAACATAATACCCCTCGCTAAATTAAATGACTATAAATTATCAATAAATAGCCAAATTTCCATGGAAATGGAATACCAACGCAAAAGGCGCCCCGTGGCTTATGGTCAGCGCATCAACTCGTTGTTATTATTTTCGTAGGTGTTGACGTGATACGTTGGACACCATTATGTAATGACGTTAGGGCCAAGCGGCGGCCCTATGTAGAGAAACCGTTTTGCAATATAAAATTACTCACTTACACCTCATTCATGTGAGTCAATAGCTGCCGTAGATTCCTTTTCGATGATGAGCATTTATCTTTTCTGTTTTTGTGAAGGCGCACTTTTGTTGGTTTTTTGCTCGAGTTGAGATAAGCTTGTTTTATTGCATGGCTCATTCATTGACATTTTCGACTAAAAATTGGTATCGCTTATCGAGAAATATGATCTATCGAAATGCTTTTTGGGGTGTCGGGAAGATTGTATGTTGCATAATAAGGCTGCGTTGAAATTGTTCTCTGTTGTACAGTCATCACCCTCACAGCGACTACCCCGTCTTGATAATTTGTCTATGAAACGAGCAAAATTTCATTAATCGAGCATTTGAGTTCTTGAAATTCCTCAGGTTGCTGTCATCCTGGAAATCGGCTGACAACAGAGAACCAATCATTGATCAACTTGAGACGTTAACTAACACAGGATTGAGAATGCAAAACAATAACATCGTAGAGCTTTATTTTTAAAGTAGTTTCATGACACTTCCTTCAAAGAACTTGTGGAGTTACTAATGCAAAGGAAAAAGATGCTGCAGCAGAGGATAAAACCAATCCTAAATCAATCGAATACATTCTAAAGACGTTTCCCTATATGTTAACAAATGCAGTTAATGACTCTATGAGTGATTGACGTATATGAGATAAATACTATTTCTCGCCTTCGGGCAATATTTAAACAACCATCATTCGAGAATAAATGCATCACAAAGGTTAAGAACGAATTATTCGTATAAAATTTAAAACACTGGAGCAGTAGGTAGTAAGAAAATTGAATGTTTTTGTTAAAAATAGATATTTTTGTAATGAATCAGAATTGCCATATTGATTGCCATGAACAGATGCAAAGTATTCATGTAGAAGCACACTATTCCTACCCTTGACCAATGAAGCTTTCTAGAAAAGTTGTCATGCTTGCGATGAAGCATGAAATGATGGACGAAATGGCCCTTTTGTCTCGTACCTTTTGTGTACCAATTAATTGTCAAGATCATGCCAAGGTTAATAGTGCCCAAATAAAGAATCCTATTGTTTAGCGATCAGGTGATAGAAAAATTGATTTTAATGTTGAGTTGATTCAGAACCAACAGACTACTAAAACTTAAGTGGTGCGCTTCATTTTAATTAGGTGTACCAATGTTTGGAGTTCAACAATGCTACCGTGATTTATGCATGACCAAAAACTATGAAAAAAACATAACCAAACTTTTATAAATCATTATCAACGTGTTCAATATTCAGCAATAATTTATTTATTTATGTATTTATGTCAAATAAAACGATTAAATAGTAACGCACTATAGGACTACTTATGCCAAAGTTATGCTATTTTGATTATTATTATATGTATTCATAAAATGTATAGAATAGGATTACGGTATTTCCATCTCCAAAACTATACGGGGGTTGTGATGAAGTCATACAGATTGAAATAATTTAAATTGTAATGTGTGTTGGATCCTTTTTTGATGGATGGATCTATGACATCGTCTAGACTAGATTGATAGAGTCAGAATTTATTTTGTAAAATTTTTCTACACCTTAATGTATGAGTGAGAATGACAAAGACATGTTCAATGTTCCGTCCACTACTGTTTAGTTTGTCGGTTCGATACCAAAGTTTGTTTTCGAATGTCTTGTACTTTCTGTTATTGTTTCATTGTTCCACATTCTTCATCTCTAGTGAGTCGATCCGTTTTTATGATTGATTTGTGTCCATAACCGGATGCTTGTATGATGGAGTGGGGAGTCAGTTGCTAGGCATTCAGTTTGCTTAAATATATAATTTGTGTATTATTTTTATAAATTTTACGATTTAAACGATTGCGAGTCTTATGTAAGCTTGTGTAAATTACTGCTTGTGACTTATCGTGTGGAAAAAAAATTATGAACATTCATGAAGATGATTTCTTTTTGTGTCCTGCTGCCACCCTTTTTGATAACATCCATTGACTTCCTCAAATGTTTATGATCGAAATCTTGTCTTGGCTTGGTGGTGGTGTTGGTTTTGTTCCGAAGTGTAAACAACACTTACACAAATGCAATTCCTGGTTCCTGGTTTAGGGATAAAGTGGCTCTCTAAAAAAGGGCGTTTGTGTTTGATACGAACATCATCGCACGTAAGGCTGTTCGTGTGTGTGTTATGCACAACACACAAGTCGATAAGGATGCGTCTGCGCCTTGCTAAACGCATCCTTGTTCCGCCGTTAGTTGGTGTGTATGTGCACGATTTCACGCGTATATATTTTGTTATTGAGTTTGTAATAACGAAAGTGCAAGGAGCGGCGTGCAATTTCACTGGGGATCATTCCTAGTAAGGGGACTTAAGGCCCCTCGTGTTAATTTTTTTAAAATCACATTTTTCACCCTCACATCGTACTGTCTGGTGTTATTTTGAATTCTTGCTTTTTTTTCATGACAATATTTTAATTATAAAAACACATACAGTATCTACGTATTTTGTCATCGTTGTGTGTTGATCGCTAATAACTGAGGTCCATTAGTTTGCATCGTAACATTGTATGTTGGATCTTTGTTGAACAGTATGGCACTTGTGTAACCTCCTTCATTGCAAAATAGACGTACATCCACTACTAAATTAAATGTAAATTTTTTTATCATAATGCTCGATAATTCTATTCAATGTGTTTAAGTTTTATTTTGTTTTTTTGTTTTGTTTCAAACTCTACAAAACATTTGAGGGAATACTTCAATTTCTGAACTCGCTGATGTATAAACTGCGTTGCTGATTTGACATTCACTAAACTGTGCACGTGATTCAGTATTCAATTTTGCCAAAGTAAAGTATTTTGTGTTTCAATACTCGCTTATCAGTATCTTATATCTAATTCATTTGAGCAATGCAATAAAATGGGTTGGCTATATCCTTTTTATTACAAATCCCTAAAAGATGGTTAATTGCCCCGATGCAATATAAGCAATGCTCTTGTGCGTATATGATAATATTTTTTAGTGCTTTCATCTTATTCTTTATTTTTCTTACTATTGTCCATCTGCTGGTTTCAAAAATTAAATCTTAAATATAATATCCTAATGTAACTAATAGAACCATCTCATACCGATAGCTATCGTTATTACCCGATAGCTTTTACAGATGAACAATGTTAATATTTGTATTAAATGTTGAACTATATCGGCGTACCAGGAGAATATTACTTACTCTTTTTCTTGTGTCGCGCTACAATCTCAAGCACATTATTGAATGGGATTTGAAACCCGGTTTTGTCGTGCAGAGACCGACTCCGCTAACATAATAAGATACAAGTTTAATATTGTAGGAGAATATTACAATTTTATGAAATGAGAAGGAATGCTCGCTGCTGCACTTTCTTGTTGCTCCTGTATAATACTTGTTTCTATTTAAACACATAATTAATCATTTTTAGTACCTTTATCTCAACACATGTATATTGGTTCTATTCTTCCAATAATTATGGCGAAGAAAGGATTAAAGGTTTTCGATGGTACGTTTTTTTCCTTCCACATTCCCTAAGAATACCGCCCGCTTGACTAAAACATTTCATAGGGGCAATGCTAATCCACAGATGCTGGTCGATGACCTTTCGGGTTCCACCTTGGGGAGTTTGTTTTCTGAAAGCCCATAATCATCATCAGCATCGGAGGAAGTTGTGTTGGGCTTACAGCCAAAGAGTACGAGCAGCCAGAATTGTGAACATCAGTTGCTATTCGCAGTGGAATAGAATAATCTTCAGCGCTGCTGCCGTGCAAAACGTGTCATGGCGATGATACAGCATAAAGAATGAGTTGCACCGACCACTGTTATAGAATGCGTCTTTTCTAGTGTCGTAATAAAAGATACGTGTTGTGTCTACATTTTAACGTCGCATTTACCGTCGTGAACTAGATGCATTCTTTGTTCCAACAGCACAAAATAACAATAGCATCATTCTCGTCAACTAATGGAGCAATTACATTTGGCTTAGTATTACATACATGTAACACGAATATTAAGCGAGAAGTATCACAAACATGCCCTTATTTGATTTATTTGCCCGTGCTCTTGTACCCCGGAAGGGTAATCTAGAACAAATAAATCATACAATCATTCTATTAAATCCGACCTTGTCATGTTTTTTTATATATTTGCGAATAACAGTACATTTAAACAGATTCACTTTGACCAACGATTTACATCCTGTTTTTGATTATTTGTTCTACGAGGTACGATTGGTTGGGTTGAGGGTGTTTTAGATTATTAAAAAACACAACAGGCACAAAAAGAGGACGTGTGAATCAGGGGTCTATTGGTTGTTTTATGCCTCGTCTGCTTTGTATGTTTTTATATATGTAGATACAGTATTATCGTAGACATGTAGATACAAGTGAAGATTATAACGTACATGGGCATTTTAGAAGAATATTCACTGGTACACTTTCTGTTCCTGTAAAAAACTTTTTTTTAGTAAACAGATAAATTAATCCGAGCTGGTGTTTTTGTGTGTTGGTCCTGTACATCTATATTTTTTTTAATTACTTTAAATGTATAATATTGAAATAAGCAAATGACACACGGTTTGGCCGTCCTTATGGAAAAATAATATGTACCTATAGTAAGTAAACAATAAAGTAAATAATTACTAGTCACTGACACGTCAACTCACGCATGGATGGAAAGCAAAACTTGACGATCAAAAGCCATAAAATTGAAATAAATAAATAATAAATAAAACAACTTCTAGTCATTCATGCCTAGCGTCAAAAACATCCTGCGAAATATAGTTTTCGCACCCAAACAAAATCACGCTGAGTGGTACTTGAGAAACAGAAGATGAAGTGGTTAGTTCAATTATTTATTGATTTTGAAACTCCCTTTATCGCCATACTTGATGATACACAAACTATAACCACGTGCATTAGTTAACTTCAGCTGTGTTAGTTGCAGCTAGGCAATCTTAATAACAATGATGATAATTGAAAACGAGCTGATGTTTGATACAGGCTTCCTGAGACCAAGACGAAGATAATAGAAAAATATTTCTGACAACAGTGAAATACGTGTTTTAAACCATGTAGGGAATTGTTAAAAGTTTGTTTTTAAATAAATATTCAAAAAAGTGGATAGAGAATCAACTGAATTGTCAAATAATTATTTTGTTAAGCGTAATGCAAAACTGCTTAAAATGTACACAAACATATTTACGCCAGATATTAACTATTACAAACAAGTCAATAGCGAAGCGAATAGCTATGTTCATAGACATATACTAGGCTTAAATTGACACACATTGTAACAGCGACGGTAAGTCTTGAAAAAGAAAAGCGTGAAAAATAGCACACATTGTAAATATAACAGAGTCGCAGTGTGTGGTTGACTGAATGCTTTGCAGGAGGTTTATGATTGGTGTTAGATTTCATTTCTTATGGCTGTTAATTTTGCTAAACAACCTCGAAGAAAATTTCATTATTCTGATGCTGTTTATTTTTGAATGTTTATTTTAAAGCGGTCTTGATTTTGCTGTTTTGCTTCTAACATTTTTTTCTTTTCAAATCTCCTACTGCGTATCTAATCGTATGAATATTATTGTATACCTAAAGTACAAAGCAGATTTTTGCAAGGACTGACTATCCGACTACGTGGTAAAAATTAGTTTAGTAAGCCAGAAACGGCCGGCGTGATCAACATTAGAGGACCTTAAAGGTCGTTAAGCAGAGAAGAGAGAGGGAATGACATGATATGTTGCTGAATTATGTAAGAAAAATCGTTGTTTTATATGCAGTTATAAAACATTTATTTTTATTATGCTTCTGGCATAATTTTGTTGTATTATTTGATGCATTCGGTAGTTTTTAAGCATAATGCAACCAGTTTGATTCAGAGTGCAAATAACAAAGTTATGCAAACCTTAGACCGTTTTTTTTTGCTCGGGTTAGAACGGCCTGGCCGTATCAAGACTTATTTTACCACGTAGCCGGATAGTCAGTCCATCCTACGGGGAGACGGTCCGGATGGGATTTGATCCTCCCGTGTGGGCCGGCGCTGTTTATCACATACACCACCGGGTTGCCCCTTCTTAGACCGTTTAATAAATGTTCCAGAAACCATAATTAACTAATAAACTATAGCCGATCACTGCACTTTGTTTATTGTATTTTGAAAGTACATTTCAATAATTTGATCTTTTCTCATTTTGAGTCGGTTTGTAAATTTTTACATAATAGCAATGGAAAACCTTCCTGCTTGGCAGGAAATGCGTTGATTTACCGTAATATAATAGGCGTTTTGCTATTCCGGCCATTCGATTTTGTAGTATGGTGCAAAGCAAAGTTTTATGGTAAAAAAAAAACACATACACAAAACCCAAACGTTCAGCGTGGTGAGCGGTACGAACTTGCGGTAGGCACTTTTGAAAGTCGAACATTCCATCGGCCGGCGTGTAATGCCTTTCTCCACTTTTTTCGCCGGAGGTTCGCTTATAGTTTGAGCATTTTTGAGAGCATTAGTGATTCGACAGCAAGCAAAGTTAAAGACTCAAGATTATTCGTGTGTCGATCGACAAAGTGTAAAGCATTGCCGCTCCTGTAGATAAATGTAATAGGTGTAGGCTGAGGGTAGAAAGAACTGATTGAAGAAACAGCATTACGCTGCCTAGTTCGCAATTACGGTGCTTAAATAATCGTGAAATTGCTTCGATTGTTTTCCAGAAGCCATTTGACACTAGATACGGCGGTAATGCAACAGTTGCTTACGGCATTGTACTATTGTTTCCATGCGTACTTTTTTAACTTGCCTACGATTTACGATTTTATCGTATACTTTCTTAAGATGTCAATTTACTTAAGCATTGATGTATTTAGGTGATTTACTTTAATTAATTTATGTTATTTCCTTTCAAAAATGCTTTGGTTGTATGTAACATTATAATTTAGACGAATGATAACTTCATTGTATCAGTCATGTATTGTAGCAGGCCAAGATCTCTTGAGGGGCAGTATCCACCAAAGAAAGAAAAGAAGTGTTGAAGCGTTCTTATATTAAGTAGGTAGAATAAAGTTTTTACATCTAATCTACATATGTATATGAAAAGATGAATACAAAAAGTTTGACATTTATACTTTCTTTGTTTCTTTTGTTATATCAGTGTGATATAGTAATAGACTATTGGAATAGCTCTCACATGAAATTACCAACATCAAATTCCATCCAGACTTTTCCCTTGTAGTAACTACTGACTGCATGATAAAAAGAAGTCTCAATGAAAAGAAAAGATAAAAAAGTCGGTCAATGAACCAATGTAAAACTTTTCAAATTCAATGACAAATTTCTGTTTTATACGTAGTAAGTGATTAAAATTATTTCCCGAGTTACTAGAATTTAAAAATGTAATATGCAATTTAATATTGAATATGTAATCTGCAAAATTGTGAATCTTCTCAAAAATACGTTATATTTTATCAGTATAAATATTAATTTAAGTAAAATTTAAGCAAATTGTCGTACAAAACTTGAAAATATTAGTCCTATAATACGAAGTATAAACGACCTGTTGAACGATATTTTTCCTTCGCGATTAACGTAGATTTCTCTGGAATGAATGAAGATATTTAACATCTGAAACTGAAAAAAATTATCAAAATGAAATACGTTCATGAAAATAATGACGTTGAAATGTTAAACTAAGTCAAATATTCCAGACGTTTGCAATCTAAACATAGTTCATGAAAACATTTCTTGTGGATACCTTTCCATTTTTTTTTATTAATATGAAATAATCGAATAAACTCTTCAATTCACACGTTTTGATTATGTATTTGTATTTAGGATATGTATTTGTCTTCAGTTTAAACATACATCTGTTATGTCGTCAGATACACCCAAAAGATACTTTTAAACGTTGGAAATCAACATGGAAGCGTCAACATACTGAACCACACGAAACAAAAGTGAATTGATCGCGCTTTTTGGATGAAAAATACCATCATTCGGTGAGAGTTTCAAACTGACCGTCAAACATCAGCGAAATGGAAAGGAATCCGCCCCAAAACCTGTTGCCTAAATTGATGGTGTCCTCTAAAAGTTGTTTTTGTTGGTACTCCAGTAAAAGAAACCTGCCGAAAGGAAAACAACCGGTGGAATACATGTTGCGTTTTTTCTGATGCCAGGGCCAACTGGAACCATCGTCTTACCTATGGAAGCCACTAAAATCAAATTTATACACAATATCTTTTGAAGTAACGAAGGATTCGGGGTGAATAAAATATGGGAAAAAATGAAATATCAAATGTGGAAGTGGTCATTTTCAAAAACTGACACTTTCGCGCGGTTTCGCGGGTTTCACCACTGTCTAACGATTCGTAGTTTAGTGATAGGTTAAAAATGTTTTGTCTGGTGTGATTAATATGTAAATAAAGTTTAATTTAGTTCATATAACCAAATCGGACTTTAAAAAAAATACGGCAGAAAACAGTAACCGGTAACCGATTTTGATTTATTTGCTAATGATGCGTTTACTGCTTCCGGCAGTATCAAAGACAGTTTTATGGTGATAAAATGGATGAGTTGCTTACTTCCGTCACGTGACGTTTTTTTTATTGATGAAACGAAGAGACATTGCTCGGAGCCAGACCAACACGACTTAATTAGATCATTTGTTATGGTTCAAAGTGACCAAATGATGGGTCGGGTGTGGCTTGCCGTAGTATATTCAAGTACCAAACATTAGACTACATTTATCTTACTCGCCACTGTTGACTTTGACCGATTTGGCAATTTTTTAACTGGAAAAACGTAGACATAGAAGGTGTGAGATTTCAAGCATAAAGCTTTGAAAAATAAAACTATTCTTTTTTATGCTTGTATGGATTTAGCCTGTTTAGGAAATATAGAAGTAAATACGTTCTGCGTAGTATTCGTCAGCCCGCAAAGTCCATCATCAAGCATTCTTGTTACGATTGAATTAAATAGTCTGTTTATTTTCCTTTGTTTTGTGATTTTACCACGTAGCCCGATAGTCAATCCTAGCTACGGGGAGACGGTCCGTATGGGATTTGAGCCTGGTCCTGCCAAGTGGACCGGCACCGTTTATCACATGCTCCGATAAGCTATTGAAAGTAAAATTCAGTATCTCTTTCAATAAGAAGTGGTGCTATTTGATAGTTTTTAGGTGAAAGAGAAATTGGTTAAATAAATATTAAAAACGAAATGCGGGAAAATATTGAAAATATGTTAAGATTTTTCTGACGGGTTGTCTTTTTCAGTTTTTGGATGGAAAATTGGTCATACTAGTTTTAAAAGTTCGATATTATTGTATAACATCTCTACCAACTGATATAGAATTAGCTAAAGAAGTTGTCTAGCTGGAACTTTCCGCCGATACCGATGTAGGAATGACCCAGAAAGTAAATCGATCCTTCGCAGCTTCACACTCTTTCCCAATTGTTTTCCACTCTTCTTACACTGAAGAGCGATAATAATGAATGTTTTGCCGATAGACAGATTCCGTTTATGAATTTCTCGATTGTGGTTAGCTCCAAATACTGATTGGAATGAGGTTTTTTTTATCGGTGAGATATTGAGTTAAGTTCTACGCGCCAAGGTAAATTACAATCAAAGCTTCACATTTCTAGGTGGAAGCAAATGGCTTCCGTTGCTGGTGTGAGGAAGTTTGGAGCGTTTTTTTGGACCAAATAATAAGAAACCGGAAGCAAAATGAGGGGAGAAAAAATAGAATGCTTATACACTGGCGCGCAGAACTACAACCATTAATGTATCTCGCACAGGAAATCACAGATGGTTGAGCTTCTGGGAATTCGATAGCTGCATCCGTGGTTCGCTCGACAAACGGAACGAAAGAAATTGTATTAGCCAGCCTTAGGAGAGAAAAGGGAAACAGCGAAAAACGAATTGGGTGTGTAACGGTGCCAGACTTGGCGGATAAAATTCCAAGCGAAACTATTTACTATTTTGGGTATCGTATTGGTAATGGTAAATACTATAGGTAAATACTAAATTTCTTGGAACTAACAAAGACTAGTTTCTTTTATGCGCGAAGAAGAACAAATAAGTGAATTCGAACAGTAAACTTTGAAGCTTTTAGCGTTTCCTCCAGTTACAGAATCTTTTTTTCTGTACGGACAAGTTATGCATGGTGATCCAAAACACACATAATTAAGTTTCCTTACTTGCTCGCTTTTAACAGAAAGCTCTCTAATACTTATACTTTATCGAGGCTGCTCAATTGTAAAGAACGTTCGAAACCATAAAAATACAATAGCCTCGTCTTGAGTTGCAGTGCACCCTGCCGTATGCTAACATGAACCGTCGGAAAACGAATCACTTGCCAGTGTAATTTCACTGTTTGGAGGCCCTTGAAACTCCACTTTTTATGTACGATTTGAGAAGGTCTGCACGATCGCTGCCTAACCTTTGACCGTGTCGACGTCCATTAGAACCGGTTGTAGCATGGTTGTCTCCTGGGCGAACAACAAAACCCAAGTGTAACGCGATTCAATGCGACATGGAACGTGGGGTCCTCCAGAGAGAAGATTGGTTTCAAAAGTTTCACGTGTTTCATGGCTTTTGTTTTGACCGCCCTCGTTAGTTTGTTTAGTTTTGAGCAGGGTTCGTATGTGCTTTATAGTTCCCTGTAATCGATCGCTCAGTAAACGATTGTCCGTGTCACCGAGATCTGGAGCAGTTGGCGTATCGGAAGGAAGCACCTTAAGTTGCAGTAATTTACCCGTGTGTATGCAAGCTCGTCTACGAAAACAAATGAGACGATTCGTTTCAAACCGTAACCGTGTCACCGAATTAGTTTCTTAGATATTCCCGCTACGCTTGCTTAATCCGAGCTACGGGTTGTCGTCAACATAGTATAGGATTGCCCTAAGAAGCATAGGGAAAATGGTAGTCCACAAAGAAATTAGAACACAAGTGAATAATAAGTAAATTTGAAATATCATGGAACCACCACCACAATGGTCTACAATGGCATCGTGATATTCCGAACACTATAAATAGGATGCGAAACATGATAAAGCATCAAGTTATTTAACACTAGAACAAACGCACCAGTCATTTCAACTGGGACGCGTCAATTTTATCACGTTAATTTTTTAGGTTTAACAATTCCAAATTAGTCGATTCTTGATTTTTAAGTAACTTTGCTATACCATTAAGCTAAAACCAATTTTAAACATAATAAAGTTCTTCAAAATTGTTTATAAAACAAGCAAAATGAAAACGCTTGGTAATGCTAGTGCTAAGTATAATATGCTTATGATCACTTTTTCAATGTATCAATGTATCAATGAGCATAAATCCGGAAGTCTAGAAATTGAGCAATTATGCGGGTAAATAAAATGGGGGTGGGGTGGTAGAGATAGTAGCGGCTCTGGTTGAACACGACAGTACCTGGATCAAATCCCATCCGGGCCAAACTCCCATACTCAGGACTGACTATCCTGCTACTGGTAAATAAAGCCAGTAATGAATGGCAGGCCAATACCTCTTGAGGTTGCAGTGCCACAAAAAAAGAAATGAAATAAGCTCTGTTGAGTTTGCAGAAAAAGAAAAACACAAAATTAAACGTTTTTACGTCTTTGTTTAACATTTATTAAACACTATTATTATTACGATTTCTATTACCTTTAATTAAAATTTGTATGAACTCTCCAAACCAACTATTATTTGTTGTACGTAATTATGTTTCTATTTGCTTGGATCGAACTCATATAATATATTTTTAAACATATAGATAAAAATTATAAATTTTCTAGACAAAAGTTTTTTTTAATGCATAATTTTAATAATGCAATAAGTAATACTGAAACAAGCATTGAAACAGAACCTTTTAAATCATATTGAAAGAAATCAACTAGTATGTAATGTAGTTGTACGATTTTGTTTTCGTCTCTTGGATCACTCACTAACGATGTACTCACAAAGATCTAACTACCGTTCAAATTCTAGATGTCTGTATTTGGGTTTGAGTCGCTGTACGTTGATGCATACAGTGATAGCAAAAGCAATAATTTTTCTTCATAAGAGCCTTTTACTGTGTGATCTATGAAACGATCGCGCACAGACCAAAGCCTGTGGCTCGGTGTGGTTTGCTTTGAACATCGAACGCATTCAACGGTATTCGAATCCCTGGCATTCGCCTATTAAACGTACATGGAACATCAGCGTTTCGATTCAAAAGACGTTGGTAAACCGCGGGAGATACAAATAGAACCGATCCGGTTTTGGAGTGATTTAAATACGGTGTGCGTGTTATGTCCGTGCCATGTTGTGGGGCCGCCATTAGTTCTAGCTGCAGATATGTCGTGTTGAGACATAAGCAGGAATGCAGTAAGCTAGCGGATTTAAATTGGTTCAAAACGTGTACGTTTCTTGCAACGGCACATGATGGAACATGCTGGATTGACAATATTTACAAAATATTTAAATAAATCAGTCAGAATAATAAGATTATTATATGGATATGTAAATGCTAGAATTTCGGTGTTCCTCGTAAGTAGTTTGATCATATCTTTGCTTCTGATTGTGATCGGATGATAATTAGAAGTAGGTCTTCGTAGGGAAGTAGGAGAAAGAAAAATCCTACACGTTGGAATGATATACTGCAACGCACAGAAAGTGTCTCGTGTAATTGATGCTTCTTTCTGTGATTCCTCAAACCTGTAGCGGCAGCTGGTGTGATGAGTTAGCGAGTAAATGTCATTAGAATTCTATTTTTACCGGTATAAGGCTCATTCCAGTACTCCGCCGTTCACAACGGCGAGCTCGAAACAAGACCTAAGGGATGCACAGATAAATGATGGTAGTCCACTCACTCTGAAGTTTCAATGACCTATAATTACGTTTCTTACCAATGGCTTATTAAAGAAACAAGGCTCATGCTAAAAATACTTGTAAAATAGATAGCAAGAATATGATCGAGAGGTTTGCAGACGGAAATGGTAACGATCTTTTTATCAAAAAATAAACAAATAACTTAATTCTAAGTTATTTGTTTTATTTTTGATATGATGTAGAAGGCTAAATAATTAAGCTATTTATGAAAAAAATCAACTCATTTCCCTACGCAAGTGACAAATGCATTTCAATAATTTGAACTACTTTTATATTTCACAAATTTAAATTATCTTCTGTGTTACGCTTTCTTTCCAGCTGCAACATTACACTCGGATGATAAAGGAGATTTGAAAAGAAAGATGAAATAAACGAAGAGCGCAAAGTTCTTTCGCGAGAAAGTTAATAAAATCGTTAGCATCTCAGCGCATCTTCTGAGAGCGCTTTCTTATCACGACGTCATCCACAAAAATGGACACAATGACATTTGACGACGAGCCACCACCTGAACCGCGGGAAGGCTGGCTGCTGGTACGTGTATTCGTGCCAGAGCTGAACGTCCACAAGAGCCTTCAGTTTCCGTCGGATAAGATCGTATGGGACGTGAAGCAGCAATGTCTAGCTTCGTTACCGAAGGTAAGTACCGCAAAATGGCCTACGAAACATAATTGGTTTGCATTTACATCGAATCTGGTACGCAGTGAGAGCATGACTTTCGTTTTACTACAACATTTGCATTGTGGTCTGTTATTCATCGAATGGTTCTGGTACAACTAGCCTGCATGTGCAGTTGTTGGTTCAATCACTGACCTGAACGACCTTGTAGATTGCCTGTTGTCGTTAATATCTTAGCAGGTGTGTACACCTTTGCTCCTAGTGTGATAAGCTTGTACTCATTGAGGGAAGTCACTGATAAAAATCGGCTTGTCCGGTGGCGCATGTCTGGGAATATGCAAGAAATGTTCTGCTTTATCGTGTCTTAAACCGAACACTACACGTTGCCATCGATCACTAATGACAAATCACTCCAATCATTCGTTCTACCATTACGTGTGACGGTTGATATGTTTGAAGTATCGAGCAGGAGGTTGATTCGTGGCGTAAGTTGTTGGAAAGATTACAGTTCAATTTTTGACGTAATGTGATTGTGCGTAACGAAGATATTCCACTCTGCGTTCAGTAATCTGTATTGTCTTCTTCTAAGTAATGGCTCATTTTGATTAAGTAGTGTTGTTATGCTGAAGTATTACAGTTAAAATTTCGGGTGAATATCCGTTCTTCGATAGCATGAAATGATTGGTATATGCCAGAAATAACAAATGAGTTAAAAAAATATTATTAACGTTCAGCTCATATTATTAAATGTTTGTCTTCGATGCCTCGTCTTCTTGACGTAATGACAACTGGGATCTGGATTTCTGGCTTACCAGTCCTGGCAGTCCTGAGTATGGGAGGACGTTCCGGATGAGATTTGATCTTCCGTCCTGCCGTTTGGACCGGCGCCGTTTATCAGATACACCAGCGGCCCCCCTTCAATGCTAGAATACGCAAAATGTGAGCCAACTTAGTCGAACGATGTTTTAAAACAGCTTTGTTTGGACAGCTGTCCAGTAAATCATCTAAACTTTGTGGTTGTTGTTGTTTTGAATGATAAAGAATGTCACCAGAATGTGTAAATTAGCAGGTAATTTGACTAGTCAGTTTAAATGGAAATCTTCCAGCCTTTTTGATCCACACACAAAAAATAACATGTACGAGACCTTGAACTCATCATAGACTCCAATGACAGTAGCAGCTTTTTAATAGATTTACTTAAAAAACGTAGTGAAATTATACCTCGTGTTTTTGCTTAGCTTTTTACTGATTAGCTTAGAAGCGCTAACGAAAGGTACCCGATTTATGATGGTACCTCGTTCTACGCATAACAAACCTCGTGATGGATGCTGACCCATCTTCATACCATAAGCATGTGCGCGGTGTAAATCAGTGACGATGTCGAGAGAAACTCGATCTTGGGAAGAGCATTTGATGTGTTTCTGTGGCATTGATTCCGTAGATTCATTTCTGGTTAGTGGCACATTTCTCACTTTTGTTCGTATCGTTTAGCCTCGCACGGGAAGCAAAGGGTTCCCAGCATTTCACGACTACCGCGTGAGTGGTGAGGAAACCCATTGACGGAATATACGCTCCAGAATCGCGGTCACCGCATGTTTGCCCATGCACATGTGGGCATAGGAATGGCGGAAGTGCATCTATCTATCCTACTACCTGAGTATTTGGCTCGGTTGGAAGTGAAGAAGTCTGAACAAAATGTGTTGTTGCTGGTGGATAGAAACGTTCGTAAAAAGGAACGCTAAATATGGCCGAGGTTCGAATGGGCACGATTTTATACTTATCGAAGCTGGGTGAAACTGTATCAGATAGACAGAAACTCATCATTCCGGCGAGACAACGTTAAAGGCATTTTTATTTTTATTGTTTACGTCGGGCCCTTTGATGCGAAAGGAAATCGCTGAGGGAAAGGTATGCAAGTAATACGTTCGTCTTTGGATCACGAAGCGGAAGCGTGCATTTCATCGCACAGAGTCATCTGAGAATAACAGTAAGTGTACTTATACCTACTGTAGGTTTGTCGGAATACACCTAGTTTCATAAATAGCTGATGGGAGCTGAGATCCTGAGCACATCATTATTTAGCTCTTATTAGGATAACAGACTTTAGAATGAATTTTTAATAAATTCATACATCCATGTGTCATTCAGCCGATAAATAAACCGATAAATACTGTTAAACAAATGATGGTGCGATATAACGCCTCAAAAGTAAACCGCCGCACAACAGCAATTGATCTGCAGGATTGGATTTTTATCCAATCACGTCACGTCACACATATAAAAAAAATATCTCAAAAGCATTCACCGTATGGCCGCAAATCTCGGTTAGGCTTTCGGGACTTGGTGGTTAAGTCAGTGGAGAAGTTTTGCGCGGTATCCCATTGATCGCTGGTGAAGCGTTTCAAGCGTAATCGTCCAAGTTGGTCGTTTGCTAGTGCTTGCCGTCGTCATCACCATCATCATCCTCATCATCGATGATTGCATGTACATACGCTCCAATACTGAAACCGGCTTGGAATGCGGGCCAGCTTCCAAGCAAAACCAAATTCACCAACACTGGGTTGCGATCACGTACACACTGTCCAGACGGCTCGCGGCATTGTAGGGCTGTTGGACACAAACTAAAACCAATGCGATCGAGAGCTTTTTTTCTCCGGTGGAGCTAGATGGAAGTGGGTTTTGGAAAACCGGTTTTCGGTTTGAATTTCCGTTGTTCTTTTTTCGTTTCGCTCAACATCACACAAACGTTCCTGTAGCGTGGCCAATCGATAGCCGTTGGTCATGTCGCGCTATGTAAGTGTGCGCACTCGCTCGCGGATCGACGTGTGCAACGCGGAAAAGAGAAATGGGTTAAGCTACACTGGAATATCTTACGAATGTGTGTCTCCTGAAATGGTGGCCAGGGTTTTTTTTTCTAGCGGCAAGGCGCAAGGTGTGCGATGGTCGGGAATTCGAGCGATTGCCCATCCATCGTTTGAACGTGGTATGAAATTTTGTGTGTATTAGTTTGTCCATCATTTGGAACCCGTTTCGTCCGGTGCTTCTAACGACCAGCGATGCGAATCTGAGGAAATGGCGTAGTGTTGTCGGTCAAAACCCTCCTACGTTTCGGTCAGCTGCAAAAGGGAAGAGAGATTTTTTAAAAGTCCTGTTTGAAATTTGCTTTGATTTGCTTTCGTGCTGAAGTGTTGGTAGAATTTTCGAGAAGTTAATAAACGTGTCGTGGAATTATGTGAAAAATATTAAACTGAAGTCCGCCTTATGTGAAACATATGGTGTTTAATATAGTTTTTAAATAATACTAATGAGTTCTACAATAATTGTGTACAATATAAAACTTCTTTCTTATAATTTTATATAATTTGGTAACAAACGTATTGTAACTCATGTTACTACTCATGTATGTTCTCTTCAATATACCTGTTGAACCCTTTGGCAGAGCGGCATTGAGGAATTTCTTAATCGGCCTTTTAATTTTATATGCTTTTGTATGCAGACCAAAAGGGTTCAATATTGTTTCTTGAATGGATTACAAAGCTTAGGGCTTGTAGTGGTAACACAAAATGAGGCCTCCAAGTTCAATATTGTAAACAACCCTTTTTATATTTGTCGATATTTGACCTTGTACCGATACGTGGGAAGTTAAATAGTAAATACCTGTATTTACGACACACCGAACATTATTGGAAGAATAATTGTAGCATGGTCGATAAGATTTATTGGTCTGCATTAGGGGTTTTCATTTGACAATCATGTGTAGTAATTTTGAAGATAATTTTAAACAGTTTTGATACAAAAACGAGGCGGCCCAGTGCGATATGGGGTTAATGATTTTTTTCCCATCCAAAACAATTATCCCTACAAATAAATGTTCAAATGTAAGCTTTGAGTAAATTAAACATTGCTTAAATTAAACATTGTTTGGTATACGTTTGTGATAATATTGTAAAATTGATATTAACATGTTTCAGTTAGCTCAAATCATATGTAAATGTAAATATAACCGTTATCGACACAAATGACTGACTTTCTATGTAATGTACTATTTACCAAAAAAAAATCTTAAAAAAAAGAACTTACAATTTCTAACGGTTAACAAAACGCCTATTCAACTTATGGAAGAAATCGTTTTTGGGTTGCACATGTACAACATACGGTATTTTTCTTTACCTACCGTCGAATGCGTACAAAGAAATTTAAAAAAAATTAACACTTTTTGCATTTTCCGACCTTCAAATGTATAACAAAACAGTCTATAATTAGCGGATTTTTCAATACATTCATGTGCAGTGTTAGGTAATAATTCTCTTTTTTTATTGGTGTCCTATATTAATCTTTTGGGTATATGTGTTCGTTTCAAACATTTGGCAAAAAATGTGCATATGGTCCATTTAAGGTTATGTATTTCAATTCATTGAATTTCTAAACTAATAATTTGGAATGATGACATCATTGCATGTTTACTCATTTTGACCATTACTTGTATGCTCATTTGATAACATCAAACCTTTTATCAAACATATTTTCTACAACAACGTTTTTGCAAAGTTGAATGAAATTTACTTGAAAAGCATTTGCATGGAATATAAGTTGTTTAAAATAATATGTTAAAAATATTATCTAGTTTGTTGTGATTTTTTTTGTTACACTTTTTCGATCTTGGCTGGGAAATACACCTTGGTTACAACTTCCACGTGCTTTACTGGTTTCTGATTACACCCAATTAAACAACATCATGCTTCGCAACACTATTCGTCCGAAAGGTCGCCTTTTGGTTTTGGGTAAGAAATTTAGGTGTAATGCATGTATTTTGTATCTTTTAATGTTGATTTATTAAATTTTATATAAAAGCGATATTCAGGTTTGGTAATGCTTATGAAATGACAATTTTATATGTTATCGTAAAATAATTAATAAAAAAAATATAATACGTTAGCGAGCTCAAAATCTAAATTAATAAAACACTGCTATACAATTGAACAAATCCTAAACATTCCTAATTTTGTAGTTTGATATTGTATTGCACATGTTTAAAATAGGACAGCGTATCCACGTACATGTGGTACGTGGTAGCTTAGTTTAACTGTTAAGTATTTCTTTATTTTAATATTTTGGTTTACATGACAATATTGCACTGTGTATATGTAAATGAAACAATTTAGCCCACGAACAAAATCTTTAATAATTGGCAGTACTCACAAAATTGGTTAGGAGTAATTTAACTTGTAGAGTTATTTGACGTTGTGAGATGATTTAGAAGCACGTCTCATGTAGGGCAATAAACAAATCTATACACATTTTACACTACATGAATCCGTGTCAGTGCCAATTCCACAAATCCCACAACATTTGAACACAGTGCCGGATGTGTTCAATCAATTTAATCATTCTAACAAAAAAAACATACTGAATAACTAGAATGAATGTGCAATCTTCGTGATTGGCCTGGGAATTATTTTCCACTGCACAACGTAGTAAACGATTGAATAAACTAAGAAATGCAAACATGTCTTATTCAGTCCATTCTTTCCAATGCGTAAAATACGAACTTAATAATAATTTTTAGCGTGTATGTTATTTCATTTCAAAACTATAAAGATATGAGATATAAAGTGGATTGCAATTTGTGGCCCTTCATCTGGCTCTTTCATTCTATTATTTGTTTGATTGTTTATCGTTGTGTGATTTTTTTTGGCTATATGTACCGTCAGCGTTGTTGGTAAATTGCTAGACAAGTAGCCAATAGTATGAACCATGTTGACATGCCACATACCTCTAGCGCGTGCATCACGAGATGCATTACGCAAACGATTGCATATGGTTGGCATACGTCCTTAAACTGTAAAGATCGCTACCTAAACATGCGGGTATGTTTTCATGCAATGCATGTATTGCTTGAGCCTTTAAGTTGGATGGAAAATCCAACAGAAAAATACGTTGTAACCACAGTTGAAGTGCATTTCTGCGAAACTGAGAAGGACGATCATTGATGGTGTCCATATTCGTCACACGTATGCTGTTTTTTTTACTGCGCTGTGTGTCAACAATCCGACCAATCAGTTGAGTATGCTCAACGTTAAATTTATTACCTTTTACGATGGCATCAGCGATGTCTGCAAATTTTGACAACGTGTATAAAAACGTCAGTGATTCACGTTCGATGCAAGGCATAGTAGCATGACTTAAGCAAATGTTGTAGCTTTTATAAACAATTTTGGTCTTTTATCGTTTAAAAGATACATCTGGACATAAAGAAAGATTTTATCAACATATGAAATACATCACCTTTAAGAGAGCTGTGTAGCGAAGTTATCGACGAATGTCACCAAATACTTTCATTACTTGAGTTATTGTAGACAGTATTTGATGTAATTATTATCTTACTACTTGAACAGATAGCAGCCAATTTTCATCTGAATCATTCACTGAGATACTTCAACATCACATGTAAAGTCTTAGAAGAGTCATACGTTGAAGAGGCGATTTAGAATATTTTTACTATGAGTCATGAAACTTGCTATGCTTCGGCAGGAATTTGGTCTATGAGTGGAGCTATGATCGAGAGATAGGTCAACATTTTTCTCTGAATGGTTGAATGTAATACCTGATACATGTAGTGGCACATATTTTTGTAATTTTTTATCAAGTAACTTAGATAGATTTTGCACAATAATTCAATAATTCTATGATACTATGACATACTCAATGCATTTTGCACTGATTGACACAAAATATACAGACTAGCTTTGTTAACATGAAAGGAACACTATTCACATAAAGAAAGAAATCAGATTATTAAAATTTCATTTTATAGCAACGGTGTGACATGAAAACTGGTACAATATCACTAGTTCATCCTCCAAACCAGTTAATAACTTTGGAGGTCATCGAAAATTTCACATCGCCAATTATTCCAGAGCTAATAACTAGAACGAAGAGACATTATAGCGGTAAACCGTACCGCAATCTTCAATTATCACGATGGAGAGGTTAATCTAATAAGTGTGAAATGCGATGCATGTGTTGTTGTCGGTACGGACTTTCTTAGACATACTGATCAAATTCGGTCGTGAATTGTTCGTTTCGTACGTTTTTCTACATTATGTCTACAATCGCGTACTTCTTCTCCGCGATATAGACAATGTGACCTCGAAAGACAGATTAGATTAAACTAGGCTAACAACAGCGCTAGTGTCTAATTTTGCGCGGCACTAGTCGATGTTCGGTCTGGTAGATATTATATTAGTCAAGCCGAACATTCGAACCATGGTTGTTGCACTTCTGCTGACTTGATGATCGGATGCCTTCGTGGTTTGCCTTTCGCTAGCGTGGATAGTACCGTGGTTAGCAGAGCAGGTTTGATGCAGCTATAAATTATGAGGGGTTTATTTCTAGAGCGTCCAGCCTGGTGTAGGGATTGGCTATGAATCAACTGCAATGGGCAATGGGCGCTTAAACCCAGCATTTCTTTTTTTATTTTCCGGAGATTCAGAGGAAATTTGCCTTCAAACTTTTTTAAATTGTATTAGCATTTGATTTAACTAGATAATCTAAGTTCTAAAGAAAGTTTAGAGACTTAGGTAGTAGAACTCTTCGCCCTGAGAGCGAATTATTAGCATTTACTCGATAGACACACTATTTGCAAAATCGAATTTCACTACGGTTTCATTTTATGTTTACCCAACATTTGCGTTGAGTTACAAGTTTACGTTGATTTTCTGCAACGTATTTGATTCCGAATGCATCGTGCAGTATACATGTGAATTCTTCATGAAACGATCGATTTTCATCTTTGTTTGGTGGAAGCTCAATGCATGCAATGTGGTATAGTAAACATGAATCTGTCGGAAATTTCAACTCGGAAATTTGCTTCCTACAGGATGGCAGCCATGAATCCACAGGAAAACCAATTTGTGGTTTTCAACGTATCGAGTAACTATGCATTCAGTGGTGTCGCCCAGAACGGTATAGTTCATACAAATTTCCATCGGCGTAATTATGCACCGTGGGACAGTTAATATGTCAATCATCTTATTTCCGTTACTTTGTTCTATACTGTTTGATGTTTTACTATTCCGCTATGCAGTAAGGTTAAAACACTTACAAAAGTTAAGCTTTATTTTGTTAGATAGTGGGTATTGTAGATCTTTCCATTTATTTCACAAAATTTTGGTTATTGTTTTTTATTTTTTATTTTTAGAATAGATTGAGTAAATTAGAGTAAATTATTTCTGTCGATAGTGTGAATGTCTTTCATTTATTCTTAATTGTCTAATTTTTGTTTACCATTGCATTGTTAGGGTTTTTTGTTTTGCTTGCGAAATATTGACGTATTTTTTGTTATTAACCTTGACATTAAAATCTAATACCTTTTCTAATATCCATTCGTATTGCCGCCATTACGCGCTTATATGCTGTCTGATGCATTGATCGTTCAAATCTTGGCGAAACTATGCCACCCATGCATAGGAGTTGACTTTTCTGTTGTATGTAATCTAGTTACAGCTAGTCTGCTAATAGGCAAAGCGGATCTGGACCAAAAACGTTTTTGAAGTCACAAATAAGAAAGATAACCCCATGTGAGAGAGATCTGTATGGTTGTAAATGTTTTTAACGTATGGCATCAAGAGATGTGAACGATTACACAGAGTTACCTTTGTATGTACTGTAAGTGTATTTTACGATGCAAATGTCTCAAAAGTGAACAATACTCGAGCAAAAATGCAGCTTTGTTTATTATCGCGTGCATCGCAAGCATAGTGATCAAGATGTGAATTTCAGTAGCCGGAACGATGCTTCTCACACATCCAACAATGTTCCGAGGATCATGTGCTAAATTTGCGATGATTGCTGAAACGGAACGTAGAGAAAGAGAGAGTTTATATGCAGTGCAAACGGTTTTAAATGAAAGTTTAGACTGCTTTCCTACGATTAGCTGCATCCACCTCTCGGAAAAAAGCTTAATTTGCTGAATGTAGTTAGTCCCTCGACTTGAAAGAAAATAACCGTTATAAATCTGATTGCTAAGTTGCCATTTTTATTAACTGCATTGGAGGACGGTTCAGTTCAGCTCGAACGAGCAAAAATTGTAAACGTTTTATTGTTGTGCTTTAGTTGAACTTTTTTCTCATTTTTTTGTCCTATGCCATCGACCATCCATACCGCACATTGCTTGGTATTATGCCGTAGGTCGTCGCTTATTGTTGTACATGTCCGAAGAAGAGCGTTTCCCGTTTATGGATGCAGAAGCCGCCTTTTCGTTGTTGGTATCTTACAACATTGCTTCTCATTTTATTCGTTATGAAATTGGGTAATCTCAAACTATTAGAGTCCTCTGAATTGGGAGCGATAATTAGTGTTTGTGAGTAGCGGAAGAAAAATTAAAACTTACCATAAACCTTCACAGATTATTGATCGAAGCTCCCTTTTATGAAATAAAATGCACGCGTGCTCAGACAAACGGTCATAACTGTTAATTAATAATTTGAAGTTTTCCATTGAATTATTGATATTGGTAAGTAGACCAAAATTATCTTTCGATGCGATAAAATACATTAAATAAAGTGCGTTAAATTATTTAGAGTAAGCGTTATGTTGGTTTATGTTTATAACGTTTGCATAAAACACATCTGCTTGAAGTGTATTTAGTGTGGGTGGTAAATTTTTAAAGCTGTCTTTATTCAGACGTTTTAATAAAAAATATATTTTCTTATTCTTCAAAGAAATTTTGTATTTTATCATGCCCTTATCATATTTCATGATACTGTAATCTTATTCTCAAATTCCGTTAATGGAAGAAAGATAAGGAAAAAAACTTTCTTAAACCTTCTAATAAGGGCATTCACGAGCAGTAATGCGTGAAGTAGATTTATTTATTTAGTTCAGTCCAAATTCAAGGTCATTTCGATTTTACTTATTGATTGCTTTTATCGTTTTATTCAAATAAGCTGGTGTTTGTTGTTTGTGGCGTTTAATGACGATATACACAACAGTGTATACAGTGACTTTAAATTTCCAACCGGTTTGAAACGATTGTTTGTATCAGAGATTCAAAGTGGAGGATACTTATTCGTTGATTACTGTAATTATAGCCATAGATTCCTGCTTGTGTTTGTTTCTGTTTGTGTTTCTCTGCGAGACTAAAGGAGCCATACTGTAATGCTTTGCTGTAGGTATTAGCAATTTCTTAAAAGACCTTGGTATTGGTGGAAGAACCTGGCTTGCTAAGAGCATTCGTTTTGTACGTCATATTACCTCATCTGTCTAATAAAGGCATATTGATAAAGACGATGTGTAACATCGTTTTATGTAATTTTAATTTTTTTGTAATAATGTGCCTAAATTAAAAATATGGATTTGGAATAATTCTTAGTTTTCAACTATTATTTTGAGCAAATAGTAATTAACATATTTTTTCATAAATACAAATGTTAAGTTTTAACTTTTATAGAATTAAAACCATTTGATATTAGACATAAGTATTAATTAATCATTCTCATTAAAAAGGTTCCATTATAGAAGCATATCAATTTCATTGTGTCGTGTATTGTCAAAAATGTTACAGCAAAAAAGTAACTAAACTTTGCTCCGGCTTAACACTTTCGTGTTGATTTGTTTTAAACTTGCCCATTCACGCTGAGTGTAGGAGAGTTATGTTAGTAATGAGCTAAATACAAAATGCTCTCCCAGTGATCCTACGTCCTCATCAGGAAGGAGGCATTACGTCGCCGTCGATGTGACGTTTTTATGATTATACAGACACTATATTACAGTGAGGGTTGTGGCACACTATTAGGTAATCGCGTCATGACTGACACAGTATCTCGTGAACTTCGAGATCGGATGGAAAACACGAGAAAGCCTCAAGAGTTGCATGAAGAAATCTCCCAATAGTGATCACCTTGAGAAGGCCAACCGTGGGATTTCGCACGATACCTTTTTGATATTTCTTTCCCTGTTGCACCTACAACAACAATGGTTCCATTCAATTCTCTTCAGGCTAATGTGCTCTAATGTTTTTAAGTTTAGCATTGCTTCAACATAATTTATCGTACAAGTGTTCACTCTTGGTAAAACGCTGGCTATGTAAGGGCATGGTGGCTTGAAGGATAGGACAGGTTGAAGATTTTTTTGTGGCAATAAATGTAACTGCGGTTTAGAGATTCAAATTGTTTTCCTAAGAAATTAATATTGTAGTTGCCTTTATAGCACATATGACGTAAACATTTGTTTTTTTTTTTGGTTGAATTTCGGGATTTTCAGGGTTTACTCAAACAAATGCATAGCTGTTAATTTTTTTTCCTAATTTACGATGGCGCGGAAAGAAGTACAGAAAGGAAGTAAGAATCTTTAAGTCTTCCATTTTTATTGAACATAAAATATATTAATGTGCGCAATCGAATATTTTTCGAATGCGTTTGTGAAAAAGCCTATCTAACGCAGCTTCCATTTCAATTTAATTGGTAGTTTCTAACTATTTAATGATCATAAATAACAGCAAATCTTAAATAAATCTATATAAGGTCCGAAGATACCGAGTTAGATGAGACATGCCAGTGTTCTTCAGCACATTTGCGTCATCAGCATTCTGGCGACAGCCAGACTGGTTTTTAAGTCGAGTCACGTCTGTACTGGATTTTTTTGTATGAATATGGCCAAATACAACCAACAAACAAAAATCACTCACAGTCAAATCACATTTCAAAATCTTCAAATCTATGACGAATGATTCATTATGACATATGCTAATGAAATGTACTAAAGATGGTAATGAATATCGGCCGATACATATATGAATGCCTTCCAATAAACTGGACGCTTTTCTTCTGGTCAAACTTAACATTATGATCCACACAATAAGCCTTGAATGCCATAGGAACAGGGTGCATAAAATGTCATCTGCTCGACGACAGACAAGTCGTATGAAATCATTTGGTACGGTTTCATTTCTTACCAAGGGATAGTATGAAGTATTTTCTGGTAAAAACCTGTTTTTATTTGATCTTGTTCACATACCAAATGTACCGAATCCAGATGGTGTTTTGGCGACAGGCCGACTGGTTTTGTTGTAGATCGGTCAGAAAGCTGCGATTAACCATTCGCTAGTCAGAATAAGCTGTCGCCTTGCTAAATCAAGAATATGACGGCGAACGTACAGCTTGTGAGTTGATTCTTTACTTGGCAAACAAACTGCTACACGTTAAAACAACCGCGTTCTGTAGATCTGGGACTTGGGATTGTTTGATCGGATTAAGGTTTGCGTCATTTGAGGAACAGCACTAACTTGAATAGATCCTAAGAACCTGAACAACAGACTTGTTGGCTACCCTTTTTTTGTAGGACCAAAATTTATCTGTACATTGCCGGTGTGGAAAACGAATGATCGTTGTGCACTAGTCCGTCACTAATCTACTGTCCGTAGCAAACATGTCAATGATCTCTATGTATTTGTGCTGGGGTTGGAAAAAAGGTAAAGCATAACTACGATCCACCTGACTCATTATAGTCGCTAAGAATAAATCAGTATTTTTTGTTGTTGATCCACTTGCATCGTATAAAAGTGGATTTTTGCAAAGCAAATGTTTTATGTGAATTATGGGACAAAGAAGTGTATTGCTAATGCAAAAATTTATATCCGTATATCAAAAAGAACTAAATCTTAGTGGCTATTTTATTCTTAATACTGTTCACTCTTTTGTTGATGTCATTTTCAAATTATTGACTATGTCATTATCTGACGGTAAATTTTCATTTCGTGTGTAACTTATATAATGTAAATCCAATATTTGTCTGCTCATTTTATCTTCTACTCTGTTCCTCGTGCAAATATGTAAAGACACGGTTTTTATTTTTTCCTCTGTATCTCCCTTCGTTATGTACTGTTGATGATTGTTGATATTCCGCGACGCCAGATATTTATAGCTAGAATCAACCGAACCGAAAATATACCACCTGCATGTAATGCGCAATAGCTCGGAAGATTGAATTATTTATCCATCATTTGCATCATGGTATACGACAGGCATTTTCAGTCAAGATAATCCATGTACTAAAGAATTTGCCCTAAATTTACCACTAGGGCCACTAGGAAATGGTGCAAGAACGAATTAACGAGGAAGTGTTTATTTTTTTTACCGAATGATGCATTGCTAGAAACAGAGCAGTATTTCATATTTTAGCAAACAGATGTAATATGGAGGAAGTTGAGGTATTTCCTGTGATATAAGTTTATAGTTATAGTGTTGACAGTCATGTCGTGAAAGCTACAAATATGAGTAGTATATTTGATGGTCGTGCTCAGAGCACGAGAAGACATAAATTATGGAATGCTAAACATATCAAAACGATAATTTATCAGCATAATTCCACCCAACAAAAGTCAATAAAGAGTTTTCAAAGCAATCGTCAAGTGACACGAATTATTATTTATATCTAGACATCGACCACTACTTACCCAAATTTTGTAACTGGTATAAACTTATTAAACCCTCTCTTAAACACAATTAAGAGATGGTTTTCCGAGGACATCATTGTATTCATCCGGATCTTACATTACACTTATATCATTTAACGTTTTGAATTTATTAGAATATCGTGAGAAACGCTTTTGACCTTCTTGTTATGTAACGTAGAGACAAAATATTGAAACAATCTTGTCTTCCGTTAACCTTTCAAACTGGGAAGGAATTTTAACAAATTTGTTGTTTTTGTTCTGTTTTATCTTAGGTAGTCATAGTGCAAATTTAACTTTTCATGTAAATCCGCGATATTGTAAGTGCCGGAAGCTGTATTTGGTTTGAAACGTTTTGCATAATAAGATAACTGTTTATTCCACACGTCTGAAAAGTTTGTTTTATAGGTTATTTGTGAACACGGTTTAAAGGAGACTGTATTTTTTACAGCTTTTTGTGTATTCTGTGCAATTGTATGGTAATGTCAGTACGATTGCCCAAATGTCTAGGAATGATTGACCGCCAAGGTTTGAAAATTTTCTCAAATAACTGCGATGGTACAAGTCAGAGGCAGAAATGATGGGAATTGAAATGAGAGTTGCCACTGTACGTTGTTTAATGTGTGTTTTGTGCATCAAATAAGGCATGTACAGTTCAATTGACATGTTGATGCTGGTTGATTTTTTTGTCTAGCTTGATTTGTTGTTCACAATTGAACGGATCACCACAACTAATAGCGTGGTGATGTGTGAAGATGTTTAATTGTAGATAAAATTTCAATCCACATTTCTCGACCCAACTTCGCACTATTTTTCGGAAAATAATTTATGATTCGCATTTTTAGTGCATTTTGACCTTTTTTATATTCCAGCTGTAAAGATGTCTTTTAAGAATGAATTAAAACGCCATTTACTTACATTTATATGAACTCGTATGCGATCGTCGGTCAAATCTCGATTCCACCGAGCTAAGCGCGAAGGAACAGTATCAAAACGGTTTAAAAAATATTTTTATTCATACTTTGGATTTAACACCGTATTGTTGCTCAGCGTATACTGACCAACGCCATGGCAACTTCAGCTCGACCGTACTGTACGGCTGGTCGAAAAAATGGCTGGAGGTGTTTAACCCCCGACATAATAATTATTTTCATGTTCGACTTCGACAAACCACGATCACTACCAGCGTGCTCAGAGTGATGATCAGGAATTTGAAAGATGAAGAATTGCTGCCTATTGCAGGGTACGGGTGAAGTATTCATTCGTATCCAACAGCTAAATGGGAATGTAAAAAGTTGGCCATAGCGTTTATCCACATGAATGGTTAGCTGGATTGCTACAGGGGAGTTAGGTTTTGCGTAGTCAAGCGCCCTTACTCATTTTCTACTCAGCACACTCAACACCAATAATGATCGTAAGCGTGTCTCGTTTGATAATTATATAGCGGAGAAGGAATTACCGAAAATCGACAATTACGATTAGCAACTCATGCCTGATAGCTGTTTAAGTTTACTGGTGACCACATTGATTTGGCGATGTTGGTGATCGACGGAAGTTTTATGCAGAGAAGGGAACTGTCAACAGTCACCTTCGCGCTATGACCTAATCTTCAATGTTTTGAATGCTAGCAACCGCTTCTCGCGTTTTTTTTTTGCAAGTTGCTTGGAAACACTGATTCTTTGATAAAAAAAAACTTTGCTCGGAGATTTGCACACCATTTTTTTTGCAATGCGTATGGTACTTTCCCATGGATGGCTTAAATGTAATGGGTTTGTTTAGGAACTGCTGATGAGTAGCCTTTTTTGCGCAAATGCATTTTTAATGATGGTCCGACCGCAAACTACGTGCATTAAACGGCTAACAGTTTTGTTTTATATTCCGTTACTCATTCAATCGTGTAACTATGGAAAATAGCGAAAATTTATTAGCGACGAAGAAAGCAAAGGATATTATGGTCCGAAGTTGGAAGATTGATTAGCGAAAACAGCTAAAGAGTGTGTAGGTTATGCACGATTAATAGTTAACAATAAAATAAACAAAGAGCATCATCTCTACATTGTTTTACATCTCGAATTCTGTTGTCTTCATCCTGCGTTTGTATGGTAATTGAACTGTTTAGGTTTACTCACTCTAATGTCAAATGTGTTGTACTGAACAGAGTCAGGTGTTGCAGAACTCAAATGTTACGTACGGATATATTGACATTTTTAGCGAACATTGCGAACCATATGTTCTCGTTTAACCTTGAGCAAAGTATATACAAGTTATGATATTTTATTACCCTGTGGTTACACGCACACCTGGAGTCAAGTGGTCGAAACGTCGGTTTTAGTGTACTAGGACCAAATAATAGGACTGTACATTGTACGCCGTACTGACTATCCAGCTCCAGGTTTAAAAAACGCGAAAAATTATAGACCAGAAAGAAGTAAACGAAGTGCTAGTAAGTCTACTTATGATAATGAATCAAATTTCCGAACTGGTTAATAATTTCAGGTTGTTATTAATTGTTATTGTTTTTTTATTTAATTTGGTTCATGAAGCCTTACTAGTTTAATCAAATATCCATTTGCAAAGCGATTTCTTCCATCCGGTTTGGTTTCGATTCGCTTTGAAGTTGGCGGATTTTGTTTAGCTTCCTTGCTGTGCTAATTAATCCTTGCTGTGTGTTTAAAAAGTGTGTTTAATGTTTATGGCTACCTATTTTATGCTATCTTTTAATTGTACGCGATGCATTACATGAAATGCTCAACTTTTGAGAGCAGGGCATGAATTAGCTGTGGTGGTTTTTTGAACTGTAAGAAAATATTACACACTTACGTGTACACCCTTACGGATTTATGTTGGCGTCATTGTAAGATTGTATGTGTATATGTGCTTTTCTCTGTCAACATGGGTGTTGCAGCAACTTTAAATGAACAATTGGCGATCGCCTACGCACTGATTGCGTTGATCCGACGCTGACGCGACTTTTCAATCCTCTTTTGGAGTTGTTCTTGTTAGTGTTTCAGCTGGCTTAAGATATACGTAAACCAAGCAGGTATGAAGGTGTTTGTTAGTGGCTCAGAATTGTAGTGGGAAGAAATTTTGCAACAGTTTCAATATCTCCAACAGAAGAATATTAAGTTCTTTTCAAGATTGGCCGTGACTCAATCTCGTAAACTTTGCATTCTCTTGGACAACTGTCAATGGAACTGGTTATCAATCCGTTGAAACAAATTGAGTTGAGACTAAATTCAACTAGCAGTATACATATGTCGAAGAGGTTTTTGGTATCAATATGCTAAAAAGACATTATCGTTCCTTTTGCTTCTGGTTGTTGGATATTATGTGATGAAATTCTGAAATTGAATACAGTTACTCCTTAAAAATTTTGACATTAAAACTAAATGCAAATTCTTATGAAAAAAAGAATATTTAAACAATTATCGATTAAATTAGGTAAGAAACTTGTAACAGTCCTAAAGGCTACATTTCTTCTCTTAGTTGCCGCAGTTCTTAAAATTAGCTTTTTCTGTATCGAGAAACCTGTTGCGTTGTAACCTTGCCGGTTAAGTATCTCGTCGTTGGCAATTCAACCTTTAATATTGAGTTCCAACACTTAAATGGCAAAACGTTTTCACCTTTCGCCAAACCAAACAGATGTGTATTATGCTTACGGGTGACCGTCAGAAGAAAATGGAAATAAGCGCACGATGGCAGCAGTATGGGTTTTCGCCGTTTATTGCGATGAATGGTTGTAAAAAAAAAAACAAGAGAAACAATTCTTCGTGGTCCGATTGGTGGTTAGTTAGGAAGCAATGCGCTCGGTGAGAACGGAATGAGAACGATAAAATGTTTAAAAACCTCGCGGACGTAATCAATATACAACTTTTAAACAAAAAAAAAACGAATCGTAATGCAAAACGGAGGGCGGGGTATAACGATGAAGATCCCAGTTGGTGATCCTATAGTAACGTTGTGTATAGCTGCGGGGCCACGACAGTTGAGACTTTCCCTCAAACTTCCTCAGTCACTCAATTCCCTCAAAAAGCGTCTCAAAACCAATGTTCCCGTGGCCGTTTGAGGTTTTCCTCAAATTTGGTCACACACACAATCACTCATGCTGCCTCTCTTTCCGTCAGCGACAACAAACAGTGTTTGACAAATGCTACATATTTCATGTAATTGTCAACTTTGTTTAAAGGTGTTTTTTGATCAATTTAATGGAAAATATGGTCAATAAAATGTTATTTTAAGGAAAAAAAGTATTCAACCATTTTATCAATCAAAAGAACGAGATTCAAGGATACTCTTTCGCATAAAAAGTGAAGTTTTTAAATTAAATCGTATACCTAAATTGTGTCACACACTGTGCAACAAATGAACAATTTACCGTCGNAAAAAAACAAAAAAAATAAACACACAAATACGGTGTTAAATTATAATTAATGTTAATTTTAGTTCTTCAGTAGATATTTGCATTAACAATGGCACAAGAAAAGTGTACTTTCATTGAAAAAAATCGCAAACAAAAATATGTTTTGTTTACATTCTGAACGGCAGAGGCATCGGAACTGTCAAAACGATTCCTCAAAAAAAGTCTCAAAAAGTTTTTGAGGTTTTTGTAGATCGCCCAGGTTTTCCTCAAAACGCAAATCCCTCAAAATCACTCATGAGTTCCTGAGGTTTTGAGTTCTGAGGGAATCCTCAACTGTCGTGGCCCCGCAGCTTATCGGTAGGGATGTTCATTGTGTGAGCAAATAAATCAGACAGGGAATGAATGAAAAATTACACACCAAACGAAAATCTCGTACGAAAATGGTCGCATCGACATGTCCGTTATCCCGCAGCCCAAGCCAATGGACGCATTGCAAAAGTTCACCTGAAAACATGCGAAAAGATTGTTTGCTAGGCAAGCAGATTGTTCCTGTATAGAAACCATCGTCACTACCTACAACATTGTTGCATACAGAAGATGGCAATGGCCTTCAAAATGTGACTCCGGTTTGTTCATTGGAGTTTCAACACCAGCGGGTTGTCGCTGTTTGTGCAATCGTTAGGTGCGTATTGAAGGATGCGAGCATTGATTCATATAAGGCAATGGTGATGTGTATGTGGACGGAACCTAACCGGGTATAAATTTACATATGCACGCATCTTTAAATCGATGGGCATATAAGCATTGATCAGCTACTGTAAACGAGCACCACTTCAGAGCCACGTTTGTATGCGGAGAACGTTGTTAAAACCAAGCACAATCCTTAGGCATGCTGTAGAGATCCAGTGATAAATACACAGCTATTGTTGCGAAGGTGTTGCGTGATGTTATGCACTTTTTTTCGTTACCAGAGGATTTCAATAATGAGCAAAAAGATTGTCTTTTTCTCTGGTGCATTTATTAACAGTTTACAGTTTACTGTTGAATGCGAAACTGCGGTATATGTGATTGGATTCAATTGGTGTATTTATTTCAGTAGCCTCCGAACCCGTTTAACTATTTTGGTTAGAAAATGTGTGACATGGTCAAATGGTGAATAAAATGAACAATTATTTTTGTACCAGATAATCGACATTTAGATGGGATGTACACAAGGTGATTCCGATTCGTATTAGCAAATCCATTTTACAAAGCATATTTACACTTCAAAGCCAAAATGACGCTAGCGACGTATTATGTTGTCTCAAATGGGTTGTGATGTTTGTTTTCTCCCTTACCGTGTGACATTCGTGTATAGTTTTGCCCAGTGATTCGATCGTTTTCTGTAGTTTTCTGTATATAACCCGAATAGTCTGCCTTCCAGTTCTGCGTTCGTTGTTCAGCGGTGCGTGTTAAAATACCAATAACGTTGAGAACAAAATGCACTACAATTCGTACGATTCATGTCCACTGCCATCGGGAAAACGGGGGTTTAACAATTGGCTTTATGCTGCCACCGATGGTTTTAGATATGCCAGACGAAAAGAGCGAAAATGTTTTGTGAACCAGGTGCGAGTACAAGGCGTGTTGTGGGAGAGGAAAATTAAGTATACCAACCTTCGGACAAATGATAGCCAATGATGCGTTGCATCGCTTGGACACGACGTTTTATGGCGATGGTTTCCACGGACAGACGACAGGCATACAATCCCATGGTATGTATCCTCAATGGTCCGATCTGGTCTGAAGCAGATGGACAGCAATTGTTTTTGGTTGTAAACGAAAAAAAGGGTTGGTCGGTAGGTCATCACATTCCTGCCATGGAAAGACACAATTGAGCAACTATTCTTCTATTTTTATGCAATGTTAAGCCGCGCAATGTTCGCCTCAAACTTTACGGTAGTGCAGGCACTTCAGTGCAGACCTCATTTTATAACTGGATCGGAATTAAGGTTTCGCACCATTCTGTCCATAAGACAAAGCATAAGCATGGTGTCAAGTAACACCTATTGAGAGACAGCAAAGAAGCATCCCCGAACCTAGCGAATTCGCAAATACAAACTTGATGCGGGCACTGGTGATACGCCGTGTGAAGAAAAGGTGCAAGCACTTTTATGGTAGCAAATNCCGATGGTTTTAGATATGCCAGACGAAAAGAGCGAAAATGTTTTGTGAACCAGGTGCGAGTACAAGGCGTGTTGTGGGAGAGGAAAATTAAGTATACCAACCTTCGGACAAATGATAGCCAATGATGCGTTGCATCGCTTGGACACGAGGTTTTATGGTGATGGTTTCCACGGACAGACGACAGGCATACAATCCCATGGTATGTATCCTCAATGGTCCGATCTGGTCTGAAGCAGATGGACAGCAATTGTTTTTGGTTGTAAACGAAAAAAAGGGTTGGTCGGTAGGTCATCACATTCCTGCCATGGAAAGACACAATTGAGCAACTATTCTTCTATTTTTATGCAATGTTAAGCCGCGCAATGTTCGCCTCAAACTTTACGGTAGTGCAGGCACTTCAGTGCAGACCTCATTTTATAACTGGATCGGAATAAAGGTTTCGCACCATTCTGTCCATAAGACAAAGCATAAGCATGGTGTCAAGTAACACCTATTGAGAGACAGCAAAGAAGCATCCCCGAACCTAGCGAATTCGCAAATACAAACTTGATGCGGGCACTGGTGATACGCCGTGTGAAGAAAAGGTGCAAGCACTTTTATGGTAGCAAATCAGCAGATTCAGGTTTAAAAGTGGTAAAGTGTATTGTATTGAAAATAGTATTATGTATAATTTTAAAAAATCCACCAATGACCATAAAATTATAAAAACTTTCATGATAACGACTTGAAGAAAAAAATAAACAGTGAAGGGCAGTTTGTTTCCGGTCATACAAGCACATTAGTGTATTGCTTTGGATATTTTAGTTGTCTTGTAAATTTCAACCCTTTTTTTGATCATAATTAGTATTTTAAGTGATACAGCCCTCCTAATTGAAATAAAAAATAATAGTATTTTACTGAACAGTCGCAAGATTAGTTGATCGTGGCCCCCTTTCTTTCACGTTGCTTCCAGCTTGTATTTGTTTTCCTATCAAACAAAAAGAACTTAATTTGTTGGTAGAATATATTTGAGTTGCATAAGCCTTACCTCGGACACGTTTCCAATGGGAAAGGATGGGTGTCGAAAGCGGCAATGCCGCCACAACAGTGTGTGACTTGAGCTTAGTATTTGAAGATGGTGCATGAAAACAATAAAGCTTCGCAAACGACCGCAGTGTACGTGAGCGAAATGTAGAACTTTATTCTTATGTCAATGCTAGTTTGCGGAGTATAGGTTTGTCTTTGCGGACAATTTTCTCCCAATATTCATTATGTCTCTAGTGGGTAGCACAAAACAATTTCGAATGTTTTACGAAAAGCCTATTGAGTAGCGCTATAACTTCTAGCTCAAATAATAACATGATTATTGCTGATAACTTTTTTGTTTGTTGCAAGTATCAATGGGATCTGTCGAGACACGTTGACTTATACGTTATTTTTTGGAATGGAAATTGCATTTAATTGAAAGTTTTATGTTGAGTTTGAGGTTTATTGGGGTTTTATGTTAAGCGATAAATTTAAAACGTAGCAAGTTGTCGCAAGCAACGCTTATTTCCTTAGGCTTTTCGATACTTAAAGTAAGCAATAAATTAAAATGTTAACATAAAGCATTATTATAAGCAATCAAACTTTATGCGAACCGCCCACAAGTATGTAGTGTGAGATTAGTATAAGAGCTACGCAGACACGTTCATTTACCAAGCAATCATGTAAGCCCGGAAGCAAAACAAATTACCCAATTTCTTCAGGTTTCCTGTTTCTATGCATCAGTCTACTACATCGTTGCCGTTGTGATGTCAGGAATGGTGATGATGCTGTGCTGGTAAAAAACTTGAATATTCACCCTTAAGATTGTTACACTGATATCCATTAGGCGGTGACGATAACGAGAATGATGCAGTGAGTTGGATAATTTGAATTTAATCTAATATTAGAAGATATTTTTTGATGCTAGTTCTGAGACATCACATCCGCTTTATTACAGATGCTCGAGTCTACAGTATTGGATCGATATTTTTATTTAACGATATCTTATGATGAGCCGGTAACGTTTGATACATTCGGTCGGTTTCTGTGCAGTATCCTTTTTAGAGAAAACATCACCCATAAGTTATGGGACAAGGCCTGTTTAGACAGTGAAACCATCGTAGAAGTTTGAATGAAATGAGCTTATCAGTAATTTACAATGATATGTATTATTTACATTCGAGCGGAGATGTTGCGAGGGATGCTATATTTTATAATTCATGTGGTACTTAATAATGTGTCTTTGACACGAGTTGAATGGACATTTTTAAATTTTATTTATGACTTTTAACTACACGTAGCAAAGGCCTACTATTTACTTATCAATTTCCCAATATATTTAATAGTCGGAAAATCAACGTTGTTCAAATTTCATTAATGTGTTTTAACTGTTCATACTTACAGGAACTAAAAGAGAGCTTCAACTATGGATTATTCTCTCCGCCATCAAACGGTAAAGCCGGCAAATTCCTTGATGAAGAACGAAGGCTAGGAGACTACCCATTTCATGGACCGGTTGGCTACTTGGAGGTTTGTAACAGATATGCCTTTTTTTCTAAATTTAGTTTCTATAACGTTTATATATTATATTATTTATTATTTCATACGTGTGATTTCATCCATAGCGTTCATATGTTTCGAACTTTATTAGAATATTGCATCAGTTTGCATCAGTCTACTATTTGTTTCTTCTTTACCTTCATAGTATAAGACTGCCTTTAATTGTGCGTTCGATTAGTTTAATAGCTCTTTTCCGGTATGCACGACACGAGTGGGTCCGACTTGTAGTTGTGTGAGAATATGTAATTTTTTCTCTCTAAAGATCATTTGTGTTCAGGTATGCTAACAATGCTTGATCGTAGAGATGGTCAACTACGAAATGGAAGTTCATTGTTTTCAATGAAGTTTCTCGCAGATGGAGGGGAAATCATGTTTGCTGCAATTCGGGTACAATTCTATGCTTCATCGGATCTTGGAGACGCAGTTCAGTGAGCTCGAAGCAAACGCGATAGAAGTCAATAACCGCAATTTACATATGCTCGCACGCATCTCGTCAAATAATCGACTATTCGTACCATTCGAGCGCATTCATTTGTCGCGGACTGTGCACCGGTAGCATGTGAAACATCTAATTTATTGTTGTGCATGTTAGATAAATATGAGTGTTACAATTTTTCTCTCGTACCTTTCCCCTGTTAAACAACACTTTCTATGCGTCTTGCATATTTCTTTGGATTGTTTGTATCGTAAATGGGAAGTATTGTGTAGTAGGTAGCATCACTAATGGATTTAGTTAAAACATATAATTAAATTTTGCTCGCCCGCCAAATCATTTTTAGTTTGGTTTAATNTCGAACTTTATTAGAATATTGCATCAGTTTGCATCAGTCTACTATTTGTTTCTTCTTTACCTTCATAGTATAAGACTGCATTTAATTGTGCGATCGATTAGTTTAATAGCTCTTTTCCGGTATGCACGACGTGAGTGGGTCCGACATGTAGTTGTGTGAGAATATGTGATTTTTTCTCTCTAAAGATCATTTGTGTTCAGGTATGCTAACAATGCTTGATCGTAGAGATGGTCAACTACGAAATGGAAGTTCATTGTTTTCAATGAAGTTTCTCGCAGATGGAGGGGAAATCATGTTTGCTGCAATTCGGGTACAATTCTATGCTTCATCGGATCTTGGAGACGCAGTTCAGTGAGCTCGAAGCAAACGCGATAGAAGTCAATAACCGCAATTTACATAAGCTCGCACGCATCTCGTCAAATAATCGACTATTCGTACCATTCGAGCGCATTCATTTGTCGCGGACTGTGCACCGGTAGCATGTGAAACATCTAATTTATTGTTGTGCATGTTAGATAAATATGAGTGTTACAATTTTTCTCTCGTACCTTTCCCCTGTTAAACAACACTTTCTATGTGTCTTGCATATTTCTTTAGATTGTTTGTATCGTAAATGGGAAGTATTGTGTAGTAGGTAGCATCACTAATGGATTTAGTTAAAACATATAATTAAATTTTTAGTTTGGTTTAATATCAACCTTTGTTATATTGTTTTTCCCCGAGCATAATTGAAAATTAAATGGTTTTAGTTGTTTAATGCTGAAGTTGACCAACATTGGCTGATTTACATTTCTAGCGGCCCTAAGCGGACGTGTGGGACCATAAGCGGGAAAGTAAACGGAATTGTAAAATGTTTGGATAGGGAAAATAATTCTGGTTCTATACATTTGGGGCTGCAGAGCCCCCTGCGACCGCTTAACCCGCGTACCGTTAAATCCACCACTGTTGACAAATTCATTTTATAAAGCTATATTTGTATTTTGTATTTGTATATTTGATTTTATTTTATTTTTATCGCCATTATAACAATTAATACAATTAAAAAAATCTACTTTTATTCTGCTATTTTTAGCTGAAATATAAACGTCGCGTCTACAAGATGCTCAATCTAGATGAACGTCAACTGAAAGCTTTGCACACTCGTGCGAATTTGCGACGTTTCATCGAATGCATCAATAGTGGCCAGGTGGAAAAAATCGCCAAGATGTGTGCCAAAGGATTGGATCCTAACTTCCACTGTCAAGAAACGGGTGAAACGCCACTTACCATTGCTACTAGCTCGAAAAAACCGAACAAGCTGTTAATCGCCCTCGTGAACGGCGGAGCTCTTCTCGATTATCGAACCCGTGACGGAGCCACCGCACTTCATCGAGCTGTTGAACGTGATAGCCTAGAAGCAGTCAGGTAAGATAAGAATTATATTGATGTATTTAATCACTGTACGGTGTAGTACAACTATATAGTCTTGTGACACTTCATTGTTATTTTGCTAAGAATATTTTTCTAATTTTGATTGTTACGGTTAGTGAGTCGTTTATTATGTTTTATTATATTGCAACGACGAGGTGATTTACGTTAGGTCATTTCATTTTTCATTTGAAGTATTAATTAAACATGAAATAAATATCCTAGCTAAAGGAATCTAATTCTTTACGTATTAGATAAAGTCTACATTCGTTTAACACTAAACTTATAAAGAGTTTCTGTCGTTTTTTTTTATTGGTGATTACTTTAGTCAAAATTTATCTATTTGAACTGTAACAGCAATCCATCAACTTCGTTAAAATTCCTTAGACTTGAAAACTAATTGTAATTAAAATAAAGTGTATCAGTCAAAATGAATGGAACGGTAGTTCTAGAATGATAACCGATTAGAATTACAACCGATAGTTGTAAGTTTAAATGTGTATAAAAGTGTAATCGTAATTTGTTTCATTTTAGCACACTTCTGGAATTAGGCGCATCACCAAACTATCGTGATACGAAAGGTCTAACTCCTGTGTACTTGTCAGTAACACGGAAAACGGACCCCAAAATCAGTGAAGTACTCTTACACGACCATGCCACACTCGGCATTCAGGACAGCCAAGGTTGGCAGGAAGTGCATCAGGTATGATAATCGTTAGGTCTACAAATAAACTGCATTACACGTTTTTATCCAAACAAATGCTATCGAAACAAACGGATGACGGTAGCATTTTATTGTAGTCCGGGTCTGTAATTTTGTAATGTGTAATAGTGTTTTAAAAAATTTATTTTAACTGATTTGCTGGTGGTTGGGTATAAAGGATTCTTGTTTAGAAACTGAAGAGGAACACAAACTAAAATAAAGAAATCATTTTTCTTTTAAATTTGATGTATTTGAAATTCAATTCGTCTAATAATGGGACATACAAATTTAGCACCAGCATTTTATCAAACTGAAAATTTCCGTAATTTAAAAGTTTAGGTGCACTCTTGTATTTGCAAATATGTTAATTTTAAAAAGATACAAGTTTTGTTTTCTTTTCTGAACAAAAGAATCCCCAACAGAAATGTTCGAGCCATCGATTACTTTTTAGAGAAGATCGATTTATACAAAGATTCAGAAATTTAGAAAATTCTTTAAAATTTTAATTTTCACGCAATATGTTTTTTAATTTTTCTAATGAAACTCTGTTATTCTCTTTTCTTTCTCTTTCCTATATCTTTCATTTCTCTGATGTTTTGAATATATGCTCTTTTAATATCACAATACACTCTACACTACAACTTCATACTATTTGAATCTGTAATCAAACATTATTGTGAAAAATACTTTATACAATAATGTTACCACTATCCACTAAACGTAATTTTAATATTATTATATAAAACAACACGATCAACACACATCACTCTTTCACCGAATTTCCTCCTTTGTTACGTTTGGGATGCCAAATCTTTTGCCATTGAAATATCTTTGCACAACACCACGACCTTTGCCACTTACCTTCTAATGACTATGGCGCGTGTGATGTGCGCATGCGTGAGAGTAGGCTTGTCGGAACGGGTTAGTTCATCATTTAGAGCATTTATTGTTCTACGGTGCGGATATGGATGGTCAAAACGCTTCCGGCAATACGCCGCTGCATGTTTGCGCTGTTAACAATCAGGAGGCTTGCGCTAGAATGCTACTATTTCGTGGTGCCAACAGAGGCGCATTAAACTATGCCAACCAGACACCGTACCAGGTATACTATTACTTTTTATCATTAAAATAGCTTTTCCATATTGTTTAAGTTGAGTTACATGATAAAAGTAGAACAAATGATAATGCAAGTCACATCGATTAGTACATTAAAAAGTAAAGTTTATTGCATGTTTCGTTGAGAAAAGTAAACTATTGTTTAAATAGGAATATGATACATTTGATAATGTTATGATATACATAAAAGTGTTACTTCATCGATGTCACTGTGTTCTTATTAGATGTTAAACATATTGTAGTGGAATGTTCTTCTTTTTATTTTGTTTGATTGATATAAAAGTGTCAAATGCAGCGTTGCATTCTTATTAACTCTTAAATTCAATTTGAAAAACAACAGTTTATTGTACATATTCTATCATATGTTATAGTTAGCCTTTGATAGTGTTTAGTGTGCTTATGATTTGGAATAGAGTTTGGTTTTAATTATTTGCTGCATACAGTTACATCTCTTTCATTTCATTTCAGTGCATGGTTTTCTTTAAATTGACTAACTGATCGTTTTTCTGTGTTGTATCCCGTTAAATTCCTCAGGTCGCTGTTATTGCCGGTAATCTCGAACTGGCTGAGATGATCCAAAATTATAAAAACGAGGATATTGGTAAGTAGCACAACAACGAGTTCAATTGTACGAGAAGTAATAAAAAAGGATACATTTTTTCATCGGTGTCGTGAAATAAAAATGAACATACATGCGATACCAAATAAAAATGGTATATTCCGCGCAGTAACTGGGAAATAAAACATTGCAAATTACACTCGTGAACATTCCTTCCATGTATGTTCCAACGCATGTATTTCGCTGTAAAATACATCTGTTAGCGGCTTTCTTGGTTTCCAAAGTTGTCATATTACGCACACTGCGCACTGTAATTTCTCATACTAAGTGCAAATTATTAGTTTATTTCATTTCATCGAATGAAGTTGTATTTTCGACTTAACTTATTCTTCTTCATTAGGCACTATGATAGTACTTGTTTCTTGTTTTGCTCGAACTCTTACTCGCTCTTTTCGTTATCATCATTATCATCATCAGCATCGCCATATATATCATCATGATTGCTGCTTTGGGTTTATATTACGTATTTACCGTTTCTAGATTTTTGTTTTCTAGAATCATCATCTGTTTATGAATTGATAACCTCTGGTGAAAGTATTTTTGTCAGATAGTAAAGTTAAATAATGTTTTTGACATACATCTAGTTACTAAAATAAAAAAAAAATGTTCTTATTAACTACTTGCCTCATAATTATTGACCAATCAATTGATGAAGACACTTTCAGTACGTGAAAAAAAGTAACTAAATATTATTTGTTGGATTCAACTAAAACAATTTTATTGGTTTTGATGTTTTGAATTTACAAAATCTATTCGTCCAATTGATCCTTTGGCATTTGGGTTCCGTATATTTTGACCTATTTTTGCTACAATCGCAATTACCACTCAAAAATCGTTATGATACCGATTTGAATAGCCTTATGTATTATCTTTATAATCATCACTGAGCTTGCTGTNGATGTTTTGAATTTACAAAATCTATTCGTCCAATTGATCCTTTGGCATTTGGGTTCCGTATATTTTGACCTATTTTTGCTACAATCGCAATTACCACTCAAAAATCGTTATGATACCGATTTGAATAGCCTTATGTATTATCTTTATAATCATCACTGAGCTTGCTGTTCTGTTTCTTGTTTAGCTTGCAAGCGTTGCTTAGTTTATTTTTTCGATAAAACGATATATGCAACAATAATACAATAAACCTTCCGCACTCATATCATTCTGTTTTCTTGTTATGTGTATGTTATTTTGATTAGTCTTTCTTGTTGATGTGCTAGTGTGTTTAGAATATTCTGTATAGACTGAAAGCTAGAATGTTTTCAACGTTGTTCCACTCTTACATCAAAATGCCTATATAGTTTTTGATGGAAGGCTATCTTGTTAAACTTTTAAGGTAAATCAAAAAATTATATATATACATATTGATGTTGTCCAGATCCATGATTCTATGTATTCTTTTCCTCTGATTAAATCATTATCGACACATCGAAAATCCACCTGCTTGGATAAAAGGACTTTTAATTTTTTCTAAAGATTTGAAAGGGGTTAGTTTTCACTTTAAAATTTTACTTTTAGCTACTGTTGCGTAATTATTTAATAGTTTTTGCGATTTGAGATAATTAAAATGACTATTTCGAAGTCTTAACGACAATAATGTCATCTCAAATTTTAATGTTTCGTCTTTGTCTCTGTTTGCTTGGCAAATTCGTTTTGAATGGAACGTATTTGTACACAATCGTACAAAAATTTGTAATCATATCGTTCCATTACAGGGTATAAAAAGTCATTTGTGAATGTCAATTGTCGTTTCGTTAAAGCGTTAATTAAGTAACACTAAATGACCCTTTTCTCATCATTTTGTAGTACCAAAAACAAGCCTTCGGGTTGCCGGCATAATTATTGTCTATGCATAGCTTCGTACGCATGGGCAAGTGCGACTTGACGTAGATTTGGTTAAAGGCTGATCTGATGGCAATAAATTAATCGGGTAAATTGATACAAATAAAAAACATAGATTTTTTTAAATAAAATGGTAAAAGATACATTTTACAATAATTCCATCCCATTTACGCTATAATCCGAGGTACACGGATTCCGTCCGCGTAAGTTGTTGAAGAATGTGCTATATTGTTAACTCACTTAAGATCCATTCAAGTTTTTGCTGCCGGTGAGCTCTCATATGATAAGATACTTGACACTCAAGAGAATATTGAACCTCCTTAAGCCACAGTAAATAAATCCCGTTCTTTCCAGTAGCAAAGAATTAAATTGTATCCCATGCGCGCACAAAAGCATAGAGATTATTATCCTACTTATTAAATAAATGACTGTTGCGTCGATCAACTTCGTGATGTTGATTTGCTAATTTTAATTAAGTGTTATGAATCATAAAACATGCAACTACTGCGCCTATATCTATTCGATTATATTTTTTGTATAATAATCAATTGAACTCATTGAACTCTCAAATTACAACTGTTGTGGTAAGTTGAGTTGCATTTTTGTGTAATTTTAATCGTGCTTGAAACAGATTGCCTTCTGTTCCCCACATTCATCCAAATTGTTGCCAGTAATCAGAAGACTGAAACACTCTTTCACTCATCATGGAATTAGAGAATTCACTATACAGCACCTTAAGATAATGAATAATTGTAAAATATTAGCTTTTTGTTTTTTTGAGCCATTTTTGTTGCCTGTAGCAAATAATAAAAAAAACCCTTACCGTCATATCAGCAAAGCAAAATAAATGTTTATCTTCGGAGCATTTAAACCAATCGTAACGAAAAACATCGTTGCCCAAGCCAATCATGATGGTGGTGATACTGTAGCTGCAAATTTAAGAATGTAATGTTTTGGAGCATCATAAGAAACCTGTGCGATTAATGTATGATGCATTCGCCGCAACAAATCCTATCAATTCACTTTTACTCGCAGTCCCATTCCGTGGACCACCACGGTACAATCCTAGACGTCGATCAGGGTTAGGCTGGGGATCGACTCTATCTCGCATATATGGCGGACCACCGTCCCCCTGTCCGTCCGAGCATCCATTCAGTTCCGCTAGTTCCAGCCTGTCTGAAGGTTCCAGCCATCGAAGCCATGAAGATGACATCAGTATAGTAACAGGTAAAATTTTAGTATTAATCAGGTTTCTTGTAGAATTCTGCAAATCTTCCATTCAGAATTCGGTAAAAAAAAATGGGAGAAAGTGCAGTTTTTTTTAAATCGTGCAGTGAACATTTATTGCAAAATTGCATAACCGCTTTTCGTATGGATGACTTCTATGGGCCAAGTGGCAGGTGAGATAGTATCGTCACTTTCAACAGACGTACGTCTTTAAATAGTTGTGTGCTCTATAAAACGGAAAAGAGTTCGTTAACTGTTTAAGCAATATTATTAATGTGTACTCTTTACATACACATATTTTTTCTACGTGCGTTGCCCTTTTTCTTATATGTTCTCTTTTCTATCAATGTTTGTTAATGTTGCATGAAGTGTTTTTAGGTGGACTTTTATTTATAGCATATTTTTAACAACACATTTAGCATAACTAGTTACATTTATTTTAAACTTATTTTTGCCTTTTAAAATAACCGTTTTGATGAATTTTTAAAACATACTATACATTGCCTGTAATAGCCTGTTAACAAAAACAAAACATTTTTGGAAGTCGTTCTCGAGCAATTTTTTAAAATGAATATTGCATCTCAAATTTTCATATTTTATTTTCATCGTCACCAACATGCATCAACATAACTTGGAGCCAAGCACACGACTAGAATCTTGTTACAAGATTTGTTTTTCATATTTATTTTTAAATAATGATAAGATGCAGTAAACTCTGGTGGTCACTCACGTCTTCCAAAAGTTATTCATTATTTTATATTTTCTAACATTTTGTTTCATTTCGCACATGNAAAAAAAAATGGGAGAAAGTGCAGTTTTTTTAAAATCGTGCAGTGAACATTTATTGCAAAATTGCATAACCGCTTTTCGTATGGATGACTTCTATGGGCCAAGTGGCAGGTGAGATAGTATCGTCACTTTCAACAGACGTACGTCTTTAAATAGTTGTGTGCTCTATAAAACGGAAAAGAGTTCGTTAACTGTTAAAGCAATATTATTAATGTGTACTCTCTACATACACATATTTTTTCTACGTGCGTTGCCCTTTTTCTTATATGTTCTCTTTTCTATCAATGTTTGTTAATGTTGCATGAAGTGTTTTTAGGTGGACTTTTATTTATAGCATATTTTTAACAACACATTTAGCATAACTAGTTACATTTATTTTAAACTTATTTTTGCCTTTTAAAATAACCGTTTTGATGAATTTTTAAAACATACTATACATTGCCTGTAATAGCCTGTTAACAAAAACAAAACATTTTTGGAAGTCGTTCTCGAGCAATTTTTTAAAATGAATATTGCATCTCAAATTTTCATATTTTATTTTCATCGTCACCAACATGCATCAACATAACTTGGAGCCAAGCACACGACTAGAATCTTGTTACAAGATTTGTTTTTCATATTTATTTTTAAATAATGATAAGATGCAGTAAACTCTGGTGGTCACTCACGTCTTCCAAAAGTTATTCATTATTTTATATTTTCTAACATTTTGTTTCATTTCGCACATGTTTTCAATCTACAGATAAAAGCCTTGGTGACACAAGTGATATAATCAGTGACTCGTCCGGCGTTGGAACGAATTCGGACAGCGCTGCTTGTTCGATTGGACATCCAAGTACAACTGTTGTTTGCATGGAAGGTTACGATACGGGACTTTCAGGGCACATACATATACAACCCGGCGATGTAATAGAGGTGGTTGGTTCAACGGATTGTGGTTTACTGGAAGGTTTCGTACGTGGTACGAATAAGACGGGTTTCTTTCCGGCCAGTTGTGTACAAGAGGTGCAGTTCCGTCAAAAGAGTATTATAAACGTTTCCACCTCAACACCTCACCATCACTATCTGATAAACACGAGCAGCAACGAAATAGTCAGTCATGATCTACAGCAACAGTTGCAGCAGCAACAACAGCTGCAACTGCAACAACAGCCATCTTCCCTAGATCAACAACAGATTCCCCAACAACAACAACAACAACAATACAACAGCCAAACAGCTCCCAGGGTGAAGAAATCGTAAGCACGACTTATAAAGTTACTTGTAATTGATATGTAGTTCAATAGTTTAATGTTGTTCCTGGATTACAGCATCATTGGAGAACCACGGACGGTAGTGCTACATCGTGCCAAACGAGGATTCGGGTTTATTCTCCGTGGAGCAAAAGCTTCCTCTCCTCTAATGCAGCTTAAACCATCGCCACGATGTCCTGCATTGCAATATTTAGATGATGTAGATCCAGGTGGTGTGGCGGATATGGCTGGATTAAAACCGGGAGACTTTTTGCTAGCCGTAAGTTTTTTTTTATCATCGCGATCAAAAGTAAAACCAGCTATGGTATATATGTACATATTATTTTATCACTTTAATGCAGATAAACAGTGAAGATGTTACCTGCGCATCGCATGAACATGTGGTTGATTTGATTCGCAACTCAGGTTCGCTGGTATCAATGACGGTTGTAACTCTGTCGCAAAATTTCATAAATTCTATGATGCTTGAAGCATCCGAAATTGGAAGTCAACATTCCTCGGGATCAGGAATGAGTACACCAATATCATCTCGACAGTGTTCCACGTTGCCCCGGCGCATGAATGGTGGTCCACCGGGGAGCAACTGCAAACAACCTGCACCGATGCCTCCACGCCGTGATCCAAAGACTACACTAAGTGTTGGACGTGCACGAGCAAAGTCAATGGTTGCCGGGCTGGAGGGTGGTGGCGAAAAAAGCGTAGATGACGAAGATCTTTTGAATGCTACTAAATCTACTTCCGCAGAATCGATACACCAGGCACAGACTCAACTATTGCAGGCGCAACAGTGTCATTCGGCGATCGGGACCCCCACACAAACAGGACCCGGCACGCCCATCCAACCGCGTACAGCTAGCATCAAATCACGACCAACGTCTAGTCGAATAACTGCTGCCGAATTAGAGGAATTATTCCAGCGTCAACAAGGGGCTGATGCAAACCGCTGCTCCATGCTTATGTCGAGCTCTAGGTTCCAATCGACCGGATTTGATAGTGGTGCTGGTACACCACCTATTTCACCTCAGAAGGGACCGATCGTATATGCGAGCGTTGCCGAAATGAAGCGCAAAAAGTCATCGAAAGTAGGAATGGGTACGCTGAAGGGGCGCCCGATACCGATACCACAAGTCGGGTCTGATCTGAAGCGAACATTTCACAGTACGCCGGATCTAGCTTCAATGTCATCGTCCAACCAGAATGGTGGAACTTCGTCATCTTTGCTATATGGAAGCAGCTCTGGAACAGGATCACAGTTAGCAATCAATGCTAACGGATGGTATAACACCGTTGGTCACAAGGGACACCGATCTCAGGACGATATGTATAGTCTACACATGTCCCTGCAAAGACTGAATCTTCCCCCNCAACAAGGGGCTGATGCAAACCGCTGCTCCATGCTTATGTCGAGCTCTAGGTTCCAATCGACCGGATTTGATAGTGGTGCTGGTACACCACCTATTTCACCTCAGAAGGGACCGATCGTATATGCGAGCGTTGCCGAAATGAAGCGCAAAAAGTCATCGAAAGTAGGAATGGGTACGCTAAAGGGGCGACCGATACCGATACCACAAGTCGGGTCTGATCTGAAGCGAACATTTCACAGTACGCCGGATCTAGCTTCAATGTCATCGTCCAACCAGAATGGTGGAACTTCGTCATCTTTGCTATATGGAAGCAGCTCTGGAACAGGATCACAGTTAGCAATCAATGCTAACGGATGGTATAACACCGTTGGTCACAAGGGACACCGATCTCAGGACGATATGTATAGTCTACACATGTCCCTGCAAAGACTGAATCTTCCCCCGCCAAATCATCCGCCTCCACCCCCACCCGTTGGACAGGTTGTAAAGGTGGATGTTTCGCGAGGCTCAGAGTACGAGTGTCTTACCGCCTTGCGGAAACACATAGCACAGAAAGCCAAAGTTCAATCTCAAGTACAGGAGGCAGAAATTATGTCTAGCTTCAAACCCGCCTCGAATGCAAAACTATATGCGTCCCCGCAGGACATTCGCAACGTTGGTTACCGTACAGTAAACGTGACGGGAGCTAATCCTTCGCCATCGCTCACAGCTTCGACGTCGGCTGCAGCTGCCGGCAACAACATTGCCTCTACTTGTAGTAACAATGGAAGCAACATTAACTCTAACGTTGAGGTAAAAATGTGGCAAAAATGAAATGTATTTCAATTGTTGTACATAAAATGTATTTCATCATTTATTTGTTTTTATAGCTCTGCAAAACGGCTTCGCTTAGGTCAAACACTAGTTCGACGATCAGCATAAATTCTAGCAATGTGACTGGTAGCGTTAATAACGTCACAACAGTGACGATAACTGGCAGTGGAGGTGGAAACGCAATAGCTAGTAGTGTATCATCAAATCAGTACGCTCAACCCGGTCGTCCAGGTGCTGAAACTCAGCAGCAAGTGGCCCAACCTCAAGCACTTTACAAATCCCCACCTAATAATGCACCGCCACTTCCGGAACCAGATTATAGTTTGAGTGAGTCCGATCCGGATGAAGACAATTCAGTACGTTTAGTGCGAACGCATATGAAAACGAATGGAGACTTGAAAGCAACGCAAAATCCGGGAATGGCAGCCGAAACCAGTGGCAACAGTAACACTAGGTAAGTGTAAACTTTTATTAGAGAAATACATATTTTTGAACAAAATTTATTGTAAATGACAAAAACTGCGTATTTGAGGCTATAACAGTTTGCTGGGCGTTAATTGTTAGAGAAAAGAAAAAAATGTAAATTTGTACGGCGACCAAAAACAGAACAGAATATTGATAGATGGAATATTTATCATTTATACATTTTTTTACAGTGGTAGCTCGACTGGCTCCAGCTCAATGCCTCATTCATTCTCGGTGGAAGAAATACAGAAGATTCGCACGAAGCTAAAATCTTCTAAATCATACCCGAACGATTTCTTGCGACAACAAAACAGTCAGCAACCTCTTCCTGGCGTTGACCACGGTGGACCACACGAGGAAGGTGACAATTCGTCATCTGGTGTAAGCAGTGATCAAGAAGTAACGATCACGTGTAACGATACAATGAAGCAAACAAAACCTTCATTCCCCAAACAGCCAACTGGTACAACTTCTCTAAAAACCAATGTCAGCAACTCCTGCACCCTGCCCACCATTGGAACAGGAGCTTCCGGTTTGAGCGAACCGAAAAAGGTAACCTTACAATTAGGTGCTGCAGTGGACACAAAGTTGAAACAGACCAACAGTGCTCCTGAACGAAGAAGTGATGCAGAGGATAATGATGATGCTGATCAAGATGGTAATGATAGTCCTAGCCCACCAGCGACTGGATTTCAACGGCATAATTCACTCACACGAAAGCAGGCGGCCACATTAGCAGCAAGCCGTGCAAAGGCAAATCAACAAAACCTACAACAACGGCATGCGGTTACTTTGGCTACCCTGCCGCCACCAATCGAGGCCGCCGACTCCGACGAAGCTGATTCGTGGTCACATACGCTTCACAATTCTGGTGGTAATAGTGCTACACAGTTGGTGGAAAGTGCCGGAATGGTAGTGTTAGCACCACCACCAGAGTTTAGCGATTCAACCGTAAGCCATATTGTACCATCTTCGGCAAGCTCAGGTGGTGTTAGCATAAGCGTGCAAGGACACCATTCGCATCAACATACACATCAGCACCATCAGCATCAGCATGTCCATCATCATCATCAGCATACGGGTGGTGGATCTCTTGTGCTCGGCGGTCACAATCCAAATTGCAAGCGGGTTCGTATCGTTGGAGCCGTGCCGAAGGTTAATCGCATGAACAGTCAGTAAAAAATAATACTTGTCTGTATCAACACTCCTAGTTGAGTATAGGAAAAACAAACCGAGAATCAATATCGGTAATGTATNGCACCCTGCCCACCATTGGAACAGGAGCTTCCGGTTTGAGCGAACCGAAAAAGGTAACCTTACAATTAGGTGCTGCAATGGACACAAAGTTGAAACAGACCAACAGTGCTCCTGAACGAAGAAGTGATGCAGAGGATAATGATGATGCTGATCAAGATGGTAATGATAGTCCTAGCCCACCAGCGACTGGATTTCAACGGCATAATTCACTCACACGGAAGCAGGCGGCCACATTAGCAGCAAGTCGTGCAAAGGCAAATCAACAAAACCTACAACAACGGCATGCGGTTACTTTGGCTACCCTGCCGCCACCAATCGAGGCCGCCGACTCCGACGAAGCTGATTCGTGGTCACATACGCTTCACAATTCTGGTGGTAATAGTGCTACACAGTTGGTGGAAAGTGCCGGAATGGTAGTGTTAGCACCACCACCAGAGTTTAGCGATTCAACCGTAAGCCATATTGTACCATCTTCGGCAAGCTCAGGTGGTGTTAGCATAAGCGTGCAAGGACACCATTCGCATCAACATACACATCAGCACCATCAGCATCAGCATGTCCATCATCATCATCAGCATACGGGTGGTGGATCTCTTGTGCTCGGCGGTCACAATCCAAATTGCAAGCGGGTTCGTATCGTTGGAGCCGTGCCGAAGGTTAATCGCATGAACAGTCAGTAAAAAATAATACTTGTCTGTATCAACACTCCTAGTTGAGTATAGGAAAAACAAACCGAGAATCAATATCGGTAATGTATTTATGCAAACTGTAAAAAACAAAATAACACATGTTTACTCAACTTTATCGGCATGGTTGCACTGGGAACTAGTGTTTATTGATAGTTATAATTCATCAAAAAATTCTTTTAACTCATTCCTTTTCCATAGATGTGAACTATTAAGGAATGGTGTTGAGATTAGTTTTTGTCTTGCAGTTATTCTGATTTTAACAGGTTTAATCAACCATTGACGTAATGTTTAAGTTTAAGAATTGGAATGGAAAATCCCTTTAGTTGCGCGCGGTTTGATTTTAATCAATTATTCATTCTTTGATTGCAGTTTTGTGGCGTAGAAAAAACACTGAAATCAACTTTCCTGCGTCATATTCCACTCATTAATTACATTAATTAACAAAGTCAAAAACATACATCTAGGCGATGAACACAGTTGCTTAGTGAACAGAGAGTATTGATGATCGCACAGATGTATGTACCTATTGTCACATTTAAAGATTTGATTATTGCAATCGTACCGCGTGCGAGCTGTGGGTGCTTTTTTTTCTCCACAAACAGTAAGTTAAATTAAAACCTTAGGGAAAAATAGTCATTTCATTATAAGTGTGTGATTCATGTTGGTAGTAGTTTGTTGCGTAGAGAATAATTGGAGAATGATTCGAGAAACTTGTAATACACTTTTATATCACAATCCAAAGACATTTTGTCTCCTTGTGATAGGTTAGAAACAACAGTAGTACATACATATTGATAAACAATACACGAAAATACATAAAAAACAATCTTTTGTCAGGTGTACAATATTTAGCACTTAGTATTCGACAATTTATTTTAAATTTCAGAAAACTTTGCACCTTGCCTTTAAAATTTAGGTTTTGTAAACACTTCTGAATACCATTCAATAGTACTGAAACAATCAGAACCTGTTTTAATGAATCATAACGTATATTTTAATTAAGAAATAGTTGATGGCAAGAAATTCTTTTTGCACTCTAGGAGATAAAACTAGAGTAATTAGAAGTAAGCGAAGCCAGATTTGTCTACAAGTATAATGGTTGACGTGCAGTCAACAAAATAGCAATGTGACATGAACGTAGATAAGTTAACACACAAAAGCCAGCACTATATCGTGTGTTATACTTACGAGCAACTCTTGATAGCACTACAGGTACATACGATGAGCATTTACAACAACAACAAAAACAGGAGATAATGCAGTTTAGTGAATATTGAAACAATTCTCATCATATTATGCACGTTTGTGGCAAGTATTGGTTTGATGTGAAAATGCACATGCGTCGCTGTAAAGCATTTTGGTTGTAGATAGTTGCGCATAATCCATCTCATCGATTATTAACTCATCGAATGAGCCATCCAGCATTGGAACCACGAAAAAAGAAACGTTTAAGTCTAGTAAATACAAGTGTAGGGTTTGTATTAAACTATACTAACACAAAGCATAAAAGAAGAAACTAGTATCCGCACATCATTAAGGCCAAATGCATACTACAACAGCTAAGCAGTAAAATAAAGCAACATGGAAGTAGTGCTGGACAGAAAGTCACATTGAGATACAAACTAAAGCGTTGACGTACTCTGTTTTATAAAAGCTATGACAAAGGTGTTTTCGAACTAGGGCAAACAAGGATGCATTCAATCTTTTTTAAAACAGTAATACATGCATCTATTTTAACACGAACGAACCAAATCGACCGTATATATATAACATGGGTGAGATAGCGTAGTGGGTGTGTGCATACTAAGCATAATTGTCATCCCATTTTCGATCTATCATTCTAACGCATACGCCATTCGCCATTTGCAAATGAATCGCTAGCTGTAGCCTACCGTATCCAAAAGCCGCGAATGAATTTTACATTAACAAATGAAAGGAACAACAAACACACATTTACTTAAATGGTACATAGAAACACTAATTATATTCCATTTGGTTTTCGATTTTACCCCTATACCAGATCCAGCAACATACTTCAACTGTGCGCTCGAATGAAACGTAACAAGTGTAATGCAGTAGTTTAAAAAAATCGAATAGCAATAGCAACGAAATATTCATAGACACAAAGTATAATGATAACGATAGCGAAAACGAAAAACAAATGGTTTGCACTGCAGTGAATTCCGTCGTAGCAAATATTTGCCCTCATAAATTCAATCCAATGTGAAAAATGGCGAGCAATAGAGCAAAAATTTTAAAGAAATGCGTTTCTCCGCATTTCAAATAGTAAAACAATCATCATAAACTTTTTGATCCCGATGAGTTGCAGTTGAAAAAAACCTGCAGGGATCAAATACATATATACATATATGCGTTTGCATTTCGGATAGTTCCAAAGAAGAGAAAACCATCATAACCACAACATGACGGAGCTGGTAGGAAAATAAACAACAGCATTAACACGCGCTCAGATCCACCAATTAGAGTCCACTAAATATTGCATTGTGCGAATTACGATTCACTCAAATCCCATGAAAGACAACACATTACACGGTGAAGCAAAAAACAAAAATCACATAAACACATTCAACAAGGGATATGTCAATAAACTATTGAATATTCTCCCCACATTAGTATGATATTGAAATAAAAATATTGATACATAATAAATGCACAACGACGCATGAGTCGCCATTTCAACGTCCGAAATATTGAGCGGATATGTAAAGTTGACAGTTAAGATTGCAGCTGTAAAGAGTTTATTTGAAACTTATCAGACACACCGCACCGTGTACGGACACACAATAATATTCCTCATTTATGTATGTTCACTATGGCGGAATGAAGATATTACATATGTAAAAAAAAAATTTTACATGTTGCTTTATTTATGTGATCACATAGCTTAAAACATAGAAAATATGAATGTACGAGTTTCGGAACGTACTTCGAATGTTTCGCACCTAGATTCTTCTTTGGATACGTATTTTCAAGCCACCTTTCGTGCGCATTACCAAGTCACCGTAAAGTACCAGATCCTCGCGCCGCTGTACCGCTTCAATTCTATAGTTTCTCACCACCGCCGATATCACTGCCTTCTCTTCCAGTGCACCAAACTTCTGTCCAATGCAGTTTCGTGGACCAGCACTGAATGGGATGTACGAGTAGGGATGTCGATTGGCGCTATTCTCGGGCAAGAAGCGATCCGGGTTAAACTTCTCCGGATTGGGAAAGTACTGTGGATCGCGGTGCAACTGATACAGCATGATCACGGCATTCGTGCCACTCGGAATGTGATGACCCTCGATGTCCACGCTTGTTGCGAGTGTGCGTGACAGCATTGGGATGCTAGGAAATAACCGTAGGCTCTCTTTTAAGCAGCATTCCAGATAGCGCATCTCTCCGAGCTCCGCCATTGTTGGATGTCGGTCTCTATCCCCACCCATGATGCCATCAATCTCGTGGAAGACACGCTCCTGTACGGTTGGTTCTGTGCCCAACAGGTACAGTATCCAAGCGAGCGCGGTCGCAGTCGTATCGTGTCCTCCTAAAATGAACGTATCGACCTCTTCGCGAATGTCTGCATCAGAGAGTATCTTGCCATCTTCCGAAAGCTCCAGCAAAAGATCCAGGAAAGCGAGCTGTTTCCGTTGGCCAGTTGCTTCATCGTTGTCTGTTTGCACGGACGATACGGACTCTGATGATTTTGTTTGCTTTCGCTGTTGATACATTTCCCGTCGTTTGTTGATCATGCTGTATGCAAAGTTGTGCAGTATCTTCAAACAATGCTCATGTTCATTGTGCGCTTTGGTAAATTGGAAAATAAAATCTGGACGCAACCAAAACTTCTGCAAGCGCTCTAGGATGATTTCTGATATCCTGAAAACATATAACCGAATTAAAGTTTCACAACAGTACGATGATTTCAGAGCTACAATTTGCTAGTGTTATACTTCTCATGAGCCTTTACGTATTCGGAATCGGATTTCTCCAATGCGTGGATAGGATACCCCATAGCCGTTTCTAATTAAATAATAAGTTAGAAAAAAACACTATCAGTGGAGCTCGATACAAACAAAGTTTGTTTAAATATTGTTGAGGTGAATCGAATTTCGATTGAACTAGATTAAGAGTGGTAGTTAATACTTATCATACCGCAGATAATATCTAGCGACGTCAACGTAGCATATATCGTGCAATCGAAACCGTCCGTGTTGTTGAGTTGCTTCTCCAGTTGTCGTACCAGCACAAAGCTCTGTTTGTTAAAAACCTCGACAAAGTTGGCCAGTATTTTGAAATGGAAGGTTGGCGTTAACATTTTACGGCGTTGGTGCCATTTTGCAGCGTGGCTCGTTAGCAGGCCCGTACCGATCCATGGTTTGAGCAGATCATAGTCACGACCTTTCTCGATGTTCTTGGAGCTAGAGAGAATTTTCTACTAACAGCAAAATATAGTGCAATTTACACACAGTTCTTTTCAGAAGCTGGTAAACATGAACTGAAGTAATAGTCCTTCATACCTCAGCCGCAGTTGCTTTGGAGATCAGCACATATGGTTTTAATCCAGCCCAGACCCGGTTGAATCCTTGACGTCGTCCATACAGCAACCTTGCTCCATTGATCGTACTAAACATTTCTGTGAAGAATAAGTTAAAACAAAATGCAAAGCTTGTATCATTCCGCGTCATGGCTATGGACGAACCCAACATGTTTGTGTGCATCCAGCCAACGAAAAATATTTTTAGAATTTGTTTTTAAGAATGCAGATGCAAAACATAAGTTTGAAGGTGTTGGATTTGGATTCAACAACTTTTATTACGGCTGTACGCCTCACCGGTCCGGAGTCTGAGAGATTGATCGCTCGTTGAGATCTCTGGATTATTCTAGCACCGAGAAAATGTGTTTTTCGGTTTGTGATATAAACACCAAAGGGCTAGTGATTAGTAAAAACCTATTTTTTCAGCGTCGGAGGAATCCAACTCCGGGACAATTCGAACTCGATTCCGCATCAACTCCGAAATATTTCCGAGCGATCTTCAAGGTTGGAATTGGAATTAGATTTGTACGCACTATTAGGGAGATTCTTTTTTTCCCAAAACGAACAAATTTTCGTGAGTTGATTGCAGTGTAGATAGCGTTCAAATTCTACGGTACAGCAATAATTGTTAAGCTGCGTTTTGTTTTCCGTTTCCAACTTTAAGAGTGACCTTCCTGAAAGATTATTCGCTAGGCGTGTCCACCCCTATAAGCGAGGAAAAATACAGTGAAAGTGTAAATTATTTTGACTCAGGAGATTTAGTACATATTCTGATAATGATCCTTGACATTTATCTACGAAAAATGCCCTTGAAGAATCACAACCCAGATTGTGTCTGATGATGTGTCGCAGATGTGCGGCAAATGATGTATTTTCTCAATTTAAACGTAAGCATAGTATACAATTCGTATCAGTGGCGAATCAAGCTTATCGGAGGCCTTAAGCGGAATTTTAGCTGGAGTACCAAAAACTAAAGATGGACGCTCTGTCGACAAACTTAAATCATAGAGGTTTTTGTTTTGCGTCCGTCCACTATGACCAATCCCGAAGGGGGATTCGGGGTCCTCAAAAACACGACGCAGAACGGGTATTTTATACTGAAATGTTATGATCTGTTCTATGGTTGACGGCCATGATTATAGCTTCATCTATGTGTTTACGAATTTCTTAACTGAAATTCAATCACATTCTCATACACTTTGGTTTTGTGAGATACCTGGCCGACGGGGCCTGCCAGTTAAAGTATAAGGCTCAACTTAAACAAACAAAGCGATGAAATGAGCATTGACACATACCATAAGAAATAAGAAAATGAATTTCTATATGAAAATGTATTATACACATTCATCGCCGACTTTAAACACTGGGAATTATTTAAATACTTTGAACGAAATATAACCTGTAAGCGATTTTGTAGATCTTTTTCTTTATCTTATATACCACAACCTCTCGACCTGCTTGGATATTCAGTCCTGTGGACGGCGTTACAGTTCGGATGGGATTTTATACGAGATCTAGTCGTGTTAAAATTTGCGTCAAATTACGCGGGGCTAATATTAAGTTAAAAATATAAAAATGTATTTAAAAGAAAAATCATTGATTACATTGAATATAATGATGGGACATTTCCGTAATTGTATCACATCAGACGAGAATCATTTCGACCCCCGGAATAGTATTATGCCAACTAGACACTAAGATATTAAGTAGACTACCAGTACCCTGTCAACGCTGTCCTACATGGATGTGCATATTTATATGAATGCATGTAACAGCGACAGATCAGAAGTGTCATTCTCTTCTTTTCGGAGCTTCAATTAATTAAGACGTGCCTGGTAAATCCGACTAAGTGTTTTGCCTATTAGTATATTAGTCCGTAAACAGCTGTGTCTGTGAATTGGCTTGAGATAATTAAGAAATCCGCCATCAGGAATTTAGGTCACAGGTGGTTTATCACCTTAAAACCAACTTCTGGCTGTTTCTGGGCTACAACTAGGAAACTAGGAACCAAAGCGTTGCAGGTCTCAGCTTTGATTCACAGCAGGGTCGTTGCGAGGAACAACTGAAAACCATTCTCTAGTAAAAAAGG